>CAJHNH020001042.1:112500-190000 GCA_905116865.2 Candidula unifasciata
CTTTCATCAGACCCTCAAAACTATGTAACATATCTACTTCTATACTTAATAGAGGTACGGCATCCAGTCTGCCCTATTGCATTGCTGTTCATATAGGATTTAAAAAATATACTTTACTTAAAAAATGAACGCTCAGCTACAAAGCTACTAACCTTCTTTTTTTTTCACGTCATTTTTTATCGCTTCGGGCGTCGAGGGAGAAATAAGGTCCTGCTTCGTGCTCTTCTAGCTGCTTTGACAATAGACACATCGTGGTGCTGTAGAGTTTCTCTGATGTTATCTTCGTATCTTGTTCCTCTCCTCTTTTAGTACAGCATATGAAGGCATTCTCTCCAAGTGGGCAAACCATTTGATTTTGCTGTCTTTGTATGTAATTTAAAATTGGTTCTTTGTCGACTTTATCTCGTATCTCCTCTTTCCTGTTTTTATTTCTTCTGGTCACTCCTACGGCCTTATTGCAGCGTTATATGGCTTATTTCGAATATCAGTGCTACGGCTTCACTTGACTTGAAATCAACTCAAATAGAATTCTTGTTGTGGTATGTCCTCTCCAGGACTGCAGTCCTCAGGATTCACATCTCAAGGATGATAAGTCTGCATGTGAATTATTATTATTCTGCTTATTATTATTATGGAAGTCGCCGTGGCGTAGCATCTAGACACTCGCCTGCGGATCGGAAGGTCATGTGTTCGCTCCCTGGCGGAGCCGGACTTTTTTCAGAAATTACCTTGGCTTCCAGGTCGACCCAGCCTTGAATGGGTATCGGGTTTAGTGCTAGGAAGTGAAGGTGGCCGGTGTGATGCTGACAACATCACTCATCTTGTGCCGTTGGTCTATAAAATATAGGTCTAGCCCTATATACCACATAAACCTGAAGAAGTGGAAAAGGGTTTTTTCCTTTACTTTTATTATTTTTATTATTGTGCTGTGTTTGCGAGAACCAAATGAGGACTGTGAATCTGCAACAGTGACCAGACTGCAAGAACAAAATGTTAAAAGGGGTGTGGCCAGACAAGAGCACTATGCAGGAAGCCAAACAAGAATAAGAAACCAACACAGAACTGGTGTCGTGAGCCACTACACGCTGCGGGGTTTATTAGGGGAGGGGGATCCGAGCACTTATGGACTCAATGGTTTGATGTGCCATGAGGATAATTTGTCGACTAACTAACTATTGTGCTGAATGGGAAGTAAATATAATAATATACTCGGAAAAATTTGAAATATATAAGCAATTACTTTTGAAGAAGATTTATACACATAGTTACAGCGGGTCTCTTAGTCTTCTTACAAAACTATTAGGGTGGGTGGGGGGGGGGGGTGGGCTGGGCTTCAAGGGTCCTGGGCTCCCAGTTTCTGGCGCTTTTGTGAACAATCTCTTTTGCTTCCAGTTTCCGGCGCCTTTGTGAACAATTTCTTTCCCTGCCCCACCAAATCACACAGCTATTCTTTCTAATCCCAACCATGTCTTGTTATTTCTAGCCAGGAAACAAATTACAGTTGTATATGGGTATATGGTCGCTTTGGTATATGTTCAACTTGGTTTAGACGCAAAAACTTATGCTTGGTATACGAGCTTTTGTTTGGAATATGAGCTTTGTTAGTCAAACTCAGTCAAGACACCGCACGCTCTCTTTGTTTACCTCTCTCAAGACAATATAACCTCAGCAAAGCTTAATCAAGCCGTAACAACATTGTCTGGAATGAACAGACAATGTCACATATCCGAAACATTACGAGAAGAAGGCAGAAACACAGTTCTTTGTGCAGTGTTTTAGGTAAAGTAAAACCTGATGAGCCTCAACCAGGTCCAAGCAGCAACAAGAAAAGAAGGAAACTGAAACAGAATTTCAGATTCCTGAAGTTTTATTAGAAGAGGACTATCCTACCAACCAATAATATCCCCTCTTCCTGTCCTCTCAGTATCATCCTAGTAGGCTCTCGACTTCGGAAAGTAAAGTGAGGTTACATTTGTGTTTTTTCATCCATTTACTTTCGTCTTAATGTATTTTAGTATCAGTAAAAGTAAGGTAAAAGACCCCTTTCCATCCCTTCAGGCGTATTGGGCATATATGGCTAGATCTACATTTTATAGAGTAATCAGCACTTGGTAGGTGATGTAGTCTACAGACCGTCTTTACTCTCCAGGACTTTACCTTGAACCGATTTAAGGCGTGGTCGACCTGGGAGCTAAGGACATCAACCTACGAGCTTCAGATCTGCAGTTTCTAGCCGCGTTTCCCTATTTTAATATTAGGAAGTTATGTTTAAACATCCCCTTCAATGTATAATATGACAGTAAAAACATGAATTTTTGTTTTTCATGGGAACGGATTAAGGGGTCATTCTCTGTTTATTCGGGACCTCAGCCCCAAGGTTCTGGCGACTATGTTAAATATAGAATGTTGAAATAAGAATCGGCATCATAAAACTCGGGACACTCCCATAAGCGTTCCGGTCCCATCTTCAGCAGCAAGCAAAGAGTTTCAATTTCGATGGTACCAGTAACTGTCTGAATGTACATCCATCTCGCCTTTCCATTGAGTCTTGAGCGTCCGCCAGATCCCATGGTAACTCCCTGCAGTCCCATTCTCCTCAAACCATACGGTCTGATCGGCCCTTATGATAAGAAGATAATGTACTTTAATTTTCTACGACCACATCTCGTCGGCTTCAAGATTTCATTAGGAATTCCTAGGGTTTACGTGGACAGCACCATATTTTGGAGGTTTAGCGTTAGGGCTAGTGTTAAATGAAAATCAACTACCACTAAGCCTAACCCTAACGCCCCTATACTATGGAACGTTCTAGGGATTTCCCTACTTAAACTCGAAGCTGACGAAATGTGGTCGTATCAATTAAAGTACTGAAGATAATATACATTAGCATGGCCTTATGTCCAGACACTGCATGGAATGGCAAGCAAGCGCGCGAACATACACGATCTCTGGTTTCTGCCCCAGACCAGAGGAAGTAGCAGTGCGTTCAGTATCGACAAACGAGGGTGAACTCGCGTAAAGACTGAGGAAGGAATATTGAAAAACAATGTTGACACAGAGCAAATCCTCTGTGGACACACACATACACAAACGTAAAATGTATAGAACAACCGGCACTAAAATGATGTGGCGAACATAGCACGACCGTCTTTACTTTTAAGGAATGTTCCCTGTATAAATTTCAGCCTAGGTCGACATGGAAGCTTTAATCCACCTCTATGCTAAATCGACCTCACGGCTACAGAGCAGATAGAAAGGTGTGTTAGTCACTGCGCCAGTGGGCTCCCTGTGTAAGTAATAGAACACAGAATAATGATAACACCTGTTGTATACGTATCACTCGTCGTACTTACCACTGTCGAAATTATCTTCCTCAACTTGAAACAGCAAAAATTCAACGAAAGCGAAAATTTGTTTAAGAAAGTTTCCCTTTGGTAAAGCCTTTTCCTTGTTCACTGAATAGCTAGCTACGACTGTTCTACTGGATTTTCCTGTCACCGCAGGCAGTGAAACATCAACTATTTGTTCCCAGCTCTCAACTACAACGCTTCCCTATCCCACCAACGTAAACCTATTCAGAAATGCAAACAGATGCGTCCTGCATTGAAGGGTTACCATTTCCGCGCGCAACAACCCAGTCTCCACTTTTTAAAGTTTGCATTTGAAGACGTGTGTCAAATGGGGTTTTCTGAGGCAACCATCACTGGCGGGAAAAATAATGTGATAAAAAAAATACTGATTCTCTACTTCGTAAGCAATAAAACCAAATTAAATCGAGTTGTTCCCGCATAACACAATGTATATAATGGAATGGTGGGCGCATTTAACCAAAGAAAACAGCTATAATTTACTATAGGCTTTAAAAAAAAAAAGTTCTTCCCTGGAATGTCAACGAGGGCTGCTTGCAGTGGCGTAGAGTCGGGTGTGGCGGTGGCCAACATAATGTTGGCAGACGTTTACATTGACTCATTTTGGCGCGATTTATGCTGGTAAATTCGTCAGCCGAAAGTTGTGCTGCCGAACACTGGTAATCCACACACAAAAAGTATGTAAAAAAAAAAGGGAAAATGGGTGGTGGAGGTGGGAGGAAAGAACACTTTTTAACTGGCTATATTTCACAATCTTGTTATCGTTGGGCAGGTCAGGGTGTCTACAGCATACGCCCGACATTTGGTAAGTGACTAATCGGCGACCGGGTCGCCCAGTGGCTCGCCGGTAGACGACTTCAAGACCGGTTGGGACAGTATTTGGGTCTGTATCCTTTCATCGCATCAACACTGCAGGGGTCCTTTTCAGGGCTCATGGTGGTGTGCAGTGCTAAGCCAGTTTATGGCTAAACCTAGTAACAGTTAGGCTAGAACCTAAAGCTCCGCCTTCAGGGATACTGGTTGAACTTCATGAACTTGAGCAAAGCAACGGAACGAACATTTGGCAAGTAACTAGTCATGGGCGTCAGGGGAAAAAGGGGGGCGGGGGTTTGCAGTGTGTGGCTACAATGGGTTGAAATGAATTCTGTCCGTATTCCATAGTCGTGGATTTCAAGCTGTAGGATAGACATGGCCAATGAGACACCTTTTTTGGGGGGTGCCGAGTTGACCATGTATCTTAGTGCACTTGTATTCATGGCGAGGCGCAGACGCCGTCTGGAGGTGACAGGTTCAATTCCCGGCACGGTCACTATAGCTTTCGATTTTTATGTTGTTTAGTGTGTTCTTCTATCTTTCTACTTCTTTCTATGAGTGCCGTTCACAATACTTTCTGTTACTTGATTAATTCATTACTGAGGAGGGTGACAAAATGTCACAAACACACACACACACACTTCATTACGTCAGCTGTTAGCCCTTATTTGATACAAATTGTACACGAATTTGTAAAAAAAAAAAAGTTATTTTATTCCCTATAATTATGTTGCCTTTTAGTGTATCGTGTTTCTGACATGGTATTTTCAGAATACCACGGACAAAGAAGAAAATAAATACTGACATTTTAAAAGATCTGGACATCGAGGATGATTGTCTAATTAACAACATCTTGTCTCGGAATCTGAAATATTTTGTTTATATCAGGTGCCATGATTGACTGGAAAAAAATTAATAGCAGAAAGCATGGTACCAGGAAAGAGGGGCAGGGGTCGACCAAAACGAAGATGGGCACAGGATATAAGTGACTTCTTGAATATGACAGTACACGAGGCTGGACAGTTGACGAGAGATCGACTTACTTTCAGGCAGACCGTTTGAGAGCGACGTTCTGCAAAGGACCTGCTATATGAGGATGATCTTTCTGACCGTTTGTTTAGATTATTTGGAATTTTGTGCCTATCTTTGGATTATTTTTGATTGCGTGTTTACGTATCAAATTTTAATAAAAATGTTTAGGACCATATTCCACGCCTTCAGGTGTATTGGGCATACAGGGACCTATATTTTTTAAAGACCAAACGGCACTTGGTGGGTTTGTTTGTTTGTTTGTTTGTTTTAGTATCCAGAAGACATGAATTGTTAACCCTTAGGCTCGGTATTATGGATATCGCAACCTTTCGGCCTTGATTCCATTTTAAATACCGTAAATCTGGGAGAAATGTGGCTTTTCTGCCCACCCACCGGGAGTGAACCCGGACCACAATGAGTTCTTCACCCGCTCACCGCGCAATCCGGTTTAGCCAACTACGCTAGAGAGACGGGCAACACTTGGTGGGTAATGTGGTCTGCATCAGGCCAAACCGCCTTTACTTCCCAGGACTGTATATGGTACTTTCTCGAGGCTGGGTCTATGTCTGTCTGTCTGTCTGTCTGTCTGTCTGTCTGTCTGTCTGTCTGTCTGTCTGTCTGTCTGTCTGTCTGTCTGTCTGTCTGTCTGTCTGTCTGTCTGTCTGTCTGTCTGTCTGTCTGTCTGTCTGTCTGTCTGTCTGTCTGTCTGTCTGTCTGTCTGTCTGTATGCATGTATGCATGCATGCATGTGTGTGTCACATATCACTCCTGTCACGTGCCTGATGTAAGGATTTCTCCTTCAGAACCAACAGCACACAGAAATAATTATGTTGAGTCGTTTGGCTCGTATTGGTCTAAGGGATTCCCCGTGGCCAATATACGCTCAACTTATTTCTGGAGTAGGGCAACTCAAGTATTGGCACTACAAAATATATCAGTATATGAATACAATATTCCTAGGCACACTTGGCTGGACACCCCCACTACTTACTAAAGAAAGCCTCCAGCTTATGATAAGTCATTATCATAACCATGTTAACACATATAGTTAAGATTCATACACACACAAATGCTAAACATTTAAAAAGGTGAAATAGAGAAACCTAAGTCAGCCATGAAAATGAATGCATGTAATCATTACAACATGTACAAATAGAAAATAGTGAAGTCGATGCCAAATCACAATAGCTGGATTCTAGAATACAATGTCCAGATTGCAAGGACTCTTAAACAGCCAGAATGATCTAGAGATGACACAACTTCATCCTCGGGAAACATGGGAGCTGTGAGGAATATAGCACATAAGGCATCAAACTGAACTTATCCTCTTTCCGTCTATGATGCTTCCCTCAGCTCCTGATGATTCGACTGTCTTTGGTGACTTTGCCTCAGCTGGATCAGATGGTGGAGGAGTACTTCACCATAAAGGACACAGCAACTGGATAAGTACACAGCAAATGGCTCCCACTAGCCATTAGCAGCACTGTCCCTGAGCTACCCACATGTTCTGGCACTGTAGGAAGTTTGGGGTATATGGCACCTCAAACTGACATCAATCTCCACACTTGGTAGTTGGGTGATAAGTGGTAGGTAATGGGTTAATTGATTGATGGGTTATGGTTGGTGGGTGTTGGTTGGACTGTGAATCTTCTGCCAGCTCTTCACAAAGGGTTCATCCCAAGCATATGAAAAGTCCTAGACATTACAGATCGCCATGTGAAAGTGAAATTTTCTGGCGTCAATGCCCACATCTGAACGCTGGGAAGCCGGCTAAAAAGAATGGCGCAAAATGCCTTCTTCAGGCGTTGGTAAGAAGTAGTTCCTAGTATACAGGGGCAAGGAGTAAATAGGTTTCTAAGAAACCTCAAATAACTCCTCTAATATTTATCCAATAGATATACATTTAAAAGTGGAGTTAAGTCAAAGCAACTAGAAAATGTAGACATAATAATTTGGTCAAATAAAGGCATAAATATCGATATAAGGGACTATATCTTTCCCGGACGAGTCCAAGTTTGAATTTTGTGCCGATTAGAGGTAGGTCAAGTTACCAGTCTTACGGACTGATGTGTAATGGCTTATCATTCCACGACAGTGTGTATGTATGTGTTATGGTGTGTTGGCGAAATCTTGCAGTGTTATCGTCCTTTATTTATTGTAATTGTAACTTCTCCGTTTTTGTCCTCAAAAAGCTGGTGGGGAAATTGTGGTTCCAAGCAACACTGTAATATTTGCGCCTTTCGGCCCAAGACATCCATATGTCAGTAGACAATCGGCCATCTTTTACGACCTGATTTTAAAGGGTGAGTTGCTTGTGTGGGTTATAGTGCTCATTGTGGGGGAGAGGGAAGACAAAAATATACTCATTGTTTCCCTAACAAGCATGTCGTAAGATTTGACTAACTAGTGGTTTCTGTTAAAGTCAGAGTGCGTCTACCTGAGAGGCAATAAACCAACAGCCTGCATACAATTAAGCCAGAATAGAAACAAATGTGCACTCAAAACTCAAGTTCTCGAGCAAAACTCAAGGAGTGGATGAACAACTAGAACTTTCAGCCAAAATTCACAAACAAAACGAAAGAGTAAGTGGATCTATTCTCTACACTCTACATCACAACGCCCACCCACAACCACCAACAGGGCCTAAAAGGAAATTCGATTCATCCTAACGTGTTTATACCTCATCAAGTTTTAAGTTGCTCACGCACTGGGGTATCAGTAAGCACCTGCCTCTGATTGCTACAGAAGCACACAGGAAACAAGCGATGTAACTGACACACCTGGGGTACGTTAAAACTATCAACCAGATTGGGAAAGCTAAAACAAAACATGCGTTTACCGGATGCACTCTCCCAGACACACCTTGATTTAAATAAGAACGAAATGCAACAGGGCCCAAGCATAGTTTACCATGGAAAACCTTAAATCTTCTCATATCAGAAGATTGTTTTAAAATGTCTACATTATACCAGCAAATTAGGATTAGTTAAAATTACGTGGCCAGCTAACATGAATAATCCTAATTTTAAAAACGAGATTGTGAAAACAAAGCGGAATCAGAAACAGACAGCCATAATTTATAGACACATAATTAAAACAATGAAAAACTATACTGAGAGAGGAGAAGAGAGGCAGTCATACACAGGGAAAGAGCGAGTGAGAGAGTGCGGGGGGGGGGGGGGGAGGTCATGGGAGAAAAGATTATGGATAATTTTTGTGATGAAATTTAAGGATGTCAGCAAAGTGTCTGATGTATGTTGTTTCAAATCGCCAGACTGGTGCAGAAACATCAGTCAGCAAGGCTGTGAGTTATGATTCTAAAAAAAAAGTTAAAGTCGAGAGAATTGACTTCAGTGTACCGAGTTTTATCCCATATGGCTCGGTCCCTCTCCGCAGAGCGACTATCCGCCTGCCGAGACCATTACACAAAGCACAAACTACGTAGCTCCGGTGACTATCCCCAGGGATCTCTGTAAAAATTGTAGTCGTGGACTGAACGGCGACGCCGTGAAAGGAACTACGCCCTTCAGAGCGCAAGGCAAAAGGCTTGTCCACTTCGCCACAGAAGCCCCCGAGGTGATTGTCGGTGTGTAAACCCAGGCGACCATGAAAAGGCACACACTCGTAATGAGTGCATATTATCGTCTTTACTGGCTTTACCACTCTCTTTAATTCTCATCCAGCCATAATGAGAATAAGGATTATTATAACGAGAGCTCCAATCGCTATTTAAAATAACGGGGAAGTGATCGAGTGGAATTTCGTATTTATCTGCTTTAGCATTTGACTGGACGCTACAAGACAGATACAGTTAGTAGATGGTGCAACCCCTCTAGATACTGGTGCGGAGAACACAAACCAGGACTGGTAAAATAGCTACCTAGGCAAGCTAACACTTTAATGACAGAGTGTAAATCCAATCTAGACAGCTCTAAAAATACATAAGCGCTATATTAATTACAGTGTGTTTACAAACTGGTCTCTATATTAAAAAAAAAAAAAAATTGTATCTCAGCTACATTGGAATATAAATGGATAAAATTATGAATTAATATTGACTTCATTTTAAACGTTATGGCCATTCTCTCTCTCTCTCTCTCTCTCTCTCTCTCTCTCTCTCTCTCTCCCCCCCCCCCCCCCCCATAACAAGTTATTAGAAAGCTTTCTTGCTTATTCCAGATTTAAAAATGTAGGACGATCCTTGCCGAGTCATACAGCACAAAGTTAAAATGAAACTCTTCAATCTTTCGCAAAAATACGCATTGTTTATGTTTTACTTTCATTAAGAATAAGACAACAACTGCTGCGGCTGACAGTACCCAATGGGCTATCAAATGTCTCTTACTTCAACAAATGTGTGTGCTGCCTAATTTCGTCACAATTTGTAAAGGAGTAACTTACGTGTTTTGGGTACTACAACGGTACTATAAAAGTTGGTTTGCTACATAACTATATAAAAAGGAAATGTCTGTTTCGGAACAACTGGGCAGTTAAAATATTATTTATGCAAAAAAAAAAAAAAAGGACGCTGGCGTGAAAATAGGAGCCCTTGGAAAAACAAATGAAAAACCCCCAAAAAACAATCACTTGGTTCTTTTCTTTTAATTCACCCCATCTAGGAGCCTCTGAGATTTCGTAAGGATTTCCCGGGAAACTCCAGAAATATAGGGTTGTTAGGTTGTGAAATAAACACCGATTATCACTAACCCTATTACCCCTCCCTTCCCATAATATTGAACTTCTCCAGGAATTCCCCAGGAAATCTCAGTCCCCGGGATTGGGTGAACAAAAAGAAAAGTACCAGTAACGTTCCCTGGATAAGTAAATTATCGAAAATACGCTGAAAAGAATAGGTACTTAGTATAGCAGGTGAAAGAAGGAGTGGGCTTGGGTGTTTCTTAATTTGTTCTTGATATATATATATAAGTACATGACCCTTTTCCACGCCTTTACACGTATTGGGAATTATATGGCTAGATCTGTATTTTTATATACCAATCGGCTCTTGTTGGGTGATGTGGTCAGCATCACGCCGGCCGCCTTTACTTCACTGAACGGCACCTGGTACCAACTCAAGGCTGGGTCGCCCTGGCAATTAAGGTCATTTAAAAAAAAAAAAAAAAACAGTCCCACTCCATCGCGGCTGGAACCCACAACTTTTCCAATCTGCATGCTGGCGTTTAGCCCGGTATATAAGGTATAGTGAGGACTGAGCATGTAGTATTAACGAAGATTAAGTAAGTTGTTAGTTGATGGTTGTCTTGGCATTACATGCCCGCTTGTAAGCTGAAAGACTGTGTGATCTGTATTCTCTTTATGAGACATGTATGGATGAGTTTTTCTCTATGATAATATGATGATACCCAGGAAGTACAACACAAATTCCAAAAGTAAATCGAGAAACATCAAGAGTTTGTCTTAAAAAGTTCGTGCAAACCGTGGAAAAAAGTTGTACTATTGTTAATACATCCCTGCTGTGACCAAACTTTTGTTCATGTTAACCGAGTCTTAAGTGAGTTTGCGTTCTCGAGTTCCCACTGTATTTATTAACTAATGACAAAGTATAAATATGATCAAGTATCATAGAAGCCTCATATTCAGCAATGATGATAATGATTATGATGATAATGAGGATACTGATGAATATGATCTTGGAAAGTGAATACTCGCTACTATTCATAGATATTTTGTCCTTTTTAGGACGAAATTTTTTGTTATTTGAAGCCCCACCCTAGCTTTTGTCAGGGGCTGCAATATAGGCAGGCCATAAATATGGCCAATTGTCTAAACGCGGTTTCTGGGACCTCTCCATGGCGACCCTCATCCACATGGTGGCACTTTATGACATCGGGTGTTTATCGCTTGTGTGATGTCCTGGTGGGGTAGAAAGTCAGTCAGTCAGTCAGTGAATACACGCTAAAACAGATATTCTTACCTAACAACAAGATCTTACTGTGTTTATTAACTTATCACAAAGTATAAACATAATCAAGTATAAAAGAAACATCATATTCAGCAATGATGATGATGATTATGATGATGAGGATAATGACGAACATGATCTTGCTACACGCTGAAACAAATTTTCTTTCCCAACAGACACAAGTGTATTTACCGGATATATTCTACACTTTCACCCACTGTTGTACCATGTTGACCCTTTTTAAAATAGGTCACAGAAACTGTTATGGAAAGTAAATGCAACAGATGTAACATCTATCATGGATGGAGTACGCAAAGTATCAGAAAATGTTATGGACAGTCAAGGTAACAGATGTAACATCTATCATGGATGGAGTACGCAAAGTATCAGAAAATGTTATGGAAAGTAAAGGCAACAGGTGTAACATCTATCATGGATGGAGTACGCAAAGTATCAGAAAATGTGATACTTATGTGTAACTGAAAACCCCACAAAATGTAAAGATGAAGATTACATTGTGTGTAAATAAAAATAACGTTACAGTTATTTACCCTTCCATTACAGGGCGTTGCATTACCAACCCCACCATTTTTTCCCCCCAGCTATTTTGGTTTTTCTAGGCAAGTTTACGTTCATTAGTTTGGCATTGCTTTCAATACCACTGTCGAAAACAACGCAAGTCTTGGGATCGAACCCAGCACCCCGGCATTACGAAATGCGTTCGCAAGCGTAAGCCACAGACGCCTAATGAAAATGCGATCTGCATATTTTACCTGGCCTGAAAACAAGGGATTTTAACTACTTTGACCACTCTTCGGAGTGTGGTAAATTTAGGCCGGTTTTGTTGTTGTTGTAAACACTCACTTTTACTCATTCCCATGCGTGGTCAGTCCAACGTAAGATTCGACTAAATGCGATTTTGTTGTTGTTGAAGAGTGCATCTGCCTGGTGAAGTAGGGAACCAACAATATAACCTAACGGTTGAACGGGGTTTTGGGGACTTGTACCCCAGAATCCTTATCCGAATGGTGGCACTTTGTGTCGCCAGGTGTTGGTCGCTCGTCGTATGGTCCTGTTGAAGTTAAACAACAAATATATAAACAAACAATCTGCATACAAATGGGTCAGAACTGTAAAACGGATACACACGAAACGCTCAGGTTCTGGAACATGACAACAGCCCAGACGTGGACGAACAACCAAAACTTTCCGTCTGAGCGTTAGCTGGTGAACGGGAAAAAGACGAGGACAACTAGCAAAAGACAGAAAACTACATCTAACTCCTCCCTGCGACACTTCAAACCTGAGTATATGAAATTGATCACAGAGAATAATAAGAATAATTTAGTCAGTGGAAGACTACATTAGAAAAGAAGCAAACAAGACATTTTCCTCACGGTAATGTAAAAGCTAGACGGTCAGCTGCTGACCCGAAAGTCGTGAGTTCAAATCCGAACGAAGCCGGGCTTTTTCAAACAATGACCTTAGCTCCAATGTTCACCCAGCCTTGAGTTCGTACTAGTTAAATTCATGCGAAGCAAAGGTGGCCGGCTCCATGTTTTTCAAATTACTCACCGAGTGCCGATTGTTCTATAAATATACGTATAACCCTATATGCCTAGTACGTCTTAAGATGGAAAAGTTCAATTTTGTATAACTAGAATGTCCTTGCAATGAAACCTACAAGACAAGAGAAACAGAAAGCAAGGGGCAAGAGATAGATAGATAGATAGATAGAGAGAGAGAGAGAGAGAGAGAGAGAGAGAGAGAGAGAGAGAGAGAGAGAGGGGGGGGGGAGGGTGGTGGAAAAATTGTACTAATTGCGGAATTCACACCACGACGAGCGCGCTCGAGATCTCGTGGCCTATCCCACGGGCTGTCCTATGTTCTAGGGTTGTCCGATTTTGCTTGTTTCGAAGAGATTAAGCACAACCACAGTCTACGACACCCACCACCAACGAATGAAAAAGTACACACAAAAACATCAATGATTCGATACTCACGAATCGTCACGCCTCCGGCCTTTTCCTCCTGCAGTACTGCTTTCTTGTACACAGTCATATGCGGCGGCATAAAAAACAACAACACGCGTTAACACACAAGACAGTAGTAAAAACAAAGCTGCTCAGTTGTGTCGGGAAGACACTGTGTCGAAGTCAGCGAATAGACACCAGTCACTTTTCGTCACGTTATGAGAAGTCGTAACACCCCTAGAAGATAGAACAGCCAGTGTGAACGGCCACCGGATCTCGCGCCCGATCGAGATGAGGTGAATTGTGCAATTAGCTCTAAAAAAAAAAAAAAAAAGTACTATAAACTTGAGTGGTTAAAGTAACGTTTTTCGACCCAAACACACCGTGTTGGCCGTTTTTTCATAGTTCGTGACATGTCACACGCGCTAGTCTAAGTTACAGGGGTGTGAAGTTGCCTTGTGTTTGATATTCTGAGCCGTGCATATTGCATGCCGTGCACTGGTTGATGTGAGCGGCCGGCGAGATTTCGTATATTATAGCAATGACATATTTCAAGTAGCACATGAATTTACTTCAGCTGTGAGCGTTGAGGGACGTCAAGAAGAACAACGTTGCTTTTCTGCAGCAAGACGGCATTTTAGGGACCGACGCAAAATGTTGAACATTCTGAAGACACTCGATGTAGGATGCACTCTCTCGTGGGACGTAGGCTGAGGCTCTGGAGTAGGGTGGTTGGGATTAGGGCCAGTTCTAGATGTTTTGAGGTCGTTGAAAGCAGTCACATCGTGTAATATAGAACAAGGGGTACCGCGGGTGATAGCTTCAAAGAGAACACACGTGACCCCTCTGTAACTTAGATTAGCGATTGTGAAAGGTCACGACGCATAAATGAACGGCCAGTCACGGTGTGTTTAGGGCGAAAAACGTTTGAAGGACCACTAGAGTGAATACGATGTGAGGGGCTGCGCTCAATCGTATCACTGAACAATGCAGCGCAATTTAGTTGAAGATCTGTGCTCCATCAATTAAGAGATAACAGAAAATGTACGAGGTGGGAAAGGGGCGGGGAGGGGCGCCCATTAAACATCAGCAGTAACAATAAAATAGTTATGTTTTAATTTTTGTAACACCCGCCATGTTTCACTTCCCAGCCAAAAGCAGCAAACTTGCTTACTACAAACCCTAAACGAGACTAGGAAAACCACTGACTTCAAATCATCTGCAGTTGTGTTGACATTCCATTAAAACTAGCGTGCGCGGCGGAGATCATCGCTAGTTGTACATTTGATCCACTTGAAAAAGTTCTGGGCAAAGAAAAGACGACGTGAAGCGTTTCCTTCGCACCTTATAAAAATATTTTATAGCAACATTAAATATAGGCCTACTTAAAACTATTGTGGAACTGTGTAAACTGACTGAATCGGGGAAACCCTCATGAGAAAGGCCTTCTATTGTGAAGAATATCTTACAGAATATAACTTGTCGACCTTTGCGCTAAGACTGGAGTGCGGCCGTGTCACTGGGTTTTCGCTTTAAATTAGCTTCAAATGAGAAGTCATGAGGTGGCCATAATAATTCGTGACATTGTTGCATTCTTATCTTCTTTTACCTCCTCTGTCTTCATCTTTTTCTTCCTTTACTCACTTATTTTTTTCTTCCCCCTTTAACTCTTTGAGTCCTAAGCAACGTATGATGTGTAAATCACTCTTTTTGTACACCCCCCCCCCCTTTCCCCCCACCCCACTAGCCTAATATGTTCTTTTACTTTTTTTGTATTTAGTCAGAACACATTAAAAAATGGGGTTGACTAATGGTCACTTCTTGATTCTGTAAAAGGTCTAAAGTCCAGAAGTCGATGAACAACCAAAACTTTCCGTCAGAGTTTACGGCCGGTGAACGCAAACGAATACCGTTATTTTACTGTTTTAATAGTAATGTTTTGGTGCATTTTAATCATACATATTTCTTCAATGGCATTTCCAACGAAACCGTTTACTGATACAAAAAGAGAAAACTTCCAGTAAAGCGTAGACTTTCAACCAATTAATGACATGTCTTTTAGATGAAATATTTATTACTGTTCAGTTACTGTTATTACTGTGACTTTACAGCTAAATTTGTCTACATGATGAGGTAGCTAGTCTCACAACAACTGTATCTAGTCATCTTGTACAACAAGAAGGTTACAGTGCCACTATTGTGTGCTTCATTTGTAAGCCCAAATGCAGCTGTGTGACTTAGAGGTTAGTAAACGCATTCAACAGTCTCAGAAGATCAGCTACATGAGCAAGAGGACGGCCACAGAAAATATGGATCGACAACATTAGAGACACTCTACATCTTCACGGCATGTCGCGCGCCCACGTGGGTAAATACACTGATATAGTGAGGGTGTGGGTTTGAACCTTAACAATGCCCACCCACGTGAGAAACTGGACTATTATCTAAGCTATGTTGATCATAGACAGTCCTGGATATCCAAGAAAACAGCGAGTGGCTCGTTCCATGAAATGAAAGTTGCTGTACTTGTATCCACAGGAGTAGGAGAAGGGATAGATAGATATCTGGATAAACCCACTGTGATATAATCCAGGTGCTCAGTTAACCCCTCCGACTGTTCTCCTCTCCTGACATTGCTTAAAAGCCCCCATCAAGTGATTTAAATATTTGTTAGCTGAAGTAAACTAATATGCACCAAGACACTTGAACCTAAGTACACAATTTACTCAACTATTTTGTAACAACATAAACATGATTTATTTAATAAATCTAACCGAAATAAAATGAACTTGTTTAGGTTAGTAGAGTTGAAATGATGTGAATGATGAAATCATAAAGGTATTGGAAAGTAACAACCTTTGGACAGTTCTCGGCTTGAGACCCTGTCTATTCTTTCCCAGTTTGTCGTCCTCACTGCTTCAAGCAGGTCGTTACACTCAGACGGTCAGCAATGAATGGATGCCTACTAGTCCCTGCCCAATGTGGGAACTGTGATAAAGAAACAAGCGCATATCTGTAGTATCTGCTCTAGGTGTACACTAAGCATGTATATTATAAAAACATCAAACATGTTTATTTAAGTAAAACATTTCATTTCTCCCTCATGTTCACATTCACTCCTGTCCAATTTGGAAGGGCTTATGTCTCACATTCCAACTGTTACATCTTCTGCCTTCCTCTACACGTCCTGTAATGATAGTCAAGTCTTCTACGTCAGGTGCCATCTCTCGTACAGACTTAAAATGACAATCAGTCAGACAGAACCAGTTCTGGAATCTATGCTTGGAACAATCGACGCGCCCAGAATGCTAACAATAGTTCTGGGGCGAATCAAATAACAAATCTCGTGGATTTACTCTCCGGGATCAATCTCCGCATTAGCCTCCCGAGCGTTAAACACATTTCAGTGTGTTAGTTGTATGTAATACAGATTCACATTAACCACACGTGAAAAGATTGCCAAAGTTATCTTCACGCTTGTGATTTCAAAAACATGATAGTTCATTAAATTTCAATGGTAACATCAACATTTAGGTTTTACAACATTGAAACACATGTGCACGAAAAAACATTCATGACACTATCAAATAGGAAATAAAGCAATGTGACAGTGCTCTAAGAGAATGGAGAATTGTCCGCTAAGGAGTACTACAAAGTGATGAAGACCACACTTGAGCAAAAAGACAGTTAGATTTCTATCACAAAATATAGATTTGAACCTAATTTCGTTCTTACCTGGAAAATGATACCACAATGCCCAAAGTTCTGTCTCAAGCTTAGGTTAAGCCCAACAGATGGCATGTGCTGGACAGAGTCTCATTTACCAGACCTAGAGTTCACCCCTTTATAACTTTTATCAAGCTCCTCCTACATTACGCCTAAAATCATTCTCATTCAAGGATGTCACAGCTCCTCCCCGTGGGTGTCTATTCGCTGTCAGTCAGGGCTGTACAATACTTGTTTGAATTCCCACGGTCACATTCTACAGGTTCAATTAAGCTGGTCAAAGCTAATAGGCCAAGTCACACCTCCAGTCTACTTCACCTGATAATTGGTTCCTCTAAAGAGAACCGATACGGATATGGACGAGAAGCACCCAGTTGAAACAAAAAGTAAATTGTAAATGTCGCCTTTACTTCCCGGGACGGCACCAGGTACACACTCAAGGCTGGGTCGACCTAGGAGTCGAGGGAATTTTTTGAAAAAAGTCCGGCTCCGCCAGGGAGCGAACCCACGCCCTTCTGATCCGCAAGCGAGCGTCTAGTCACGGCGACTCCCTGAAACAATAATAATATTTATATTTAAGCAGCCAACAATCCCTTCGGTTTTGTATTCTCATGCAGCGTGCTCCCTCAAAGTTATCCATCCTGAGATTTCACAATCTCAAACTGGGCGGCAGGCGAACAGGGAAATCCAAGCTGCCCCATTCAACTTCCAGAAAAGATATCAACGGCCACACGAGCCTGCTGTCCTGTACGGATGACCTGTAGCACAATGGAACCTAGAAATAACACTTCTTCTTCTTCTTCTTTTGTCAAAATCTGCTTGTGCCGCTAGGCGTCGCAGTCTATCAGATGATCGGCAACCGAGCCAGGGCGCGCTCACTCGCTTCATATGCCGTGATGTTATGAAGTCTCAAGTTGTCCGTGACTCCTTCAATCCATCTTCTTCTTGTTCTTCCCCTGCCTCTTGGTGTTTCGATTTTCATGTTGTATGCTCTTGATGCTGGCATCGTTGGTTCCATTCTCATTAGGTGACCAAACCATTTCATTCTTTGCTTCTCAATAAATTTAACGATGGGTATGGTTCCAATAGTTCTTGTAATCACATCGTTTCTCACTCGATCTCTTCTGGTTTTATTCGCAGCCATTCTCAAACATCTCATTTCACAGGTGGTTAGTCTTCTCTCGCGTTCTTTTGTTAATGTCCAAGTCTGACATTGATAACCTAATGTCGGTATAAAAATTGTATTTATAATTTGTCTTTTTATCTCAGCTGGGACAGCAGGGTGTTTTAAAATTGGGGCAAGCTGGTATGCGACATTGTTGGCTTGTTGGATTCTTGCTTCGATCTCTCTGTCTATTTTACCATTGGATGTAAAGATACTTCCCAAGTATTTAAATTCTTGCACTTGTTTTAGGCTGTGATCTAGAATCTTTATGTCGATGGTCTGTTGCTCTCTACTTATGCTCATGACTTCTGTCTTTTCAGTATTGATCTTCATGTGATGCTTGAGGCAACTGTCGTGTAGTAGGTTTATGTGGTCTTGCAGTTGTTTACTATCACTGTGAAATATGCATTGATCGTCGGGAAAAAGCAGCTCATTGAAGTCCTCCTGTTTATCGACATCTGTTGGTGTTATGTGAAATAACACATCTTTCTTAAATGTTTATGTATTTTAGACAAAGCATTACGGTCTGCTGTGTTCCTTAATAGTTGATGTGTTTGTTATTCGGCCTATGCTTAGTTAAAACACATTTATGTAACATATGGTGCCATTTCAATGGGTTGAGATTAATTCTCTCCGTATTTCGTAGTTGTGGATTTCATGCTGTACATAGACATAGTCGATGAAGAAACCTTTTATATTGGGAAAGGGGGGGGGGTTATGATCTTAGTATACTTGTTTCGGCTATCCTCCGACTAACGGTCGGTAAAGATGGCGGCCGCAAAATATCCCTTTGAGCCACAGTCGAGTGTCAATTGCGCACTAGCGGTCACGAGCACACCGCGGCTGCTGCTCGTGGGTCCTAGCCATCTAGTTTAGCTCTATTCCACGCCGCGTGAGCGGCGTGGGGGACACGTGGCGGTGGCGGTAGTCGCCGGAAAATTGACAAATGACTGGGGCTCGAAAGGATATTTTGCGGCCGCCATCTTCACCGACCGTTAGTCGGAGGATAGCCCTTGTTTCCATAGTGAGGCAAACACGGCATATTGAGGTGACAGGCTCGATTCTTGGCACGGTAACTGAAGTTTTCTATTTGTAAGTTGTCTAGTGTGTCCAACGTTCTACTTCTATGAGTGCCAATATGTCAATATATATGTGTGTGTTCTGTGCGGGTAAGGATGAGAATAGATCAGCCAATCATTCATCACGCTTTGGTTAGGTCTGATTAAATGCATCAAAGCTAGGACCTACACTAAACTTCACTCAAGCATACAACAGCTACACGTTTTGAACCAATCGAAGCGTAGGAGAGGAAATAATTAATGCTATTCTTAGAATAGACTTCAAGAGCGACCTAATGAATGCAGCTGTACGAGATAACTGTATTGCATTTTGTTATCTGTGAGAAACTTGCCTGCTCAATTAACATTCTTTTAGCTACTCCACATATATTTTCATTAATGCATATAAATGGTAGACTCTGACGTCAGTTGTGCCAATTAAAATGCACAGGAAGGTGACACTATATATACATAATCAAAGTGGATTGGAAATGTCGTGATAGGGCCGAATTTATTGACATCAAACAAAAGGTTAAATAACGCCCTTGCAACAACAACAACAACATCAACAACAAAATAATCGATATATTATGATGAAACCAGAATCGTTGGCTTGTTTATTCATGCCTGTAATGCAGTCATTCAGATTTCAACAAGCAATTTGTTAAAAATGTGGTTCACTTTCTCATATAGATCGTTAAGGTGAAGAAGAAGAAGAAGAAGAAGAAGAAGAAGAAGAAGAAGAAGAAGAAGAAGAAGAAGAAGAAGAAGAAGAAGAAGAAGAAGAAGAAGAAGAAGCAGAAGAAGAAGAAGAAGAAGAAGGAACATAAGGAGGAGGAGAAGAAAAATGAGGGGAAAAAAAAAAGGGGGGGGGGGGAGAGGAGGAAAAGAAAAGTATGTCTCGTTTTTTCTTCTTCAAATTGGCTGTAGCCTTTTGCTGGCCTCAATCCATCTAATGGGCAGCAGATTTGAGACTTATTTTATCTGGTCTCTATCCAATTGATCTGCCTGACATAGAAGTATCGACCTCTATGATACCATTTGCAAAACTGTCTGCTATTTCAAGGTGTAATTAAACACATTGGCAACTATGAACTTCTTTTAACTACAGTAAAAAGGCGAAAAATGGTATGGACATGTAATAAGATCTAGTGGCCTCTCAAAAACAATACTGCAGGGCTCAGTAGAGGAAAAGAGGAGAAGAGGCAGATTAAGAAAGACCTGGTTACAGAACCTGACTGACTGGAGAAGCCTAAGGTATGCAACCATGAAGTCCATAGCAACTGACTCCTAAATGTGGAGAGAGATGTCAAAGTTCAAGTTCTTTTGAGAAAAAAAGAAAAGCTCGACCACGTTCAGACTGCTGCTAGCTGGCCTAGGCTGCTAACAGTCCTATATTGGTGGTCTGGGTTATTTGCGTCACTTTCGTGACTGAATACTGGTGTTTGTGCCATTTCTGGCTTAATGCTTCCATCCGAATCAAACCGCTCGTCCTGTTGTCACTGGTGCATGTCTTCCTTCTTCATTCTTGGTGTTTCCTGTTTGTTCCGTCTCTCTTTGATCTGGCTAGGCGTATCTCGAAGGAAAGTGAGCTTCCATACACAACGTCCTTTCGGCCACCATTTATTGTTTTAAAATTTTTAGTATTTTAATTTTGCCAAAAAGTACTGAAAACAGTTTTTGAATGTGAATAGTTCCGAAATGTGAAAATTTTCCGCGGGTGACCAAAGTGGTCTTATAGTTGTCTTCCTGTAAAATGAACGGGTTAGTCATGTAATGGATATGTGTGTGAGAGTTTGTGTGGAGTCTTAAGCGGGTCCAGTCGTCATTTGTTATTATGTGATCGGGTTGTGTTGATAGCTAAGCTCCGGTGTACTTAAATACCATATAACCGGACCGTCCAGCTCACGCTTTGAGATCCAAATGTTCGGCGATGAGAATTGCTGTGGCATGTTGGGCAACGAACTCAAGTGCTCTCTGTGGAAATGGGTTGGGGGGTTAAACTCATAGTGCATCCGAAAGAGTTATCAGACAGTCAATAAAAACTGGTGACGTAACGACACGTAGTGTTACGAGATGATGATGATGATGAATTAAACACATTAGAAAGGAACAAGGGGGAGACGATTTATACCATTTCTGTTTCTTCTACGTTTCATAGTACATGTGTGGCTTACATATTATAGACTTTCTGGGCCCCATTGAGGGTGGGGGGGGGGGGGAGAGGAGATAGATCCACTGCCATCCCCTTACAAGCATGTCGTAATAGTGACGAATTATATATGTTTCCTTCGAAATCGGAGTGCATCTGCTTGACAGGCGAGACACCAACAATCTGCATTTAAAAAAAAGTCAGGTCTGTAAAACAAATGTGCATGCAAAACTCAAATTCTGGAACAAGACCAAAGTCGACAAGTGGACAGACAACAACAACATTCTTTCAGAGTTTAGAACTGATAAATATTAAGAAGATGCTGTTTTAAGTTTGATAATCGAAAAGCTCGACTGACCGGTCAAGAAATCATGTTTCACGTTGGAATTAAAATCCCCCGTGCATGTTTGATTGCCTCATTGGTTGGTCTGTTGAGAATCCTTTTCTAATGTGAGCATAAATTCTTATACTCATGAGTTCGTCCCTTTCTCAACGCTCCCGGTAGGTGGCCAGTCGTTGTGTGGAGAGAAGCAGAGTCAATCCGAAACAATGAAATCCATTTTCCCGCTAACTTTGGATTTTAACACTCGAAAGACTGTTGTTTATTACATTGCTTGGCCTGGTTGCTGTAGACAGTAGACACACAGTTCCATCAGTAACTAACCAATCGGGGTTGTTTTTACACTAACGACATCATAACTATTCATGGTCCACCTGTGAGCCTATCGTGGGAGGTAAGTTTGGAGACTAACACGAACAACTTGCCGTGATTACCATACCTGTGGTTGTACAAACACGTGACAAAAAGGAGGGTTTAGTTAGTTAATATGCCACACTGGCCATTTGTTTAATCCTTGAGCAAACTGGCATGTCAGATTCATGGCGGCTATCCTTATTGAAGGACGCGAGGGCATGTTTTAAAGGCGAAACTGATGTTCTACAGTGTGCGTCGCAATATTCCAGTAGGCATGCTTAATGCTTTATTTCTTCTTATTGATAACAAAATTCAGATACTATTTTGGCAGTCATAGAAAGAAGTTGTCTTGAGTGTTTGGTTTCTGCGGCAAGTGTATATTTGGTGCAAAGCTTTCTGGCACGGTTAAACAAGAAATATTCTATATCAGTCTGTATAATAAAGCCACATAGAAACTACTTACATCTGCGCGCACATAAACACGCACACCTACACATGTAATGTTATTATTTTCCCATGGGAACTCTCTAAACAATAATATGGTAAACTTTGAGATAAGAGAGAAATACGCGAGAATGGAAATAATCGTAGATACATGAGATATACCAGCAGGGCTCAAACCAGCACGTGCAACCCAGAACGAGGGTTATAAGGTTAGACTAAGGTTTAATCAGTTAGTATGTGATTTGCAGCTAAAACGAGAGGTTCTGTTTTGTGTGAATGCGACATGGTATAGCCGAACAGCGTGGAGAAGATTGAATTCGATAAGATGACCACCCAGCCAGAATCCATTCAATTTGCCAACTAGCCTGTTGGTGGAGCTGAACAGCCAGCGTCCGGAAATGCTAGTGTGAGACCTATACATGTGACGCGATTGAGACTTGATGATTGCAAAGGTAGCGAACGGGAATGACTGTGAACAGCGTTGAAGAACTTTGTTATTACTAAGGTTAGTTGCGTATCCTTTACAGGACGTTGAAGAACCAACCCCAACAGCCCCTGGCAGTTGTGTGGTTTTTCTAGGCAAATTTACGTCCAGTAGTTTGCCATTGCCCTGAACGGCCGGCTTTCTTGATACCAATGTCGAAACCAACGCAAGGCGCATGGCCCGCAGCTGAGATCGAAACTTGCATCCCGGCAATACGAAGGGTTCGCATCGACTTGGCCACAGAGCCGACTTGTTATTACTACTTGTTGAATATCTGGACATGCTAGAGAGTAGCTGACGTTGACTGGGTCAGATTGTCTTCTGTGAGTAATAAACATGTAAACTGCGATTGTGTGTCTTCACTAACATGTGTGTGCGTCAATTTATTATGCGTGTCAGCCATAGTACCATCCCCTAGGAAACAGCCAGAGCACACTGGGAGAACAACGTCGCACAAACACATAGCATTAACCAGTCATCGTCTTATAATCACAATAGCGCTAGCGTTGCCACACAACAAACACACACACAAACACAACCTAACAGTACCACACCAATGACAAAATCCTCAGATCAACAACAGCCCCAGGAGAGACATGAATTAATCAAGTAACAGAAAGTGTATTGATCGGCACTCATAGAAAGAAGTAAATAAAAGAACACACTAGACAACATACAAATCGAAAGCTATAGTTACCATGCCGAGAATTGAACTTGTCACCTCCAGACGGCGTCTGCGCCTCGCCATGAATACAGGTGCACTAAGAACATGGTCAACTAGGCACCCCAAAAAGGTGCCTCATTGGCCATGTCTATCGTACAACTTGAAATCCACAACTATGGAATACGGACAGAATTCATTGCAAACCATTTAAATGGCACCATAGATTACATAAATTTATATTAACGAAACATATGTCGAATAACAATCATAGCAACAATTTACCAACACAGTAGACCTTAATGCTTTGTCTAGAATACACAAATATTTAAGAAAGGTATTTGATTGGTAGGTTCCGGTGTGTATACGTCATTCCTATAAATAAACAGAGGGGGAACCTTTGAGGCCGTTAAATATTATGAATTAATCAAGTAACTGAAAGTGTATTGATAGGCACTCATAGAAAGAAGTGGATAGATAGAAAAACACACTAGACAACATACAAATCGAAAGCTATAGTTACCATGCCAGGAATTGAACCTGTCACCTCCAGACGGCGTCTGCGCCTCGCCATGAATACAAGTGCACTAAGATCCGTTACACATGCACTTGATGATGATGACGGTGTGTGCTTGAGTAATCGTCCTATACAAACAGACTCCTCCACAGTTTACCAATGCCAGTCTCGCACACTTCTGATCAATAATGTTCGTATTTTACTATAAAGTATATACTTTCTGACTTCCGTAACAAGCCGGGGTGATGGATCGCATATCTGGCGAAGTGTCTAGTGGTGATGATCATGCTTCTTCCATACATACAAAAAGTTTTCTTATCGACAACGTACTACAAACATTAGAATGACAATGTTAACACCCCTACATTAGAAGTCATCTATGTAATATTGCATCGGTTTCTTTATTATGGACGTAACACGTTACGACGACAATGAGTGGTGATCGATGACACACTGTCAAATCTTCTACTAGGTTAGTTGCGTATCCTTTACAGAACGTTGCAGAAGCAACCCCAACAGTCCCTGGGTGTTGTTTGGTTTTTCTAGGCAAATTTACGTCCAGTAGTTTGCCATTGCTTCCTGGACGGTCGGCTCACAAGGCACATGGCCCGCAGCTGGGATCGAACCCGGCATTACGAAGCGTTCGCATCGACTCAGCCACAGAACCCAAATATTCACCTCGGCAGTCTTTCCAGACGTAGACGAACACCCCAGCGAACTATGTCCCAGGTGCCTGCTACGGGTAACTCACCGAGGCACTGACTGGACAACCAGGACAAGGGATAAACTTCAGTTCAGTGGCTAACCACGAGTGCTAAACACGTGGAACCGCTGCCACCCGTTAATCTCAAGAAAGCAGTCTCACGCGTCAAGAAGCGTGGACTTTTTGCGCTTATCACTCTCATCATCATCATCATCTAGCGCCTTCACGACTGGCGTAGACTATCACGCCTTTGACAAAAGTGAACAGCAAAGTGAGCTAGCACACAACGCACAACAATCAACACCTCTAGTTCTATATATTTTATATACATCTTATATTAACACTGTATCGTATCTATTCCTTTAATATATATATATATATATATATATATATATATATATATATATATATATATATATATATATATATATATATATATTTGTGTTAATTTTAGGGCCTGACCTGTCAACTACTGCATGTTTGTAGATGGCATCAGGCGCCAAACGTTGTATTGTGGCTTACTTGGTAAAGCGCGCCGATAACTGGGCACTGCCCAAAAAAAGACAATATCTATTGCCCGCCCCACAACATAGAATAAAGAAGGCATATCAACACAAAATAGAGTGATTAACTTCCTGGTGACTACTAAGATATTGTTGTCCCCTTACCATCAAATAATCCACACAGCGCTACAGGCTACAATAGCTCGAGAATCTCAATCCTAACTTCCTTGGAGGATGAACCGGGATTTTTCTGCCTTGATATGATGGATGTGGGGGGCGGGAGTAAGGGGCTTAAAGGCTCACCTCTCTCCATAAAAGAAAACGGGAGAATCAATATAATAAAATACTTGAAATAATAGGATATGTTTAAATAAATACTTCTTAAAGTAAAGAGAATTTATATATATATGTTTATAGGTACAGGTGCTGTAAGTTCCCTTACAAAGGGAGGGTGTGGGGTTCGGACGGGCTCCTTGAGGTTCCGGCGTCTATTATCACATACATGGAAGAAGTAGAAAAAGATGGCGAAGAAGAAGGAAGAGGGCAACATTCCATTCAATAGGAACAGGACTGCAGTCCAGAAGTGGACGAACAACCAGAACTTTCTGCCGGAGTTTACAGCCGGTGAACGAGAAGAAGAAGAAGAATTTGTCATTTTTTTAGTCACAGTTTGTGTTCTACGTCTAGAAATTGAACATGCACGATTTGGTTTATCCTGCGCATGCGCATTGTAAGAATGAAACTCCACGTAAGAAGAGCTTCAGGATCTGCTTGAGCTGCCTGCTATTGTTTCAGGACTTTAAGTTGACAGCTGCATGTTATACAGTTGTTGCACCAGGACACTGAAGTGGGTTGTATCAGACTGCACGCTGCTGTAGAAAAAAAAGATAGTTGTAGGATTTATGTTCATTGCAAAAACAGTGCACTGCAGTAATTAAGATATTCACTACTGAATGAAGTGAATTTTATTCAAATAACCAAAACAGTGAGTACCTGGTTGTTAAATAAATAAGACATAACATGTCAGTTGATTTATCATTTAGTTTTGTATTTTGTTGTTGTTTAACCTGCTTAGTTGGATAGCTTTTACTAACTCCAGTAAAAGGAAAAGACAGTAATATGCAAATTCTGTTGTAAAGAAATATAAATATCAGCCTGAAGTGGTGAACATAGATGCTGGTTTAATTTTCAACTTTAATAAACTATAGGTGCGAGATACTGAAGAATACAACAGCAGAACTGGTACATATTTATGCAACATATGCATATAGTATGCAGAGCACTCCTCCTCCCTTCCCCATCAAATAATAATGTTTTTGATATACATACCAATAAGTACCCTTTGAGGTCAAACAATGGGCATCAACAATCTCAAATTCACTGTTGCCTTTAAAAAAAAATATACTGACACTCTCAGGTTGACAGCTGTAAGTAAACGATGAAGAAGGAAAAAGATACAAACCAACAGTACCTCATTCGAGTATCTGATTATTTTAAGCCAAGAAGAGATTTTATTGTTTGTGTCAATCAGCAGTCTAATAGTTATCGCACATCGCTCTTGTCATGGCAATCCTGAAAATATATCTTTCTCTATCTAGTTCTCCAGCCCTATGTGCTTTTACAGCCAGTGCATCTTCATTGTCTTGTATGCACCTTCATGGATGTCTAGGTCTACATCGTTTTCTGGAAACTGCACCCTCCGTCATGCCCTCTCCAGGCCACCATCACATTTAACATGGCCAAAATACCCCAACTTCTGCAACAGGCTGCTGTTTATGAGCCAGTTCTGCTTCATGCTCAGATCATGTAGGGTGTTATGTTTATCTTCTTCTTCATTCATAGTATTCTAGAAATTTTCTGTAACATTTCAACTCAAAAGCTTCAGTTTAACTCTTGGAGTCCCAGGAAACGCATCACGCACTAATTTGTATCAACCTAGGGGCCCAGTTGACGCGTGACAAGTGAAGGTTTTTAATCTACCACTGACCGGTTATAAAACATGGACCGCCCAATTTCAACTTTCTTCCGAGTTCTGTGTGTCTGATATCAAGCGTGCTCATTTAGAAACATGGGCTGAATGCCAAAAATATAGTATATTTGTGAGATTCCCGAGTTACTAAATGTTTGTTTGAAAAGATTAAGGCCGCCAAGCGTTATTCTACATGCATGCCAACGTGATTTACAGCCTTAGAAGCCTAAAATGTAAATAAAGTATGTGTTTTTTTTAGATTTATCTGAAGTTAGATAGATAACATTGTGAATTAGGGGTGTTTCAGTCCTTTATAGAGTCAAACTTTGATAAGGGATATGTCTGATGTGTACCTCACGCGAAGGGAAGGGTACAACAATAGCAAAGTCAGCTGGCACAAATAGAATAAACATGAGTGAAAAGACGATTTTCTTCAGTGTCAGTTAGTTCTAGTGCTTTTCCCCTTATTGATTAGGAACATAGCTTCAAAATTACAGGCAAATTGAGTGTTATATAAACTTTGTTTTGAGTGAAGATACTTATTGTTTTGGGAGCCAGTTTTCTTTACCAAATAAAAGTGCTCTGTTATGATGCTTCAAAATATTCTCTGGAACAAAATCTAATGTATAAATTTATTTTATATTTTACTTATACATTACTAAGTGGTTCATATTCATTTGTGATTAATTTTAACCAGTTTTTCTTCAGGGCCATGGTTGTAAGCGGACATTTTTTCATTTTATTTTACTAATTTTTGTAAACATACCGTCTGTTTATTTACTAATTTTTAATTACTTACACAATTATCTGTTGCAGCTCTATTCTAAAATTATTCCTCAACATTCCCTGGTCACTTTGATGTATAATATGTGTATGTTGCGCGGCAGTTGAATTAGTATGGTCTGTTTTAATATCTCTCACTTGTAAAATTAAAAAATTGCATTACCACCCCTTGGGCCTCTGATGCTAAACCCCCTGGGACTCAAAGAGTTAATGACTCACATGGATTGCCTCGGAAAAGATGCATGATCTCAAAATTTTTACTTCAGCTCGATGGTAGGCTACGTGCATAAGTTCATCACATTGTTTAGTCTTTGCATTGCTAAAGTAGGTCTTTTTTTTTTTTAAACCTATTGTTTATTGTATATACTGGGAAAATTGGAAATAATGACTCATCACTTTTTTAGCTTGTTTTCTCGCACTTTTATCTATGTAATCACAGTCTCACTGTATTCTTGATGTTCTTCACCCCAAATTTACAAAAAAAATTTGTTTAAAAAAATGCATACTTAAAATGTGATCTTCTTTTGCCATTTTACTTTCACTGGAGCAAAGGCTCAGTGTATCCTATCTTTTGTCATTGTAAGAGGCTCACCTCATGCCTAATCCAAAATTCTAGTATTATAATGTTTTACCTCACTCATTATGCCTAGTATCCTTGGCGATTCATTCATAATTCTGACATTTTAAATTCTAGGTGCCATTCCTGGAGCTTTTCCTCTAAAACAAGGTAATCACTAAATGTCACATCGCTGGTTGGGTTACGGGACCCCATTAAGGGGAAAACAAGAATAAACCCACTGCCTGCCTAAAAGCATGTCGTAAGAGTTTACCATATGGGAGAATTCCTTCGAGTACATCTGCCTGAGAGGCAAGGGACAAACAGTCTGCATGCAGATGAATTAAACCTGTGAAACGGATGTGCACGCAACACTCAGTTTCTGGAACAGGACTAGAGTCCAGAAGTGGACAAACAACTAGAACTTTCTGCTGGAGTTTAAAGCTGGTGAACATGACGAAGACTATATGTCACAGTGTTGCTTTAACATTATATGTTCTTAATTAAAAATTCAAAATGGCAGCCAGTTAATTTTTGTTAAAGTAATTAACCCCTGAAATAAAAAACACATCTAATTTGTTATGTGCTGGTTGATAAAATGAACCCATATAGCCATGTAATAAAGCCTTTCTGTATTAGGTAGCCAAATTAAACCCCAAAAATGGATAGACATTGCGGCTCTCCTGTAAAACTACAGCCGGTAGACAACAGTTGACGGCCGGTTAGTCGGAGTTCTGTCCCCTTGCTGCAGTGCAATTATGGACTGGAGAAGGCACGAATCAAAAAACAAAGTGAGGTCGAAATGCCTGGCAGAACCCGCGCTGCGACCGCGTTCAATTACCGCTTCTTGCGACGCATTACGGAGTGGATTAGAGGGAAGGAAACAAGTGACATAATTACTGTGTGTCGGCGATAGACAGGGTGCAGTGCCCTACTGTCATCATACAGTTAGGGTTAGGGGTAGGGTTTGGGTTAGGTTTAGGGTTAGGGTGTGGGTTAGGGTTTGGGTTAGGTTTAGGGTTAGGGTGTGGGTTAGGGTTAGGGGTAGGGTTTAGGGTTAGGGTTTGGGTTGCTACGTTGAGTTTCTGCGAAGACGAGATGCGGCGACACTAACCGCAACGCTAGCCCTAACCCTAACCCAAACCCTAACCCAAACCGTAACCGTATGATTATAGCAGGGCAGTGCATGATGTCTATCGCCAACACACAGTAATTGTGTCAATTGTTTCGTTCCCTCCTTTTCCACTCTGTAATTGGACTGCAGCCAGGGGACAGAACTCCGACTAACCGGCTGTCAACTGTTGTCTACCGGCCGTAGTGATCAGGAGAGCCGACATTGCAGATATGGTCACTGTTATATTTCAAGGCATTTAATTAAGCAACATTTTTATTAACAGCAATATAATGACCAGATATGTAGTCAGTGCATTTAAAAACACAGAGAAAGTCAGAAACATTTTTATGGTGTACATTGAACTCATTTTTTTTTCTTTCAGGTAGACCCAACACTGTTATGCAGAAATGAGTGGGGCAGCAGTTGTCTTTTTGACTTCACTTTCAGCTCTGCCAGTCTCCTACATCTGGGATACAATTGCCCATTTGAAGGATCAGAGGCTCATCTTCTTAACATCATGCATCTCTTTTGGTGTTGTCACTGCAGTACCTTATTTTGTTCTTCGAAAGAAAGTGCAGAAGGTTGATCAGTTCTGTGGTAAGTATATTTTTCTTTAAGGATGTGTACTATTTTCCCTTTAAACTGGTTGTCCTGGGTGGTTTGAAAAAAATCCAGCTTGATTCAAAAAATATCATAGGGGGTTTCAAAAATCACCCAGTTTGGTTTCTGAATTGTTCTAGGTTTAAAAACATCCAGTTGAGTTTGAAAAATGTCCTAGGTGGTTTAAAAACATCCTAGGTGGTTTGGTAATCATCCAGTTTTATTTGAAAAAAATCCTAGATGTTTTAGAAAGTGTCTGGTGTAAATTAAAGTAAAGGTCTTTTTTACATGCCCATGTCATATCAGGCATTTGAGGCTAGACTCTCATTTTTATAGACTAGTCGACCACCTTCGCTGGGTTATATGGTCAACTTCATGCCATCATGCTGGCCACCTTTACTTTCCAGAACTTTACCTGGTACCCAGTTAAGGTTGGGTCAACCTGAGAGCCAAGTGTTATAAAAAAAAATCAGGCTCTGTATGGATTTGAACCCACACCCTTTGGATTCACAGGTGTGATTAGCTAAAATCACTGGTATCAAACCATTATCAGAGTGTAATGATATATTTTACATTTAATTTGAGCATGCTAAGGAAATCTGGCTAGATATGCTAACATACAGCACAGTATATGTTGTTTCTTTGAAAGTAATATACTCATGCTCTTCTTATTGTGTTTGCTGTCTTCATAATGATTACAAAAAAAATCTGGTATTTTAAAGAGTTAAAGTGAAAATGGTACATATCAAACTGGCAGTTTGTGGCATAGTGGTATCGATAACAGGTGTTAAAGAAAGTTGAGGCCATTGTTAGGTGTATAAGAAGTTACTCCGTACCTTACTTTAGGTGGCAGCTGGCTTTTGGATAGTTTTACGGATCCTTACGCAAGATTCCTGCTGCACATCAACGTCGTGCGCCACGGATAAAGGATAACCATTGTAGCCTAGACTGAGTTGACAGGTGATCTCTGAGTTAGTGCCCCCCCCCCCCCCCAACCTACACTCCCTTTCCAAACTAAACAGAACCCATACAAGGATTATGTAATTTAACAGCAGTAACCTTAGGTATGCAGATGTCCCTTAATGAGCCTGTAATGTATTTCCTCTTATTTCTTCTCCAGTGCTTTGTCTCCTCTTGTTCCAGTCAGTACTAAGCCTTGCTATTGCAATGGAAAATGATGGACTGATTGCTGAGTTTCTTGGTTATTATCTGAGAGAAGGAGAGCCTTACCTCAAGACAGCTCATGGAACCATGATTTCATATTGGGATGGCATCGCCCATTATGGCATGTACCTTATGATGCTGGCTGCAGTGTCTTGGAAGTAGTAACTCTTTGTAGTTATAGAATTTTACTTCCTATAATTTAGCTCATGTTTTCCTATAATTTATTGACTTCTGTTATTTAGTTATTTGCTTGTTGATACATATTCCTGTGATTTCAGACTGACTAGTCTCTATTTAGCTCATTCATTACCAAAGAGAAGCTCTGACAGGTGCACAGACAGAGCATTGCTCTGCTAACTTCTGCAACATGCTGTGTCCCAAACATATATTACCTTTCCTTTGGAGTTAACAAAGCTGAACAAGAGAGGGGTGATGCCGTATGGACAACACACATTCTCCACAGTACTACCTAGGCTTTGTGCTAATTAGAGGAGGAACTTCATCCATGGTATTCTTTGGGGTACTATTTATGAAAATCACTCCCTCTCTTTTGGCTGCGAGATTTCCTAGTGGTTCCTACGGGCTGTCCTTTTTTCTAAGGGTGTTTATTTTGAACATCCTCAGGATATCCACTACCAATGAGAGCTATCGCCAATGAGCGTAAAATTACAAAAACATCAATGATTTGATATTCATGAACAGTCACGCCTTTGGCGCTTCCTACTGCAGTACTTCTTCCTTGCAGACGGGCACTTGCTGCGCCTGATCTAATCACAACAACAATTCATTCCACAAACAACTGTCATTTTACAGACAAGAGAGTTGCAAGAAAGAAAGCTGTGCAGTTTCATCTGGGACTCTATGTGTCCACCATGTCAAACAAACACAAGCCAGTTTTTGGCACTGTGTGAATAGATGGCCAAGGAAGGCATCTCATAACACCCCTAGAACATAGGACAGCTCATGGGAACAGCCATGAAATCTCGCAGCCGAACGAGACAAAGTGACTTTCGTGAGTAGTACCTTAATTGTTGTCGACGTGGACTGTGATTCTCATCCTCCGTACAGTACACCGGGACATTGTTGCCCAGTGAGATGGAAGAGTGCCAACAGCTTACAGTGTACATTTTTGACAACTCTACATGCCACTTCCAGCTTCTACACTTTGCTGTTATTGTGACTTTAACTCCCTCCTTTTCTAGGTTCTGTAATATAATGTAATTTGGACACCAACACTTGTTACTCAAAGTAATAACTTTATAGGAGAGATTGGGCTAAATTATAACTGCCAGGTACTGAAAGAGTTCTGCCCCTTGACAAGTTTCATAGTTATGATTGTTCATTCACTTTTGCTCATTAAACAAACAGTGCAGCTTGAAAATAAATCCATGATCTTAAAAATGAGAGGCATGTGTTTTGCCACTATACATCAGATTGAGAATTGAGAGAAACAAAATTTCAGTTTGAAAATTGCGACAGAAATCAAAACCACATGAGAATCCCTTTTATAAACTCAGTGCAATAACTTTAACTCTTTCCTTTTCTAGGTTCTGTAATATCAAGTAATTTGGACACCAACACTTATTACTCAAAGTAATAACTTTATAGGAGAGATTGGGCTAAATTATAACTGCCAGGTACTGAAAGAGTTCTGCCCCTTGACAAGTTTCATAGTTATGATTGTTCATTCACTTTTGCTCATTAAACAAACAGTGCAGCTTGAAAATAAATCCATGATCTTAAAAATGAGAGGCATGTGTTTTGCCACTTATACATCAGATTGAGAATTGAGAGAAACAAAATTTCAGTTTAAAAATTGCGACAGAAATCAAAACCACCTGAGAATCCCTTTTATAAACTCAGTGCAATAAAACAAGAACACTGTTAAGAAAAACACAGATCTGGCCTATTTGTAAGCACTTTGTTAGTTCCTTGCCTCTCAGGCAGATGCAGTTTGACTTTGAAAGGAACCCATAATTAATGTTCAACCGAAAATCATTGAAGTGATTATTGATTTTTAATGTATTTCACAGTCAAAGCTTTCATGATGTTGGCCTTTACTGGGCAGGATCATTTGCTTACAGTAAGCTAGTGCTCATCTTGGCCGTTCTCATAGGTATGCATACATGTTTTAGGGGATATGGATTTGTTCTTTGTTCAGTAGTTTAAAAAAAAAGTGAAAGTCGAAAGGATCACTTTTATATCATATGGTTTAGTCTCTTTCCGCAGAATGTCTAGCCATCTGCTGAGGGCATTACATGAAGCATGAACTCCTGAGATGATCCTTTGAGATTTGCATAATAATTGTACTCATGAACTGAATGATGCTTCTGTGAGGGATCCTTAGACCTTCAGAGTACAAGGCAAACGGCTTGACTACTTCGCTACTGAGACCCCATATAAAAAAATATAATTTTGGTCATGTGATGGGAAAACGGGCAGTGAAAAATCATGACGACTGGCAATCTGTGGTAGAGAAGCACAGGAAAACTGAGAAGCACACGCTGACGAGGAAAAAAGGGTGCTTAAATTATTTTAAAAGAACTGTCAGTAGAATTGAACTAAAACACCATGGGGTGAAATTTACGGGTCACTGATTGAATTAAAAAAAGCCAGTGAAGTTCATTCTAGAGACACCATTGCAGATATAGATAATCTACTTCAGGCAAAAAAAGGAAGCAAAAAAAGAAGAAATGTAAAAGGGACTGCATAATTTCAAAAGTTGACGGGATCTGACCAACGCTCAACACCTGAGGGAAAGACCAGACATATATACAGTCAGACAGTTACTGGTACCATGGGAATTGGAACGCTTCGCTTGCTGCTGAAGATGGGACGGAGCGCTTATGGGAGTGTCCTGAGTGCTGTGATTTTGATTATTAATTCAACATTCAACAGAACGGCTTGGCTTCTGTGACAGACTTTTCATGACCAGGTCAGGCCACCGAATAGTGGTCCCAGAGTTGATTGCAGCCGTCAAATGCCTCATGCAGAAAAACTGCAGATTGCTGGACTGACAGGCATGCATCATCAAACTGGACCTTCATTTGCCCATGAATTTCTGTAGATTTCATCTCTTCACTGACCAAAAGATGCATAAGAAAATGCTGCTCCTCTTTGGTGCATGTCAAAAGTCAGGCAGCCATATTTAACTCTTTCAGGCCCATGAATTTTGACAGACTTGGCTCACATTAATTCCCTTTACCAAAATGGCATAGGGGTGGGTGTACAAGAAAGGCAAAAGAGAATGTAATATACTTCTAATCCTAATAAAAAGTGTATACATTTTTAAAGAGAAATGAATGTACATTCGGAATCTGATGATAAGTAAATGTTTAATTTTTTTTATAGTTAGTAGGAAAGAAGAATTCAGCAGGTGTTAATTTCACATCAACAACATTTTACAAACAAATTCTTCACTTACCATGATTTTGCAGCCACACGAGTAGTGAATATCCAAATTTGAGAACAAAACTTCAAAGTTTGTTCAATTTCCTAACAAATTCTAAAGTTATGATAAGTTTCTGGGTTAGTTTAGCATTCAGGGGGTTTTAGTTTTCACAGAGTGCTGAGAAAAATTTCAAAGACAAAATGGCCGAAAAATTAACCATTACACACACGCTATTTACTATGTACAGTATATACAGACTGTAACTGCGATGATTTCAATGTAGCTTAGCCATAGTATAGTACAATCTCTTTGTTTAGAGCACTTTCCTTCTCTTACACCATAAATACGGTAGCAATGGGACATTGTCTGTGTAATAAACTCATCAGAATCGCTAGATTCAGAACAGCTGATCGCTCAGCTTCACTGGTGAAAATGCCCTGTCTGAATCACTTTCCGAAAAATATAAATTTTCATTATCATTATCAGAATTAAAAACATCTGGCTGAAACAGTTTTAGAGCTACGGCTGCAGAAAGACGCATTCTGCGACCTGTACTTGTGGTGGGAACATTGATATTCATGGCACTCTTAGGCAAAACAGAACTTTTTAGTCAATGCTCACACCGTTGCTTGGGCCTCAAAGAAACTATCCTTATGACATCACTGTGTTCATTTGCATTGTGATCTCACGTGCTTAACAATCTTGGTACCCTTATCAATAATATTGACAAAATAAAAGACATGGTTATTGTATTTTCTGTCACACTTTTAACGTATTTTGTTGAAGCTGCCTCATGATGCTTGTAAACAAGAAGCTGTCTTCTTCACTGTCTGTACACACTACCTTCACTGTGGTGTAAGATAAAGAGCCTTGAGTGTGAAAATTGTTTGTGTTATCTAAGTTACCAGTGCATAATATCTGTGGGATTTGCTGATTTAAAAGTCTTTTTATTTTTGAGTATCCTTATTTAGTGGTTCTTGTTTTTTAATTGTTTTTCTTTGTTGTTAAGGTAAAGAAGGCGCCCGTCTGCCTTTTCTGCTACATTTTCCAATCCTGGCTATCTGTGCTGTGATGCTCATGAGGTTTCTCAGTGAAAAACTGGATGAGAGCTGCCAGATTCAAAGAGAGCTCAATAAAGAGGTTAACATTGGTATATACATTCTATTGGAGTCGTTGACAGTGTTGTTGTCCATTCCGTTGTCTACATGTTTTGTAATAACTTTTTTGCAGTTATATTTATTTATACTGGCTTTTCTCTTTATGTATATAAATATCTTCATGTCATATCTTTGCATAGTTCTTCTGTTCCCCATTATTTCCCGTTGGAGAATAAGCTCTTGGCCGTCACATGCTTGTCACATGCCGTCATCTTGTTATTTGCAGCTTATCTTGCATCCCTCCTTACCAACTTTTCACCTCAGTCTCAAATTCTCTTCTCTGTGTGTTTTCACATAGAATGATCACAATTTGGTATGTTTGTACACCTAAAATGTTCTCTTACACCTAAATATGTTTGTGCACATAAAATTTTTACACATTCATGCGCTCACATTTACGCACACACACACGCAAACACAGAGAGAGTGACTGAGAGAGAACAGATTTTATTTACAAAGAGCTAAGAACTGTCCTTGCTGACTCATCTATCATTCTGCCAATGAGAGAGACACACACACACAAACGCAGAGCCCACATTTCAACACACCAGAGTCCACATTTCAATCGGTATATATACTTATTATGTTCGCATATTTTTTTGTGTGTGTTTTTTTTAAAATATACATTTAGCATGTCCACAAGTTTTTATTTTTATAAGCGCTGAATATTCACAATTTACTATTCTATTCACATTTCTAAGTCAGACACTTTAGAACTGGTGTCGACATGGATCAACAGTTATAGGACAAAGAAGGTAGCAAGCACTGTTTTGGGCACATCTGAGAAAAAAACAGACAGTCACTCAATAGGCACTGAAATGAGAAACAAATAGGTTGAGGAAAGAGGATGTCCAATAGAAACATTAAAATGACTGTTCCTGAGGGAGGCTAAATGTGCTGGACTGAATTCTGTTCGTGAAATAGAAGGGATTGCACAGGATAAAATTGGATGGGGGACTAGAATGCAAGTCCTATGTATCGTAACATGGCATGATAGAATGATGATGATAGGCATATTGTGTTCACATTTTTCTTAATGCATTTACATGTACAGTGTTAAATATGTAGAATTTGTTTGCACGAAGTATGGTTACAGTTGACATGTTTATGTGGTATATATCTGCTTTTCATTTTATTATCCAGTCACCCCCTTGTGGGATGCAATTTTTTCTCTTTTTGAAGCCCTACTCTGGCTCTTGCCAGGGCTGCCCAAACATAAATATGGTCTAATGGCTGAACACAGTTTCTGGGACCTCTCCACGGGTGATCCTCATCCACATGGTGACACTTTGTGTCATCGGGTGTTTATGGCTTGTGTGATGTCCTGGTGGGGTAAAAGAAGATAGAAAGAGATAGAGATTTTCTTTTACACACTACCCTGTATGTGGCTTACAGGTTAGTGTAATTGTTTTGCAGACCAGTCCTTGATACTCGGGTTTGATACCCAGGGTAATACTTTAGACAAAAGATTGCTCTTATGGCTTTCAGACAGTGGTATGAGATTAACATGGTGGAGAGACTGGACCTCACCAAGGAATACTTACATAGATAGCAGAAGATGCACTGCAAGCTTTACTTTATTGTGGAGACAGCAGCAAAAGAAAAATAAATGATCCTATACCTGTTTGTTCTGCTTTTTCATCCAGGGCACAAGAAAAGTCACAACCTTGAGTATTTGGAAAAGACCTTTTGATCTGACTCTTTTTGTATATTATGGATTTGCCTCCTGCTTCACTCTTTTTAGATTTTCAGTAAGTGTAGTTTTAGTGTGATCATGTAAGACAGGGCCATTAACGGGTGGATGATGGGCCGTATCTGGTGTGCGGAGGCCTAGCGAGTGTTTGTTCTGCAGATCATTGTCATTTATGTTGTTTTAATGGTCTTTCCATGCTGGGGCTTGGGCCCCTCCTCCGTTTTAAAATTGTGCCCCTGAGTAAACTTAGTTGAATAGTCCTGATGTGATACTTTGGTTTGTTTGAGTAATCCCCTTGTGGGATGAAGATACACTGTCACTCTAAGGGGTATGTTATAAAATTCGACTTATTAGGGACGTTCCTTTTGAAGTCTGACTGCATCTGCCTGAGAGGGAAGGAACCAACAATCTGCATTCAGAAAAGCCAGGTCTGTTAAATGGATGTGCATGCAAATATCAAGTTCTAGAACAAAACTAAAGCCCATATGTTTTGCACTAATTGACCCCATAAATTAACATTATGTCAGCTTTTGTATTTTACAGGACATATCCTGGTACTCATTCTAAGCTGAGTTAATCTGGGAGCCTAAAGTCAGCTGTAAAGTGATTACTTTCGATCAGGGCTTTTTTTTCTCCTAGAAAAAAGGTGCTAGTACTCACCACACAATGTCTTAAAGGAGGTGCCGGTACTCACCACACAATGTCTGTGCTGACAAAATGATGCCTAAAACAAAGATGCTGATACTGCACACACAAAAAAAGCCATGCTTTTGATACAGATTTGAACTCTAGACTTGGGCTGACAGTCAAGCATTTAGCCACTGCGTTAACACCCCCCACCCCTCCCCCCCCCCCCCCACCACGATGTATGTGTGTGTGTACATGTATATAAATTCCCCCATGAAAATGAGCTGCACACCATGGCAAATATTTAGAAAGAAAAATATAAATAGAAGTTGCCACTAGAACACATTGAGAAAACCTGAGACCAGTGCACTGTAACTAGAATGTCTTTGCACTAGAACCCACAGGGGCATAAAAATAAAGAAAGACCCCCGAAGAAAAAAAAACATGGAGAAAGGAGCTAGAGAGTGAAGTTGAAAATATGAAGAGGACATGGGGAGAGCTGCATGTGATAGCGAAGGAAGGATAGAATGACTTGGCCTGAGTTGGTTGAGGGCCTATGCTCCATTGGGGGTTAGAAAGGCACAAGAAGAAGAATAGGGCATCCAGATTTCTTTAGTAATGCAGAGCAAACATAAAATGTTAAATGTTTGAGTTATGTGTTATTATTTGAGATGTTAACATTACTAGGGACTCAAGAGAGTTAAAAAAAAAACAACAGTATATTAATAATAATAACCCCTCTTCTTATTTCACATTTTGCCTTTATATCCAGTTTTGATTGTTTTAATCCACCAGGCTGCTATGGGCAGTGAAATGGCTTTAGCCAAATGGTACTGTGAAAAATTGGAACCGTACCTCACTGATCCACTTCCATATGCCAGAACTCAAGTAAGACTTCTTCTTCTTATTCATTCACTCTTTTATTGCATAGGCGGGACAGGTTCTCGTGTATGCATATATCAAGTAATTCACTGTGGTTTAATCATTGGCTTTGGTGCCCCAGAGCAAAACTGCAGAGCATGTCTTACAAGAAGTCTGGACTTTTGCAGCCAGAGAACAAAAGAAATTTGACCCCCCCCCCCCTACCTCCCTCCCTTTCCAGTGGGGACCTGGAAGCCACATAAGGAGTTTTGGGCTCCATATTTTCCTCCATACTATAATGCCATTTATCTAACATCATCTCACTTGATCTCTTCTGTCTCTTTCTTACCAGATGACATACTCCAGGTTTAGCCTTCTCATGACATACTCCAGGTTTACCCTTCTCATGACATACCCAGAGAAGGTGCACTAATCTCTCAAAGTAGAATGATAAAGTTAGAGATGCACAAATCTCTTAAAGTAGAATGATAAAGTTATAGAGTCCTTGTGATTTTCTTCCATTTCTAGCTTGTGCACCTGTAAAATAACACCTGTTTTAATGAATTCAAGAGGAGTGAAGGAATAAGAGAAATATCTGGGCACCATTAAAAGAGATAAATAGAGAATCATCAAGCAGGCACTGAAATGGGGAAATAGAGGGAGTGAGGAAATAAGGTGAAACCCTGAAACGAACATTGATGAGGGAGGCCAAAGGTGCTGGACTGGATTCCATCTATGATACTGAATTGATTGCACAGAATAGAACAGGATGGAGAAACAAATGTTGAATAGTGAATTAAGAATCAACATCATAGCATTCCGGCAGCCCCATAAGCGCTCCGTCCCCATCTTTAGCAGCAGATGAAGAGATCCAAGCCCGATGGCACCAGTAACTGTCTGATTGTATATCCGTCTTGCCCTTCCCTTGAGTGTTGAGCGTTGGCCAGATCCACTGGTGACTCCTCGCAGTGCCATTCTCCTCAGACCGTAATGATCTATTTGTGCTTCCGCACTGTCTTTGTACTAATGCTCCCAGAGGGCCCTCACAGTGTCTAGCTTGTGATACATCAATTCACCAAGTGGTGCAGAACAGGCAGATAGACTGGCGGACAGTCTGTCTGCCTATTCATTTCCTAACACACCGGCATGACCTGGAGAATATCCAAAGGATACTAACTACCCGGGACCTCTGAAGTGATGCTTGCCACTCTGCACAGAGCATTCCTGTCTCCACTTTTTCAACATGCTCTGTGAGTCAGTGACAATCACGGCATGTATGTACAGCTGATTCTCAAGCCAGCGGAAGGCAGCGGTGACTGAAACCTCCATTCTCAGACTAGACGTCCATTCGCCTTTGCTATGAACCCCCATGCACTTCATCTGCCCCTTAACACAGAGCCATCTGTATAGATAATCACTTCACTTTGGCAGGAATTGTCATGAATCATTTGTTGAACTTCTGATTCTGGCCAGTCCCTGCACTCACGACCCAAAGTGAAAAGAACTCTGCACAAGTATGAAAAATGATCGAACACTTTGTCATACTCCTCAACTCCCACAAATTTATCAAGCCTGCATGATTGAGACATCAGCTTTTGCCATCCAAGACCTTCCTCTTTTCAGTCTGTGACCCTTAGATCTACCCAGGGCTTCATGCAGGAGGTGCTTTTTGTCTGCAGCTATTCTAAGATCTGACTTTGCTTGCAGAAATTTGAGCCTGTCTTCAATAGTAGGCAGTGCAAGTATGTACCACATACATACTACCGATGTATCTCATGCACATTTCAGAATTACCCGCAAGGCTTCATTCTTTATGGGTTCAAGTTTCATCAGCTGACTTTTTGATGTGGTAAACATTCCAAGTCCATAACCTATCACCGACAGGATCACATGCTGGAACATTGTGAACAGCATTGTTTGTTTCATGTCCATTGCTGCCTTAATCTTGAGAGCATTGAGTCCTCTTTGGCATTTCACCACTAATCCTCCACGTGATCCCTATTGGACAGGCTTCAATCAAAAGTTACCCAGGTACCTCAGTTTGCTTTCTCTTTGGATATTATTGTTATTTATTGTGAGGCTTGGAACATTAGCTCCTACTGTTGTCCAGAGAGCACCTCGTACTTCAAGTTCTGCAATCCTACTTGTAGACACATTAAAGAGCACTGGTGAAATTGCAGAACCCTGGGGTAGTCCCGGGGCAGTATTACATGGTTCTGAGGTCTGTGTACCCAGACGAGGGCTACCATAGGTGAATGCTGGACAGCTGCTATTCAGGTCACGAGCCAGGGACAAAACCCCTTCTCCATGTTTGCTCTAGCAAAATATCATACCTGACTATTGTATTCATCCTCAAGATCTAGTGCTGCCACAACTGTCTCCTGTCTATTCTGGAAGCCCTCATAAACATCAAAAGCAAAAGTAGATGCATTTAGCCAGGTATCTTTTCATGGCTGGTAACTACCCAAACCTTTTGACAGCAGCTCTTCCTTTTCCAAAAACATTTGTAGTTTAACAGCAATAATTTTCTCAAGCACCTTGCTAAAAGTATTTTGGAAGTGGGATTGGTACCTATGTACCCAATCCTGGGGTACTGAAGCTGTTCTGAAGCTCTGGTTGAAATGAAAAGCCGTCTCCCTCTAGTCTTCATCACTCATATTCTTTATATTGGCATACCTGACTCTGTCTGGCCCCAACACAGTGTCTTTAATTTATTTTATATCCTCCACCCTAATGATATCCTGAAAATAGTTATCATTTATAGTATTGGATAAACTCTGACTGAATTTTTAAGCTCCCTGCCATTGTGATCAGTTTCGAATATAAATCTCTTCAAAAAAGGTTTCCCTGTTTTTTGTTATTGTCTGTTGTCATTGACATATCATTATCAGTGTATATAATGCCTGTTGGAATGGAGAAGTAGAATGCGAGCTCTATGTAACATATAATGGCACAACAGGACAATAAATGAATGAACTTATATATTTTCAACTACTACACAAATGAACTGTTATTGGCCAGTTCAACATTCAGAACACATTGCGCCATTTTTGTGCATTTGGGTGCATTCATGTTTCCAATAATTAAATATAAACTGAAAGACAGCAATAGAGTCCATAGTGCAATTACCTTAAATCTAGTTCATCAGTTCAGTGAGTTTGTTTTAAAGAATATTTTTACTTCACCAAGACATTCCTAACAGTGTTTTGTAAACTCTTTTGTTAACTTCATTAGATGATGTTGTTTGTTTATGAAATTGTTCCAATGTGATATTTATATTGCTTTTTTTTGATGTTTATTAATTCTTCGTATGTCAAATGTAAGCATGTACTTTCTGAGAAGAAACTCTCTTGTGTATTAGGAAGTAATGACAACAACATGTTTTCTTTCAGCTGATGGTTCAAACATTTTACTTTGTTCCCTACAACGTACTCAGCATGTATTCCCTTGTGAGGATGGGACAAGCTTGGGTTACCAGGTGGTCCCTGGTGTATGCGGGTGCAGCTGCACAGGTAAGTAATGCAGCGTATAAGTCAATCAATGGCTGTCTGCTGTGAGCACAGCTTTAGCTTGCTGTTAAATATTCTACAGGGCGTCTTTTAAGTTTCCATACTTCTTCTTTGCTCAACTGGTATGCCTTGCGGCTTCAGGGCAGCAAGAGATCTCTGGAACAAGACCTTCTGGCCCTTCTCACACAGTTTTAAGACCCTGTATTTTTTGTGTGGGGGAGGGGGGGAGTGTGATAAGTGTGTGAATGGTAGGCTTTTTGGGGACAGCCAATGCAGTAAATGCCAGTTTAACCAAATTTCTGATTGTTTATAATGGACAGCGAGGCCAGATTAACAGGATTGTGAGGCAAGGGGTTAAATATGTTTTGTGAAAGAACAACTCATTGTATCATAACCACATATATGAAGACTAAAGCTTCATTTCCATTTCTTAATAGTACTATCTATCGTAGGCCTTGACATAAACCGTTAACCATATGTGTTTATGTTTTTCAATCTTTAGGGTCAGTTCTCATTTATGGGGTCATCATTTCACTACCGGACTCCATATATTCATCGTCTGCCACAGACTGGTTCAGCTCGCTTGTTGTTCTGGATTTTCAACGGCCTCTTGTTTGCCGTGCCACAGGTTGCAGCATACAGATGTTTGAACAACCCAAATTTCTACCTGCAGCAACAAGAACCAGAGCCCGTGGAGCATGTCAATTCAGTTGTAGGCAATGGTGCAAGTTTACTGAGTGCTAAGAAAATTGAGTGATTGGTTCAGTGCACACATAGTAGGTCTCATGGTTTACAGTTTGCATTTCCTAGATATTAACAAATTGAAGTTGGTAAATTATAAACATAAATGGGGAATAGAATAATTAAATTATACCTACTTAATCTGTCATTTAGTTTCTGTGGCCCATTTGTTAAGTACATCTGTCCTTTAACTCTTTCATTACCAAAGGACAGTAAAATCACTTCCTCACATGTTCCTTGGTTGAAAAGTTAGTTTCATGTCCTGTACCGACATTAAAGAACCAACCCCAGCAATTTTGGGCTGTAAATGATTTTACTACTCAGTTTTATGTTCAATGGTTTGTTGTTGCTTTCTGAGTGGTCGACTGTCTATACCATTGTTGAAATTAACACAAGGCGGTTTGCTGCTAAATGTAACCTGCAGCTGGAATCCAATCAGGCACCTCAGGATTATGAAGTGCATTCACAATGGCTTAACTGTAGACACAGACGCTCCTTGGTGCTGAAAGACTTAAAATCTCTTTTTTATTGTTATCATGTTATTTATCTGTATACTTTTCTTTCTTTTCCCCATGTTATATTTTAATATTGTAAATTTTCTCCTGCTCTGTTAGTTTCAGAAGACGATTTATTTCTTAACTATGTTATCAGTACCAGGCTTGGACAGTGAATAGAGCACTAGAACAGAAAATATCTACCTGTGAAATGCGCCGTCTCCGTAAGGTTACTTACAACACAAGAAAGGACAGGGTTTCGAATACCAGCATTAAAGACAAAGTTGGAATAAGACTGTTTCTTAATTAAATTGACATAGAAAGATTTGTTCGGCCATCTAGTGAGAATGCAGCCAGACCAGACTGCATAGGAGATTTTTTTCTTTCAACAGCAGAACATCTGAGAGGAAGGAGAGAGGAAGACCAAGAAAGAGATGGATAAAGGGTTTCGCTAAAACCTGCAAAAAAATAAATACACATAAATTTATCACACAAGCTACCTGAGAAGTGCAATACAACCATGCCACTGGGCTGCAGCCTGGTATCAGTGCGACAGCAAAAGAAGAATACGATTATTTTGCTGATTTCTACAGTAGGTGTCATATCCACTCTTGGCATGTTTGCACTAGTGCTGAGATTTATCTATGAAAAAGTGTGAATACAAATGAGAAGTAAAACTGAAAGTAAAGGTGAGAGGCTCAATTTCATTGCACAGGCTTCTATCCCATGTGGCTCAGTCTCTCGCCACAGTACAGCTAGCTGTCTGCCTAGAGCATCGCACAGACCACGACTTCCATAGCTTTGGCGACGACCTCGCAGGAATCTTCGTAAAAATTGCACTCTTGAACTGAAAGGTGCCTCCGTGAAATGAACCCATGACCTTCAGAGCGTGAGGCAGACAGCTTAACCACTATGCCACAGAGACCCCTGAGAAGTAAAACTAGTCAGCCTCTCGGTACTACAGTCTTGAACGAAACTGTGAACATTGTGGCTAGAAGGCTTTCCTCAGTATACAATATAAGTGGACAGTGATACCACAACTACAAACAGAAATAAATCAAATCACTTTGCTTTACAGCGAGACTTGTCACAGAAGCCCTATCCATATTTGAACTTCAGTATCTCTGTATTCATGTATTGTCTCATGAGTGAATGATTTATCTAGTTCTTTCCATATACCATCTGTGATATTATCTGTCATACTCTCTTATTCCAGTAATTCTATACAAGAAAGTGTTGATAAATGTCCACAATTTAATAAATTATGCCAGCAGTTGGGAAGTTGAATTGGGGCTCTTGTGTATACAGAAGAATGCGTTGTTTTTTATTGGGAAAAAAAAAAACAGCCAAAAAGGGTTGTTGAAAGAAATACAAAAAGAGACATGCAAAATAGTTTCACCACATTAAATGATACCCTAACTAATCTTATGTAAGCTTATGGAAGGAGAGGGTTAGCAAAAGTAAGCAGTGGATACAAATGGGAGGTTAATATCAAGACGTGAATGAAGAGCAATATGAGAGTGCACAAGGTCTAGAGACTAAGAGTATTCGCGATCTGTTGCAGTCAGTTTTCATCAGCTTTCATTTTAGAGACTCCATCTGGTTCATTTGTAAGATTCAGTTGATGAACTTTGTTGATGAATAATCCAATTAGTCTTACTACTTCTGCCATGTCTCTGTAGCCTACTGAGAGCTAACCTCTCCTTGTCTTTTTCTCTGTCTTTCCATATTTCAACATGTTAACCAGCTGTCTCTTCTTGCATTTCCTCAGTTTGCTTTTCAGTTTCTTCATGTTTCTCTTCCTTGTCAGTGCTTTAAGAAGAATTGCGATGAGGTGACATGTTAAATAGTAACTTCGTATCCATTTTTTGAACTTGTGGGTAGATATGACCTCGTACTTTGCCTTATTTACTTGATGTTTTAGGTAGCATCTCAGAGAGCATATATTCACTTCCTCATGGTTTCATTCTATATTTTTGCTTCTCTGTGATAAGTATGCTATGTTTTGTTGCAAATTGTCTTTGAGTCAAATACTTTAATGCATTTAAGTAACAATCTTATATATTCTTCAATGCCTACAATTGAAGAGGGCAGACAAAGAAGAATACATTGCATCTGAAAATTGTTTAATGCTGCTTTCTTGCAAATACGAGAGTATATATGGCCTTATTAACCACTGAGCCACATTTTTGAATCTGTAACTGTCTCCAAGCAGTGTAAAAAAAAAAAAAAATAGTTGTGTTTGCAGTCTTGGAACTGTTATCATGTTGACAGCTATTAAGTTTTCTTACTGTGTTGTTTTACTACTTTATTTTCGGCTCTATTTTTGTATTTAAGGTTAAAGTTAATTTACAGTGTACAATTATTTGTGTTTTTGTTGGTTATCTTCCTGTTCTGCCATTATTAATTAACTTTGCTAAATATGTTTCTGATAAATCATTATTATAACTGTTACATAAGCAGTGGCATTGGAATAAAAATCTATATCTTAGAGTAGATCTGTGAATCATAGTTATATATTATTTTTATATTACTTTTTTCATCTCCATTTTAGTGGAGGACAATAAAATTGTTTTACAATTGTGAAATTGTCATTTTTTGTTTCTACATTTAATGATTGTAATTTCCATTCTTTCAAAGTTAGCAGTTTTAGATAACTAATTTGTCCGCTCCTGTTTACAACGTTAATTCTAGTGAATTAACTGTGATATAAGTCTGATTGTAGAATGTTTATGTAACCAGTCAGATTAGGCTTGCTCAAGAATCATTCTAGACTGCAAGCATATCAAAGTTTGATGGCTTCTGTATATCAAGCATGTAATTTTGCACATGTGCCTCGCACTTTGGTAGTCTTTGGTTTGTTTCCTGGAGTATGTTATTTAGCTCATATTGCAATCACTGGAGCAATTGAGTTCTTGCTTTGTAATTCACCCAAAACAAATAAAATCCAGTATTCTAGGGGTCTTAGGGTTTAGGGTTAGTCTGTGTCTGTGAGGCAGTCAGGGCTGACAGCGATTCTAACCCCTAACTCTAACCCATAACATCCCTAGAATAATGGACTTTCCCTGGAACAGGATTTCCTTTGTTTGGGGTGAATAAAAAAATTAAGTACCCAATGTCGAGTTCTTGTGCGGGTGGCCTGGGTTCGACCCCCCCAGTAAGGTGATTGAGTTTTTCTGTCGGGAGCAGAATTAAACATCCTAACCTGCACAGTCCGTAGTGACAGCACTAGTCATGTGGCCCTAAATCTTCAGGCTCTTGACCATTTTTGTCTACACCTCCCTAAAAAGTGGTAAAAATACAGAGTATCTGCAAATGGCTAGCCATTCTGCAGAGAAAGACTGCCTAATGGGATTAAAACCTGATTCAGTGAGGTTGATCCACTTGATGTTAACTTTTAACTTCATCACTCCTCAACTGCTTTGACTGATGAAGTCTTATCACTCATGCACTGCTATAACTGATGCAGTGTTGCCTTATCATTGATCTACTGCTGTAAATAAGGCGGTGCCTATTCAGCAGTGGCGAGGTATACATGCAATGACTGTAATCTCCACTGTCACTTTCCATTGCCAAAGAAAACTGCATTATTTTTCTATTCGTTTTTACTGTTTACTATAGATTACAAATCTGTAATTTGGTTCACATAGCCAAAAGAAAGTATGTTGCGTGCTTAGAACACTCATAAAGAAACGTGTGTAAGCTACCGGTTACTAGTACTTTGATGCTAGCTGTGCACACATACTCTCAACAGCCAAGCGACGAGGAGGAAAATACCCTCTTCAATGTAACCATCTGATCACGCCTTGCCACTGTTGTTCGGCTTCACATTTTGTCTTGTCAGTTACACATTCATCCAGAAGCGTCTCTAAAATTAGTCTGTTTGAACCAGCTGGTAACGTTTGCATTTGTTTCCTAATATTTATGTTCTAATTGTGAATAAGAAGTTTTATGAATTATTGTGTAACTGTTTAAAAATTAAATGCTTGTTTATAGATTGTATGGAAAGAAAACTATATTGTTATCTATCAATTCCAGGTAAGCTTTATTAGAGATTGCCTGTCAGATCTGTTGTCAGTGTGTTGATTGTTACATGTTTTTTAAAATGTAAAACTTTTTCCTTTCTCCCTTGACATCTGAAGCGATAAAAGAGGAAGCAGAAGTTGTGTCTGATTTCTTTTTGCCAGTCCCTTCATTACTTGGTGCTTATAAGTAAATAAATTTACCATACTATATTGACATTATGCAGGTGACAGTTTATTTTCTTTATTTTGTCAATGTTCATAATAATACTCGTTAACAAAATTAACTATTTCTCCCCCCCCCCCCCCCCCCCCCCCCCCCACAATTCTTGATTGTCTTAGTGTCATGATTGTCTTAGTGTCATGATTTTCTTAGTGTCTTGATTGTCTTAGTGTCTTGATTGTCTTAGTGTCTTGATTGTCTTAATGTCATGATTGTCTTAGTGTCTTGATTGTCTTAGTGTCAACTTGAGCATGATTTCCTCTAATGATCATCCACCATCTTTGCACTTGGATTTCCTAGGTTCATAACATGCAGCTAGCTGGGCTCGCTCCTCAGTAGGGTAAGATGACCAGCCATGTTTGTCCCAGATTTCAAACAAAATAATAATCTTTTTCTTCTTTACATTCACTGTCTGTAAACTCTGATGGAAAGTTCTGGTTATTTATTCATCTCTGGACTTCTCTTGTTGAGTGTTGCATGCACAGCCATTTTACATATCTATCTTATTTATATCCACATTTGTGGTCGTTGCCTCTCGAGCAGATGCATTCTGACTTTGAAGAGAGCTCCCAATTAGTCGATTCTTACGACATATTTGCTGGTGAGGCAGTGGGTCTGTTTTTGTTTTTCCCAAAATGGGGCCCCCGGAAACCACACAGGGAAACCAAATAATCAGTCTGATATTGATACAAACAGGTTAAATTTACTCATTACGTTCTCAAACATCAAAGATGAAACACACACAAAAGTGAGACCAAAATTACCAAAAATAAATAATTATAAGTATATTAAGAAAAGGAGTCATTTTTTCATCACCCTGTTTATAGACGCTGATTTTTGAAAATGCAACAAGGCTCCAAGATCAAACTACTTTCAAATAAACACAAGGCAATGATTATGAACCTTAATACCCATCAAGTGTAGACCGATCAATACAAATAATTTGCTGGGACCATTGACCTGCTGTACCTCAGATATGGAAAGGTTCTTTGACTTTGACTTTATTTACCAGCTTTATGGTCCTTTATTACTTTACTTCCTTCATTTTACTCAGTTTTCATTTGTCCTTCAGCTTTATTATTTTTATGTTTACTCAGATCTGTAGTTTGTATTGTTGACAGAAACTTGCAAGAAATGCACTAATTTGTGTCATATACAATAATATCATTGCCTTCATTATTCAAATGATTATGCACATCTCTTATACACTAGAAAGAAAAAAAGTACTTAGCAATATTAAATTTGTATGTATTTTCAATACAATAAAAATTAAACAAAAGTATCAAGTAATAAACAGTTCTGAGTTAACTAAATTTGTATGTTTATGTTTGTGTTTAAACAGGTTTGAACAACAGATCAACATCATGGCACACAGGTAGTAACCCATAAGTGCTCTGTTCTTCTTCTAACTCATGTCTGAGTCTGAAGAAGCTCAGCACAGTGCACATACTCTGTAGCACCAGCGAGGATCCTGAAATACTTTGGGTAGATTTTGAAGTCCAAATTTTGCCCGGGCGGCACCATTAGGCTACTTTTTTCGATTTCCAACTGCCACAGGATTTTTTACGTGTGCAACAATACACACGGGCGTCTGATCTCACTACCCAGAGACCATGAGAATTACTAGAAGTCAAAGTCCACGTGAAAAATTGCAGCCCTTACCGGGGATTGAACCCAGAACCTTTAACACTCTAGACGGACACCAGGCCTTGAGACCACTCAGCTCCCCTAAAGGCGACTAATTAAGGACTTCTGACATCAGATATGTTGGGATGAAATACGCATATATATATATATATATATATATATATATATATATATATATATATATATATATATATATATATATATATATATATATATATATATATATATCACGAACTAGCTGTAAACCACAAATAAATATACTATCTTCACTTTTTTAGGATGGAAGCAGGAGTCCATTACTTGCAAAGATGCAACATTGACTACACTGCATTCTATGTATGGTGTAGCAGCTATACGCTCGCCTGCGGATCAGAAGGTCCTGGGTTTGGGTCCTGACAGTGCCAGACTTTTTTCAAAAATGACTTTGACTCACAGATGGACCCAGCCTTGTGTGGGTACTAGGTGCAATCATGGGAAGTAAAGGTGGTCGGCATGATGCTGACCACATCACCCACCAAGTGCCGATTGGTCTATAAAATATAGGTCTAGCCATATATGCCTAAAGGCCTGGAAAGGGTCCTTTATTTTTTTAAAACTGTTTTTCTATGTGTGCCGGGATCCCATTTAGGGGTAAGAAAGAATAGACTGACTGTCTTACTAACTAGAACATTGTAAAATGCAGTTAGTTAGTAGGAATGCATCTACCTGAGAGTCGATGACCAACAATCTGCATACAGATAAGCCAGATTTGTAAAATGGATATGCATATAAATCTCGAGTTCTGTAACAAGATTGCTAGAGTTCTCTCAAAAGCCATCTTTTAGCTTTAATCTGGTCACACTGAACTAACCATTAGTTATCTCTAGTATAATCAAAGATCTTTCGTTTTTTCTTTAAGGTTGTACCAAACTGGTCTGTTACCGGTTGGTCATGTCAGTATTACATAAACACTGCCATTATACAGGATTTTAAATGTTATATGTAAGTCTCCTGATATTCTTAGCATCCTTTCATGTAATTATTTGACAACACTTAGTTTGCGTTATTCTAACAGCAGCCTTGGCCAGCCAAGAAGCGGACGAACAAGAAGAACTTTCTGCTTGAGTTTACAGCTGGTGAACGCTAAGAAGAATAAGAACTGCACTGCATATGAAAATAATTGACTGACACTATGCCAAAATCACATAAGCACAGTGTAGGCGCATTTCACCTAAGTGCATTTTGAGGCCAGTGTTTGTCATTTTACAGTACGCTAAAGACTTTGTGAATTCCTACTCCAAATAGGTCAAAATAAATGATTACTTTTTATACAACTAACTACACAATGGCCATTTTGATTGCAATGCTCAAACGAAGTTTTCCCAAAACAGTGATTATTACTTAGGTGACTTTGGCATAGTGCCAACTGCCTAGCCAGATTTCTTTATGCTGCTCAGATCAAACGTAAAAGAAAATATAACACATCGGCCATTGCTAGATGCACACTGCCACTTACAGAACCCATATTGTACAAAAAAGCGGGTGGGGGTATCTCCAGTACAGTCGTCTGCGGATTCCGAACGGAGCCGGACTTTTGTCAAAAAATAACCTTGACTTCTTAGTGCACATAGCCTCAAATATGTACCAGGTAAAGTCACGGGAAGTAAAGGAAGCCGGTGTGACGTTGACCACATCACCCAGCAAACGGTCTATGAAATATAGGTCTATCCATATGTGCCCAGTACGCCTGGAGGCGGGGAAAAGGGCCCTTTACTTACCAGGACTATTGACGCGAAGAAAACACATGGAGTTGCACCCCCTTGCCAACTATTTACGAGAGGGAAGGATCTCAAGCAACTGTAGTCTCGTTAAATGTAATAATGTTAATAATAATAATAAAAGTGTGTAGAATGGCAAAAACTTACTATGTTTAAATATATGCATAAAAATAAAACTGAAAAGGTAGGTAGGTGCTGTGCTCAGAAAAAAAAAGTCTTCAAGTTTAACCAGAATCCCCGAAGGGGGAGCTTTAGGTTATAATTGTGACTAGGTTATGTGCACTATAAAAAATGTATTCTACGCAACCAAGAGCTCCTAAAAGGACTCGTGGAGTGTTGATGCGATCAAAGAAGACAGATCCAAATACTGTCACGAACGGCGACAAAGCCGTCTACCGGCGAGCTAATTGGCGACAGGGTCGCCTATAAATAGAGAACATTTCAAAATAAATAGTTAAGGAGGTGGTGGCGGCAGAATATCACTTTTAAAATACAAGTCCGTAGAAGGTCCGTAGCGCCCCTAATTTAAAAAAAATGTAAGGGGGGGGGGGGGAGAGATTTTTGTTTGGAGAGAGACAGTCACTGTGCAAACCCCCCCCCCCCCCCCCCCCCCCTCCAGATTCCGGTCTTTCATCCCCGCCTGATCTAACGCCAAGGTGATTATTTTACATTATTTGCCCAAGCGCCTCACCCTTCCCTTTCCCCCTCCTCTGACCCCACCCCATGAAACTAGATTATTTTCGATGCAATTATCTACAATTCTGTACACACAAATTATGTATTTACGAACGTATTTCCGTGTGATTTATTTTGTTACACCTGTTTTGTCTGAAACACTCCTCTGCCTTACCATATATTTGAAACTGAGAAGAGAAAATGACTTCTCAAGGCTGCTGTTAGAATCACTCAAACTAAGTGTATCAAAATAACTACATGAAAGGATACTGCGTTTATCAGGAGACTTTCAAATAACATTAGATAGCATAAATAATGACAGTGTTTACGTAATATTGACATGGCCAACCAGCAACAGATCAGTTTGGTACGACCTTGAAGAAAAAACGAAAGATCTTAGATTCTACTAGAGATAACTAATGATTAGTTCAGTGTGACCAGATTAAAGATAAAAGATGGCTTTTGAGAGAGCCCTAGCAATCTAGTTAAAAGCGCAACACACAAACATATCAAAAAAAAAAAAAAAAAAAAATAGTTAAAACAGTATGCAGACTCTCTTTAATAACACTGAAATCCATGTAGGCTACAGACGGGTAGGAATGCCAATGCCATCTTCGTAGATAATTATTTAAAATCGGAAAAAAAAATATCTACTAGGATAAACAAATATTATACGAAGGGCATAATAAATAAACTATTTTAATCCAATGAAATTATGACACAATGTTAGTAAAATTATCTTAATATTCATTGTACACCTTCTATCTTAATCACAACTCAACGAGTGAGTAAGACAACACATGAAACAGTTATAGAAATTACAAAACTGTCTAAAATAAGTAATTACACGAGATTTCAGTCAATCATGTGCCGTCTACACAATGAAGGTTGACTGCTATTTATCTCCAACACTTTCTGTCTCTTGTCTTGATAGTGCACTATCTGAGACTGCTGTTCGTCCATTTCTTGATGTTGTCCTCCTACTTGCATCGTTTTCTACCTCTTGCTTTCTTGCCTTCGACTTTCCCTTCAGTATGTTTTGTTTTTTAAAAGTGTTTTGATTTTTCATGTAGCCCTCAATATAGCCCGGCCATAAATATGCTCTAATGGCTGAACGCGGTTTCTAGGACCTCTCCACAGGTGATCCTCATCCACATGGTGACACTCTGTGTCATCGGGTGTTTATCGCTTGTGGGGTAAAATGTATTACTACTACAAATTTTCGTACACAATTTTAGTTGCGTATCCTTTACAGGACTTTGCAGAACCACCCCAGCATTTTTTGGCTGTGGTGGATTTTCCAGGCACATTTTACTTTCAGTAGTTTGTCATTGCTACTGAACGGTCACCTCTCGGTACCACTGTGGAAATCAACGCAAGACAAATCGTCCACAGCTGCAACCGAACCCGACACCCCAGCATCACAAAGAGCGTTTGCAACGCCTAGGCCACAGACGCCGACCTTTTCTTACAGACAGACACACAGACAGACAGACAATTAGACAGACAGACCCTAGTCAATAATTACAGTGAGACCCGCCAACATTTAATAAAGCACTAAATACAACACGAATTCGGACTAGACAGCTCAACAGAAGAAATTGAAAAGTCACGAGCAAATAAAACCGAACCTTACGACCATAGTCTTTATCAACTTAGAACGGTATACAGCACAAACTAAAAAAAAAAAAAAACACGTTTTTTTCAATCAATCACAAACAACAGACATTGCATCTTGCAAAATATCAACCGGCGATTTCTCACACTGGGAATCAAGACACGGCCCTTCATTTGTTTCTGGGCTCAATCAATCGCCCGCGCTAGCAAGTCCTGTTGTTGTTTTCTCAGTGGCTTTGTGTGGTACTTTCTGTACATTGCACAAGACAGTAAAGCCCACTTTAAGCGCCGAGAGCAGAACTATTCTGGAGAAGTGCTTTGGTTCTTGATTGAAGCTGGTAGGTTTTGACTCAGTATTTATAAATATAGTTGTTGAAAGCAAAGACGTTTAATAATAATAATAATAATAATAATAACAACAATAATAATAACAATAAATATTAGCGCAAGTGTGTTAACAACAACAACAACAAATGTTTATAAATTAGTATAAAAGATGTTTAAAAAAGAGAAGATGCCGATTGGCGCTATCTTCAGAAAGATTACTTACATGCCACGTTTCGTCACGCAACATACGAAACACTAGACGACACAGCTACGACACTAGACATCTCAGAAACAATTGCACTTGTGAAAAACAACAACTTAAAAGTCGAGAGGATCGACTTCATTGCACCAGGTTGTACCTCATATGGCTCTGTCTCTCTCCGCAGATCGGCTTGCCGCCTACTGAGAGCGTCTCGCAGAGCACGAACTCCGTAGCTTCTTCGACGATCCTCAGGGATCTCTGTAAAATTTGCACTTGTGAAATAAAAGGCGCAGCCGTGGAACGAACCCATGACCTTCAGATAGCAAGACACACGGTTTGACCACTTTGCCACGGAGAAATGTGTGAACTGAAAAATAGTGCATGAACCAAACACCTTCCGAGCACGATGAATACGCCTTAATGACTTCGCTAAGGCACGACCTTCTCTATTTATTAGAGACGTCGTTGGCTAAGGATACCCACAGAAATTAGTATAATCCTAATTTACAACCTTATCAGGCCCAACTAGTTTTTAAAAGACTGCACATGTCAAGATGTCGTGATGTCCTTTACTTTAAATCAGCAGCGTATTTTATCGTCAATCTACAAATCACTGGTGTTGTCTATTTTCTTATCTAGATGTGAGAGTTCGACTCCTATCGTGGAAACGGAAAAGAGGATTCAGGCTTTCGGATGTAAATGTTACAGACGCATTTTACACATTAGTTATTTAGAAAACAAAACAAATAAATATGTCAGAGAAAAAATATAAAAATTTGCGGGACATCAGGAGCCTCTCTTGGCAGTGGTGAAACGTCACAAGCTAGCTTCGTTTGGGCACATGGTGAGACATGATTCGATTGCAGATACTACTTCAAGGAACATTGGAGGGTAGTCGAAGAAGGGGAGGGCAAAGAAGAACTTTGAATAACAACATCAAGAAATGAACTGGACTAAGTTATCATACGTTTATTCATCAAGCAGAAGAAAGAGAAAGATTGTGAATTTTATGCATTAGTGATTCCACCTATTCACCTCCACGACCCTGAAGGGGTTACATTCAATTAAATTGTTGAAATGTGACAGTTTATTATATGTATGCAGTAATGAACAAATTTGATTAGCCAAAGGGTGAATATTATTTTCCAAAAAGGGGAAATTAGCTTAAACTGTGTGTGTTCTTATAAATGATATTTATCATTTCTTCGTTTAGATTGATAAAATAAACAAATCCAAATGCTGCACTTGTGAAAGTGGAGATACTGCACCAAGTTCAGAAGATCCCGTGACTCTGTGCATTTCTCTCGGTTATTTCACATATTTGTGCACTGGTTTTTATATATGGAGAGAAGCATTGACTGGTTTCCTTGTTCATTATTTTGGTGAGTATCCTATCATCCCTTTGTGGGTTGCAATTTTTCGTTATTTGAAGCCCTACTCTGGCTCTTGCCAGGGGCCGCAATATAGCCTGGCCATAAATATGGTTTAATGGCAGAACGCGGTTTCTGGGACCTCTTCACCGGTGATCCTCATCCATATACTAGCACTTTGTGTCATCGGGTGTTTATCGCTTGTGTGATGTCCTGGTGGGGTAAAAGAAGATAGATAGATTTTTTGGTAAGTTATTAAATCGTTCATATTTGTTATTTTGTCTTCTTCTCTGTGATGGGATTCTTATGCTCAGGTTAACGGTTGTGTTGCTTTCATAAACTATGATGTGACCTGCTTAACAACAACATTGACAAGTTACAAGATTTGGACATGGTTATTTTATCTGGTCAAAATGGAGGTTAGGTGTTTTTAGTCACACTTTTGTTTCTGACAGAAAGTGGCCGTTGCATTTTCTTCCATTTTTAGACTGAAAGGATATAATTTAGTCACCCTGCCATTGGGTTGAGTGCTATGAAGCTGACTAAGATTATACCAAGATTTCAGCTGCTCAACACAATATTCCTACCAACGATATGCTATCAGTATCAAACATAGACACAGTCAACAGAAGAAAATAGTCACAATAGAAATGAATTATTTACATAATATCCTAGGCGTAACGAGGGAAGATCCACTTAGGAACGATAATATCAGGAGGAGAGTCGGCACATACCCGATACTGAAACTTATATCTAGACAACAAATCAAATGGTTTGGCCATGTAACAAGATTGGCATCAGACAGCTCACCATAGAAAGCAATGTTATATATATATCAATGTTATATACAAATACAACGGTAACAGATCCAGAGGTCGACCTCGCAAAATATGGACTGCACAAGTATCAGAGACATTGGAAAGTATTTTAAACGAAGCCCACAGAAGGGCCCGTTCTAGAGATCTCTTCTCTCCCCTGACGCAACGAGACATTCAATGAGTAGAGGAAAGAAGAAGATATCGGTTACTGAATTTCGATCACACTGTTAAGGTTTTCATTTGAAGACCTCTCGTACATTATACCAACAGTTTGGGGGAGGGGGGAGGAGCACCTAGAGAGGAAACTAGCCTTATCCTAGAAAAAGGAAATGCAACATGGAAACGCGATGTTATAGCGGGACAGATCTTGCATTTAGCCTTGGCTGGCAGCCGGTTTAGAGGGGAAGCACAGATAAGAGGACAGACAGATTACTGCCCTTTTGAACCTGCAGCTTCTGCGGCATTCTTTGTTCCAAACATACTGGTATTACCTTTCCTTTGGAGTAAACAAGGCAAGCCGATAGAAAAGCGTCAAAACCAAACCCATAATCTAGCATTTAGAGAAATGATCTTTTCAAGATTTTGTTTTTCATTTCATTATATTATAACCAGTTATTACTTTGATTTACCATCCACCACTGCTACTTTACTACTACTGCTGTACTAGTATTTCTACCACCACCATTACTACTTCCGCTCAACTACTCTGTTACTGCTCAGTAGTAGAGTAGCAGTACATTAATATTACTTCTACCACCACCACCACTGCTACTCTACTATTACTGCTGTACTACTACTTCTACCACCACCATTACTACTTCTGCTCTACTACTCTGTTACTACTCAGTAGTAGAGTAGCAACGATGGTGATAGCAGTAGTAGTAGTAGTAATGTGCTACATGATAAATAAAATTAATAACTGTTTATAATATTATGAAATGATAAACAAATACTTGAAAAGATCTTTTCTTTACATGCTAGGGGGTTTGGTGTTTGCGCCTTGCTATCGGGTTGCCTTGTTGATTCCAAAGGAAAGGTAACACCTTTTCGCGCTCAGAATTTGAAAGAAGGTTGGCTGAATGAATGAATGAGATTCAACTCCGCCAAGCAATAAACACCCGGTGACACAAACTTCCATCATGCGGATGAGGATCACCCGGGAGATGTTCCTTAAACACCGTTCAACCGTTAGGTTATATTAGCTCCCCCGACTACAGCCGGGGCGGGGCTCTAGGTTGACTGAACCCTCCCAAAGTTTTCTTTACACCGGCGCCCCTGTAAGAGAACTCCAGAACACAGAAATGTATTCTTTTCTTTGAACACCAAGAATCCCATTTACATCACCTAAGTAAAACATTATCTCTGTAATTATTTCTTCTCCTGACTGCAAATTCCCAACAGATCACAGGCAATCAACCAGTTCAAGTACACCGTTTAAAGAATGTCTAGCGATTGGTTGGATTATACGGCTAAATTTGATATTGAGGTAAGGATTTGGTGTCACAGCAACCCCTAGGATAAATAAATAATTAAAATAAAAAAGGATAGCGAATCGAAGAGAAACGTGACTGCATAAAAGCAAAGTTCAATTTAATTGCAACGAAATGAAACAAATAACGAGGTTTTAAGAATAAGCCTGGAAATTAAGGCCTTAGAAGAAATTAGGAAAAAGACAAAAGGAAAAAATAAATTGTGGCCACATAAAAGACATGGAAGAATTCAAACTTTAGGTAAATTTTAAAGCAGTTAGACAAAAGTTGCTATGCTTAAATGAATATTTCAGTAAGAGATGGGCGGACACCACTGTGAGATAGGAACTAGCGACGGAAAGTGAAGAAAATCCATTAGAGCTGATCTATTGGGTCGGGACGACGCTTGACTGTTTGATCAATATTATCAGATTCTCAAGCACAAGAAGAAGAAACATAAGAAGAAGAAGAAGAAGAAGAAGAAGAAGAAGAAGAAGAAATAGAAGGAGGAGGAGGAGGAGAAAGAGAAATTCAGGCAGCTCTATTTTATGTCAGCACCGTTTTAAGTAATTGCAGTATCAAGGCCATTGCTAAAGGGTGGTTCGTTTCTTAAAAAAAGCTCGTTAATCTGCAGACATTATCCGTTTCTGAATTAAGTGGAAGCGTTAAACGACAGTAAAGTAACAAATAAAAGACTCTTTTCCATCCAGAGGCCTGTTAGATGTATATCTTGCGAGCCACACACACACACACACACACTCACACACACACACACACTCACACACATATCACTTTTCCATCCAGAGGCCAGTTAGATGTATATCTTGCGAGCCACACACACACACACACGCACACACATATCACTTTTCCATCCAGAGGCCTGTTAGATGTATATCTTGCGAGCCACACACACACACACACACACACACAAACATATCACTTTTCCATCCAGAGGCCTGTTAGATGTATATCTTGCGAGCCACACACACACACACACACACACACACACACACACACACACACACAAACATATCACTTTTCCATCAAGAGGCCTGTTAGATGTATATCTTGCGAGCCACACACACACACACACACACACATTTCACTTTTCCATCCAGAGGCCTGTTAGATGTATATCTTGCGAGCCACACACACACACACACACACACACACACACACACACATTTCACTTTTCCATCCAGAGGCCTGTTAGATGTATATCTTGCGAGCCCCACACACACACACACACATATATATATATATATAATAACTTGGAAGGGTCTGGCCGTGTAGTTAGAGTGCATGGCTCTCACACGGGAGACGTCGGTTCGATCTTAGGTAAGGTATAGAGAAATGTCTTTTTCGGTCATACACAAAAATAAGAATCCTACAATGCAAAGTTCGTGGCGATTGCACACGCCATACGACCTTCGTCTTCTTCAATGCTCTCCATCAACAGGACGGTTGGTACATTGTATTGTGGTGTACAGCTAGGCTATGATATCTCCGCCGTTTCACCCAACATATCCAATTTCCCCAAATTCTAAATTCTTGACTGTAAAGGGGGTATGTAGTATCCTTAGTAACTGGGTGACGAAACTGTTATACTTTAAGTCAACATATGGGAAAAATGTAAGGGTTTATGATAACGAGAAGCAAAAAACGTGCAATGATTAAAAACCGTAGACCTGCCTAACTGCCATATGTGAGGAATAAAACACGAGATGATCGGGGCGGCATAAAAAGCATATAAGAAACTGATTCATGGTGATTTTCAACATTTGTGTATGTATGTGGGATGGGAGGGGGGGGGGGGGAATCAAGAATAGACTCACGGTCGCCGAGCAGTATTGTCGTAAATTGGATGTGATGACCTATGTCAGCACCCAGCTATTAGCCACATCACAACTTGCGAAACGCTCTTTCAAGAGCAAACGCAGAAGAAGAAGAAGAAGAAGAAGAAGAAGAAGAAGAAGAAGAAGAAGAAGAAGAAGAAGAAGAAGAAGAAGAAGAAGAAGAAGAAGAAGAAGAAGAAGAAGAAGACGAAGAAGAAGAAGAAGAAGAACAAAAGTGCTAAAGAAAACAAGATGGTCCCCCTCTTCATCCTCCTCCTTCTCATCATCAAGTGCCTTGCCGACTGGCGTGAGCCATCATGCCTCTCCACAATCTGTGATCCTTAACAGCATGCATCAGTTCTTGTACTGTACCTCAGCCGCCCCGCCCCCCCCCCCCGCCTCCCCCCTATTGTCATAACAATTGTCAACAATCTTCGTTCTTTGCCTTTCTCTTTTCCTTTTTCCATATATTTTTCAAGTGGTCACAATATGTTTTCGTTTCCTTCTTTTCATAATATAACTAAAAAAAAAACGATGACTGTCTCTTTCTGATGTTTTAAAAAGTTGCCTTTGAGCCCTCGACTCGTTCAAAACATAAGAGATACATTATAAACGAGATCGGCAAATGCTCACTGAGGTCCATTTACTCCAATTATAACCCCCCCCCCCCCTCCCCCATTTGCCCTATTCATACAACTAAACAAAGCATATCAAGTCAAAAATCCTTCTATATATAGACATCCACGACAATTAAAATGTTATTACTCCAACATGGAATCAATACAAGCCTTCAGCCTGTACAGATGAGAAGATAACTGTATGACATTTCGATGACAACCAGCGGGAAGGATAGATCTGCGGGTAGAACAGCACATTGCGTTTCTGTACTACCTCATGGAATATTCGAAGTGTTAACATTCTGTAATATGAATTAAGCAATGCCTGGAGTACATTTTGTGAACAGCTGATGTTCTGTGTGAGCTCATCTTATGAACTGTTTAGGGAGACTAGAACTTTTTTTCGAACAAACTGGAACTTGTTCTGTGGGACCAAACACACATTCTTATATTTCATTTCTTATACGTTGAGTGTATGAGCGTTTGGTTATGTACAGACACTAACACGAACTAATGGCTTCTGTTATTTCCCCAGCAATTATGCAAGCTACAGATAATTTATGCCGTATAATAATAATCAGGTAGGAATGTTTGAGAAATAGTAAGCAGCAATTTAATCGTGTTGTTGTTACGTTTATCCTCATATCCCTGTAGCAAGTCTTTTGCATAACGTTGATCCCATCACGGTCTACATAAAACTCGGTCTCTCGCCAACTCTTCCGCCTCGTATACTTTTATAATCAAGGAGTCATTTATATCCTGGGCTCATCTGCATGCTGTTCAGTTCCTGCCTCTTTTTCCTGCCGCGACGCTTTCTGCTTTTATTTTGTCCCAATCCGAAGTGGCGCTTGATATGACCAAAATATTTCAGCTTCCGAGACAAGATGCTTTTTATTATCCAACGTTCTCTGATGTTGAGATATTTTAAGATGTCACTTTGTACAGTTTATTATTGTTTTATTTTTATATATTTCTAACCACACTGAACGTCTCTGTCTCTTAGATAAATGTTTTTCAACATTTGTTTTTACCCACGATCTACCAAAACAGGAAATCGTTTCGCGACCCACCTGACAGTTTGCCAGATAGAGAAAAAAAAAAAAAAAAATTAGATACAAGTTTTTTTTATTAAATACTATGTCACAAAATCACAAATCTCAGCTGATGCGAAATCTTTTGATTCTCATCCTTGGGCTGTTAATCTTATTGTTTGCAGTCGAGGAAGAGAAAAAAAATTACCTACCCCAATCCCTTACCTGAAAAGGTTTATTTTTGTTTACCAGCCTTCCATTGCCGCAGTAAGTAAAGTAAGTAAATAACCTTTGTCCACGCCTTTAGGCTTATTGGGCATGTAGGGCTAGACCTATATTTCATAGACCAATCAGCAATTAGGTGGATGAAGCGGTCAGCATCGCGCCGGTTTTACTTCCTTTGACTGCAGCTAGAGCCCATTAAAGGCTGGGTCGACATGGAGGCCGAGATCATAAAAAAAAAAAAAATAGGTCCGGCTTCGTCATGACCAGAACCCACTACCTTTCAATCCGCAGGCGAGCTTCTAGCAGCTACACCACTTTGCCGCAGTGGGCAGTTGAGGTTTCAGTTATTGGTACGGGTATTGCACCTTGGAAGAGATTGTCACTTCACCATGCAATATTTCCATAGTCAGCAGTGGATACATTGCAGCCAGTCTACATTGTGGATGCCGCACAGTTTGTTTGAACACACTCTATTTCCATTCATTTGTCTAAGAAGTTGTTACTTAAAATGCTTTCTTTAAAATTTCTACGTCATCCTGCTTCTGCCCCATTCATTTTTTTTTACTTGAAAGTGCTTCTTTCCAATAAAATATCAACCTTCTTCTTCTTCTTCTTTCGTTCGCCTGAAATAAGTTGTCTATATCAGCAGTTTTGTCTCTTGTATAAATTTCACTGTCGTTGTTAGTTCATTCAGTGGCCCATAGAGTTTACGTTCCACTGTTGTTCTTTCTGGCCAAAAGGTCTGCCTTAATGTGTCAAAATCGGTGCAGTCCTGGAGTACATGCTCTGCAGCGCAATACAAGACTCTTGATGTCTATTAGCCTCTCTTGCTCAAGGGTACCTCACCTTCACGTAGTGGACCCTGTTCTTCCCAGCAATCCAGTTGAAGGTTGGGGTCTCAACCCCCAGCGGGAAACTGGATGGGACAACAAACGAGGTGAAGGCGAAAGACGAATGGATGAGCCTACTCTCCTCGAGTATGATCACAGTCTACCCTAGCAAAACAAGGTGCTGAAGTCGGAGGCAACCAGCCAAGAGGCGCACCACAGCAATCAGGATGCCACGCATACACGCCATGGAAAATATCAACCTGAATCGGTTTCAGTCCCATAGAATATTTACCTTAGTACTACAGTTTACCCCACCAGGACATCACACAAGCGATAGGCACCAGATGACACATAGTCTCACCATGCGGATGAGGATCACTCGTGGAGAGGTTCTCGGAAACCGCCTACAGCCATTGGGCCATATTTATGGCCGGGCTATAATGCGGCCCCCGGCAAGAGTCAGGGAGGGGATTCAAAATAATGACAAATTGCATCCCACAAGGGGATGACGATCTATGTAATGTATCAGTAATATCTACTTGAATCGGCTTCTGTCCCATAGAGTATTTACTTGAAACGGCTTCTGTCCCATAGAGTATTTACCTGAATCCGTTGCTGTCTCATAGGGTATTTACTTGAATGGGCTTTTGTTCCATAGAGTATTTACTGGAATCAGCTTCTGTCCTATAAAATATCTACTTTAACCTGCTTCTGTCCTATAAAGTATTTACTTGAATCAGCTTCTGTCCTATAGAGTATTTACTTGAATCTGCTTCTGTCCTATAGAGTATTTACTTGAATATCTGCTTCTGTCCTACTCACTTGTTACGGTAATCCATTCTACATCATATTTTCTGTACCAGACACCTGTTCCAGTCATAGCGTCATTGTCCATTGTCACTAGAACCTGCCATTGAGCCATAGTGTCATTGACAGTCTGTCACTCGAACCCGCTGGTGAAAAGAGAGCCTTAACAGTTGTCACTCGAACCTTCTATTGCCTCGTTGTGTCTTTGACAGTTGTCACGAGAACCTGCTATTGCTCCATAGTGTCATCGACAGTTGTCACTCTAACCCGCTATTGCACAAAGTGCGCTTAACAGTTGTCCCTCTAATCTTCTTTAGCTCCAGAGTCTTATCGACAGTTGTCACTTGAACCTGCTAGTGCCCAGATCTTCATTGCGAATTTTTATGAAAACCTGTTTTAATTCCCTACTAGTTTTTGCATTAACCTGTTCTATCATAGACAACCGTTATGTGAACTTGCTGTTATCATTGACAGTTTTTTAATTAACATATTATGCTCTAGACAATTGTAACATGAATCTGTTTTTAATCCCTCATAGTTGTTTAATTAACCCATCCTACACCAGACACGTGTTACACGAACCTGCTTTTATCCCTGATAGTTGTTTCATTATTTTGTTTTTACTAGACAATTGTTACATGAATCTGTTATCCCCGATAGTTGTTTCATTGACCCCTCCTAGCAAGACACTTGTTACACGAACATGCTTCTATCCCTGATAGTTGTTTCATTATCTCGTTTTCCCTAGACAATTGTTACATGAATCTGTTATCCCCGATAGTTGTTTCATTAACCTATCCTACACTAAACATTTGTTATACGAATCTGCTTTTATCCCTGCTAGTTGTTTCATCAGCTCATATGTCCAAGACAATTTTGGCCTCAACCTGCTATTGTTACAGACAGTTGTTACATAAACTGAACTTGTCCGATTACTTTTTTCCTACAAAGTTATTTCACTAACCTGCTTTTATGGCAGTCAGTCCTTTTGTTTAGTATTGACCAGATTATTTAAAAGTAACAACATTAAAGAAACGTTGAAATAACAGTAGACGTTGCGAGAATTAATAATGTTGCATGAATTATTAGGAGAAGCGAAGTTACGTATTTCAACCAGGAGTCATCGTGACACAGTTCAGTGTATGCTTCTTTGTATAAAAGCTCTGTATAACAATTGTATTTGAACCTGTTACTCATTTTCATTATCATCATCATCATCATCATCATCATCACCATCATCCTTTTGTGTCAGTATAAATAATATAGGACACAAGTCTGCTATTCCGTCCCATCCTAATACGGTATTTTCGACATGATCGATGCAGTCCAGGACAAGACGTTTGGCTTCTCTGATCACCGTTTGTTTCACGATTTCTTTTTGGACTTCTTATTCCCTCAATCCATTCGTTTCTTATTCCAATGCCTGTTTGATGATTCTCTGCTCGTTTCTTGGCAGGATTTGCCCAGTATAGCGCCATATTTATTGTCTTATGACTGTTGATACTAATTGTTACCCAGGGCATTTCTTGTTAAGTCTCCGTCTGGGTGATGGAGTTTCATCTTTTTGCAGGATTCAGCTACTCCTTTTTTATCCATCTCTTTCTTGATCTTCCCCTCGCCTTCCTCCCAGATGTTCTGCTGTGAAAAGTCTCATATGCAGTTTTGTCTGGCTGCATTCCCACTAGACGGCCGAAACATTTCATTCTTTGTCTGTCAATATAATCCAACTTCCTCGCTAATACTCTTATTTATTCGTAATTCTGGCCCTTCTTGTGTTGTTATTGGTATTTTAGGTACTTACTGCTGTTTATCACCTACATCGACAGTATATGCAAGAATGCCAAGCCCATGAATGAAGATCTTAGTAAGATCAACGAATTACTCTTTGCAGATGACCAGGCCTTGATAGCAGATACAGCCATGAAATTGCAACAACATCTAACATCCATGAATGAAGAATGTAAAACAAATAATATGAAAATCAACACTGAAAAGACAGAAGTAATGTCAATAGGAAAAAAGAAGACATATCTAAACATAACAATAGAATACAAAGGCATTAAACATGCATCTGAGTTCAAATATCTGGGAACTACATTTACCGAAGATGTGAAATTGGATAAAGAAATTGACATTAGATGCAGTAAAGCAAACCAAGTATTGGGACAGCTAGCTCCCCTCTTACAACATAAGACAATCCCAGTCAGCACAAAGAGACATCTTATTCAAAGCATATTTATTCCAACTCTGTGTTACCAGTGCCAGACATGGTCACTCACAACAAACCATAAAAGAAAATTAGTAACCACAGAAATGAGATGTCTGAGAAGGGCTGTATGAGTGACCATAAGAGATAAGATCAGAAATGAGATCATAAGAGAACAAGTCGGCACAGAACCAATTCTGGATTACATACAAAGACAGCAAGTGAAATGGTTTGCCCACTTAGAGAGAATGCCTTGTGACACCATACCATACAAAGCATACATGGGAAGAGAAGAAGGACGTAGAGCACGGGGTAGACCAAGAACAAGATGGAAGGATAACATCAGAGAAACTCTACAACAGCACGATGTGCCTATGGTCGAGGCAGCCAGAAGAGCTAGAAACAGAACCTGATATCTCCCTCGACACCCACAGCGGTAAAAGAGGAAGTGAAGAAGAAGAAGAAGAAGGTACTTACAAATGTAATCTTATTTGAACTATATTATTCTATTTATTTGACATTAAGCAAGTTTTTGTTATTATTATTACACAGTTGAAAAATGTTTAGGCGCATTCGACGCTTCCGTAGTAAGGTCATTGACCCCTTTCACCTCCTCCTTCCCACTCTCGCCCCACAAACACATCACCATGTTATTGTGCTAGCACCTCTGATATGGGAGTAAACCCCACAGTAATCTATATGACAATAACTCACTGAAACATTCACAGCCAAGACAGGAGAAACTTATTGCGTGGTCTATTATCTTTCCCTTGTGACGTTTAAACTTTCATTCAGATCAATCTGGTCTGTAACAAATTACGGGATTCTTAAGTTCTGATAAAAAACCGTGGTGATTTCGTATCACAGTTATTTTTGCGTGGATACGTTTTCTATTTAACAGTCTGATAGTTCCTCTTGTATTTTCGGAGTAAACAAACGCCTTTCGTGTTTTTAGGTTTTCAGAGCCCGTTAATAACATAACATTGCAAGATGTTCTTCCGCAATATTTGCTAGATATTCTGGCTTCTGAAATGATGTCGCCGACAGGGAGCGACTGTGGCCACGCTAACACCAAAGAGTTGCAAAGGCAATTATGATTAGAAAGCTCAACGGAGCGAAAGAAAGTGGCGTATACAAACTCAATCACACGTTGCCTGTTGATTTTATTGGCCGTTTAATAGTCTTTGTTTTTGTTGTTGATGTTGTTGTTGTTGTTGACAAGGACCCGTTTAGAAACGTTCGGTTGTATTTGTGCGCGTAGTTTTCTTTTCGTTCATTGCATTTCTAGTTCTAGTCTGTGCTGTACTTCTAGTGTTGCTTGTCGATTCGGGGGTATCAACCTTGTTGAGGTTTTTTTTTTTAATCGACCACATGCTGTGAATTCCAGTGGAAGGTCCCGGTTAATCGTCCGCTTGGACTTTTGGCTAATTCGTTAACCGGGAGATCCACAGGGGGTTGTTGACACGACCTGAGTCAATATTTGGGTTCTGTGTTGACTTAGAACCCGTGCTGTCGGTGCGCCTGGGTCAATATTTTGAGTCTGTATTGACTTAGGACCAAAGTTGACCAGTGGACTCACGAGGTGTCAGTCGGCATGGGTAAATTGTCATACCTATTTCGTGCTCACAAGGCTGGTATGAGGGGGAAAAGTGCATGAGTGTGGGAGCCTCAATTATCACGGACTACTCACAGAGAACATACGCATGTATATACAGGAAGGGACAGAACAGAGCAGAGCAGTGTGCAGTGCTGTGCTGTCCAGAGAGCAGACCGGAGCTGTCTAGGGCTGAGGACAGAAGTGAAAAGTGTCGAGCAGAGAGAAAGTTGAGTTTTCCTGACTGTGCGAGTGTTCAGTGTTTGAGCGCACATCATATCCTAGACACTTGACTATATGTTCGTGTGCTGTCACCCAATAGTCAGCACACAACATATAGGTTTCAGAAGGCTTGTTGTCAGAATCATCTTATCGACTATTTTATGTGACATTCAATAAGAAAACCATTGACTTCCAGGTTACGTCGAGACAACTGCTCGTGTTAGGATTTTGAGAGTCCATCGTTTTCTCCTCTGAATGCAGTGCCTGTCAGTATGTTCAATAGTAGACTCGTACATGTAAGTCCAGTAAAGGACTAATTGTAACGCCACTGGTTTATCAGGTACATAATGTTAGGCTCATATTTTTATATTGCAATCAGCACTCAGTTGGTGATGTCTTTTCTTACTGGACATAATCTGGGACCCAATATGGGCCGGGTCTACTTTGGAGCCAAAGTCTATAATAAGTTTTTTTTTTTTTTAAGTCACTCTGAGTTTAACCATAGACCACTACACATAGCCACTGTACTGCCGCGTTAAATTTTCATGCATGTGAAGTAAGGGAAATTAATACGCCATTTTAACAAATAAAGAAAAATAAATAATTCACAAAATATAATAGTAATAATGAAACAACTTCCTTAGTCATCATCATCATTGTAAACCACTTCTCCTGTTAAGTCTTGTTGGGAGCAATCATTTGTGACCCAGTACTCCCTGGATTGCACTAGCTTTTGTAATGCCGTAAAGGCTTGGTTGTCTTTAATTTTGTCGATCTATTTTTTCGTGGCTGTCCTCTTGATCTTGTAGTTGATCTTCTGAGATGTAGCGTCTGTGAAGGTTTTTGGCGCGGCATTCTAATTAAATAGCCAAACCACTTGATCTGCTGTTAGTACAAGGTGTCGATCCCACAATCTATCTGATAGTATCATTTTTCAATCGATCTTGAATGTTTAGGTTGGCGGCTCTTACCTGGCATTTCATCTCGCGATTTTGCGTACATGGGCTTTAGATAATATCCATCTTTGACATTGGTAGTTAAATGTTGGAATGAACATGCTGTTTATAAACTGTTTCTTTGCACTCATAGTTATGTATGGATGTCCTAATAATGGTGACAATTGATATAAAGTATCCCATGAGTAAAAGGCTGAAATTAATTAGCCCAACTCATGCGGGTAATATCACAGCGGACACTTTTATTTCCTGTAGCATTTCCTGGTACTATGTTGCGTTGAGTCTGTCTAGAAGACTATTTCAATAAACACACGCCCTCCTCTACTGGGGTTTAAGCACATGGCCACAGTCTGGCTTTCATATATAATCTTTTGACAATACAAATAAGGTACACTGCTTTATGGATTGCAATGCAACATGAGCACAACAAAACTGCAGTGAAATAGAGCCTGAGCTCTTCGTCAAAATAATTGATTGTGTATGCTGTACAATATGCTCAAGGCGAAAGTTAGAAGTTCGGTAATGATTAGTCATCAACAAAAGACACGACATCGTGACTGAGATACCATCATACATAAAAGTATATGTTGAAACTATATAAAATGTTCAGTGTGCGAAAAAAAAGCCGAGAAAGGGTTAACACTGCATTGACAAGATTTTGTATTTACATAACAGTCCAGGGTTTGTGCTATAGAGAGGAACTTTGTCTCTGCCCCTTAAATTGGTATGGCCAATAGCTATAATTGCAATGCCTCCCCAACGTACAGTGAGTACAGTGTGGACAGACAGGAAAATGTTCCAATAAAATTCTGAAACCAAAAAAAAAAAAAAAAAAAAAAAAAAAGAATTGTGCTTCTAGTTAATTTGTTTATTATTGACAATCCACCTTTCGGGAGCGTCGCACAAGGCATAGCTCCATAGCTCCATAGCTCTAGGGAAGATCCTAGGAGGATCTTGAAAATTTGCACTCATGAACCGAAAAACAAACCCAGAACTGGATCATGAAGGCAAACGGCTTAACCACTTAGCAAATAAGAGCCCGATCATCTTCCACTGTATATTATGAGCCTCCCCTGAAGCTTTGCTCGTGAGTCCCAGCCATCTAGTTTAGCCCCAATACTCTCGGCGGTGGCGGTAGTCGCCGGAAGTTCGCAAGTTAAGTGGCCGGGAGTCCGCAATTGACACGTGACCAAGGCCCTGTTTTTGGCCGCCATAAAATGTGCCCGTTATTTGAATGATAGCCTATTTTTCAAACTGTTTACAATGACCCAGCCTAATCTCGCTTTGCGTCTCTAGAAAAAAAATGTCCCGTACAAGTACACCAAGGAGTAAAAAGGTTTCCAGGAATTCGGAATATTATTCCAGAAAATATATATCCCACAGTTGCAAGTTTGAAAATGTAGACTTTTCAAAACAACTAGAGGGTATAGAAATATCTATTCCACCAGATAGAGGTATATATAAAAATAATTGATTATATACCCACCGGACGGGTTTAAATTTGAAATGTGACCTGCCCGCTAGGGGCGTCAACGTCACGACGAGTCTACTGTGCAGGGTAGACACCTCTTGACATAAGCTTAGCTTCAGGGTTGACAAAAATCCCATTGGCAACTTTCCCATGCTTGGCTGTCCGCGTGTGGCTGCTATAGATCTATTTCTTACATTCAATGCTGGGTGGACATGGGAGCCAAGGTCATTTTTGAAAGAAAAGTAAATCCGACCTGACCTGACTCCCAGAAATGAACACACCTGCTGTGTTTGCCCTGCTGTTAACACTGTCACCGACCTATTATGAAAACGGCGTGTACTACCAGTGGGCTCATGTTTTCTTCTACCATATAGAAAGGAGAGTTGGGGGAGGGGCAGTAGAAGATTGAGAGAAAGTTGAGAAAGAGAGGGAGCAGGAGGAGGAGAGAGGAATTAAAAAAAAAAGAGACTAAGAAAAGAAAGTCGACACTGAGACATGGGGAAAAAGAAAGGAAAGGAAAAAGAAAGAAAGAAGAGGAGAGATACCAGGGAAAGAAGGTAGCAGGAAGGGGGTGCGGCCATCCCGGTATCATCACTGTGGGGGGGAGGGGGGGGGGAACAACCACCCCAGGTCTCATTACTGTGCGGAGATAGACCACCCCGGTTGACATCGCTGTTGCAAAGGGGGAGGGGGGGGGGGTTTCAGGTATTTGTTAATTAGGTCACGTCAACTGACATTGGCACATTTATATGATATTTATGTTCGCCTTGCCAGGACACACAATATGATATGTTTTAAGCCAGGCTCGCTGGCAGACAACTGTAAATGTATAAGGTTTTATTTGAAAAATAAATCAGCCTGCAGACATTTTCCTATGTTAAATAGGCGCATATCGTAGTGTATGTAATTGAGACATGCATAAACGGTTAGGTCTCACTATCCCGATTCTAGCAATATATGGTTGCTAAGGGATTCGTTCAAAAACAAAAAAGTTATGGCCGTAAAATGCAAACATTGAGTCATTTCATCTCACTGGGTCGCAGCCGGAAGCCATGTTTCAAGGATTTCCACTACAATTTTTCTGTCGTGGTGTCCGCCACTAAAATGTTAATATCTCCGCTTAGAATCGACTTACAGGCTTAAATGAGGTACCATTGGATTTGTAATTTTAATTTTCATCTAGCTGTTACAATTTCGTAAGTAAAAACACAAAAAAATAAAACTTCACTATTATCCCTATAATTACAGATTAAAAACACATTCAGCCTCTTTTTGAACTAATTATGTTGGGGGGGGGGGGAAGGGGGCGGGGGAGGGGGGAAGGGTGGGCTGGGATCCTGCTGAATACTCAAAAGGCGCACCACCTAGGAGAGGATGAACTGATGACATTAAAAACTTTCTACATAGACGGGAAATAGCGATACTCATTGCTTCCCATTAAGCAATTGAGAGTAAAATGTCTTCCCACAACGCGTAACTGCAAAAGTAGAAGGTAATGATGATGAATAATCAAACATGGATAGGAAAAAGTGAGCTGTATATTATTTATACGATGTTGCAGAAGCAATCGCATTTTATTGAACTGTTCAAGGCTTCACTAGGCAATTTCAGTTCGCTATTGCTTGCTTCGACGCTCGGTTCTCGATACCACTGTAGAAACCAACGCAAGACGGTCTGCTGTCAAATCGTCCTTAGCTAGGATCGAACCTGGTCCCACGGAATTAGGAAGCACGTTAGCAACACCTAAGCTATAAATCTGTGATAGTGGAAACAATCGTTTCAGATGGTTAAAAGAAATGTAGGCCTATATCAGGCACTGCCGTTTGACTGTAAAATGTGAAACCTCCCCATATTCTAAACCACGTGGTATGAGGCAGGCAGCCAGCTCCATTTCACGTTGCCATTCCTTCCCAGATGATTTCCCGACAATGTTAGAAATTATCTTCTTCTTATAGTGAAAGCAGTGGCGTTGTACTCATGTAAACCACAACTTTCTCGTGTACTTTAGGTTAATTCTGGCCCAAAGGATCTTCCTGCTAGACTGTCCAGTATCCTTTCTCTCGGTCTCCCTCTTCTTTCCCCACCCTCTTCATTCTTCCCACCGTCTCGATGTACTCCAGATTTATCTTTCTCATGACCTGACCAAAGAATGGAGATGGTCTCTTTCTAATGTGAGCAATAACGTTCTCTTGGTGAGTCATCGGTACCCATTTGTATGAGATGTTGTCTACCCAGATCCTTATTGATTGGACCCATCTCAACCAACCCTTACTCGCATATGACTGCAGATTACACTAGGCTATATAGCTTTTACGGATGCCAAAATTATAACCTTTTTAGTGAAAAGTAGTTAGTTAGAATCCTCCATCCATGGTTGCAGTCTGTAGGGAATTAATACTTTGAAAATCGGAGTAGGGTACAAATCCCGGAAGCTCCATTCAGCAGTACAACAGTTATACTGGGACCCAGACGGATATGTAGGAACATGAAGTTCCGACCAGGCAGGACCTTGATTTCTTATTTGGTGACTGAACGGGTTATATGGGATTTGAGACATTGTAATCTCAGGGTGGTCACACCTTCGCGCTACAGCTTGGAGGACAATAAACATACGGCCGAACCATGACTGTCTCCAGCACGTCTCCAGTTACCGGAGACGATCGTGGCCGAACCGAAAATCCACTTCTGGGGCTTGACACCCGCTCACTAGCTCTGTAGGAAAAGTGCACTAACCACTAAGGATGGCTGTCTCAGATATTCAAATAATCCAGTATTTACTGGAGCTGTCTATTGATATAACTTTCCCGAGTAGAAATGCTAAAGCAAAAGACGCGAAATGTGAAACTCAGGCGAGTCATGCTCGCTGTGTAGCACGCGATCTGTCTGATAAAGTTTTCCTGAAGTTGCGGCAAGACCGACTGGCCAGCAGCGGGTATTAATTGCTCACAGAAACAGAAAACAGATACAATACGGATTTTAGACAACAACTTTAGACCCGCAGTTACCTCTCAAATTTTCACTGTAAAACGTTCTGCTCTGTTATCACAATCGACCTCACTGCACATTGGTCATTGTCATGCGTGCTGAGTCCTCCGGGAGTCACATGACTGAGCGGCTAGACGCGCACCGCGGATCGGAAGGTCGTGGGTTCGCTCCGTGGCGGAGCAGGACTGTTTTTAAAAATGACCTGGGCTCCCGGGTCGAGTCAGCCTTGGGTGAGTATCGGGTGCAGTCCCGGGAAGTAAAGGCGGCCGGCGTGATGCTGATCACATCACCTAACTTGTGCTGATTGATCTATAAAATATAGGTCTAGCTCTATATGCCCTATACGCCTAAAGGCGTGGAAAAGGGTCCTCTACTTGTTACTGTCCTCCAAAAGCGCAGCTATCCTAGTGCCTGCTCATATGAGAGGCTGGTCATATACCCCCCCCCCCCCCCCCCCCCCCCCCCCCCCCCCACCTTGATCAGTAAACTAATCCTACTTGTGATAAGAATCATAATCATAGTGCACTCCCACTGCAGGAGCTTTCTTGGTGTAGCTACTAGACGCTCGCCTGTGGATCTTAGGGTCGTGGGTTCGAGCCCTGACGGAACCCAACTTTTTCTTTCAGAAATGACCTTGGCTCCCAGCCTTTAATGACCACCAGGTCAAGTTTTGACGAGTAAAGATGGCCGGTGTGTTACTGACCGCTTGACTCGCCATGTGCCGATTGGTCAATAAACAACAGCTGTTGTCCTTTATGCCATAAAAGCCGGAAAGCGCTTAACTACATGAGTTTTTTTACAAAGGGAAATACCAAACTCTTGAGAGCCTTTGGCTTTAGTAGCTCATATGATTTTCGATTTTAGACTCATATTCTAAGAACAAATCTGACTCCGTGGATGATATGGCCAGTATCACTCCGACCGCCTTTATTTCCCAGGACATTACACGGTACCTTTTGTAGGCTGGGTCGACCTGGGAGTCAACGACAGATCCGAAAAAAAATTTGTCTAAATACGGATTCGAACCCAAGACCATCAAGTCGGTAAAAAGCGTTTCTGTTACCGCGGTTGCATGGGTAATATTAAGGTCTTTGAAATGTTCGATACTCATTAACAGTTAATAATAATCTGCCATTAAAACTACCTTTACTGCCTGTATTTACATATGTTGCGGTGTAGGCGCTGGGGAGAGGGGGGGGGGGAGGAAGGGGGTTTGATCCTGAGGCTGCAGAGCCTCATGGCCTGTGCTGTCGCCACGGACTGTGCAAATTACGATTTTATTTTGGCTTTGACAGAAAATAAATTTTAACTTTACTAAGGATTTGAACCCGGGTCTGAGATAGCCCAACATTCTAAGCGTTCGCTAGCTATTCCTCATATCTGCTCAATAATTTGTCTGTGGGATCGCATAATGCCTATTTATTCACAATCACTCAAACCAACTCCCATGTCGACCCAGCCTTGAGTGGGTACCGGGTGCAGTCCCGGAAAATAGAGGTGGCCGGCGTGATGCTGACCACATCACCCATCTTGTGCCGATTGGTCTTTAAAAATATAGGATTAGCCCTATATGCCCTAAACGCCTGAAGGCGCGCGAACTTACTCAAACAAAACACCAGAAAGCTATAGCTGAGATCATCATCATCATCATCATGTAGCAGGTCCTTTGCAGAACGTCGCTCTCATCAGTCTGCCTGAAAGAAACTTGGTCTCTCGCCAATTCTCCCGCCTCATGTACTTTCATATTCACGGAGTCACATATCCTGTGTCCATCTTCGTGTCGGTCGGCCGTGCCCTCTTCTTCCTGGTAGCATGCCTTCTGCTATAATTTTTTTCCAATACGTCGTGGCGCTTGATATGACCAAAATATTTCAGCTTCTGCAAAAGGATGCTGTTTATTAGCCAATCTTCCTTGATGTTCAGATCTTTTAAGATGTCAGTATTTCTCCTCTTCTTTGTCCAAGATATACTGAGAATCTTTCTATAGCATTTCAGCTCAAATACCTTTCTTAAGGACTGAGAGATAGATCACTACTCACATCCATATATAGGCACAGGGAAGATGCATGCTCTTAAAATTCTAATTTTTATCTCCTAGCTGGTGCTTAACCATAGACTTTAAGGCTGTTCAATCTTTGTAGCCGAGATAAGGGAAAAAAATAAAATCTGGGTTATTTATTTCGCACGAGTTCATATAGCGGCCAGCGTCACCCGTGTACTTCTCTGATCCGAGCTGACAGACTCGGCACGCGTTGGAGCAGGTTAACCAGTTCAAATACCTTGGAGTTGTATTAGACCAAAATGGAGGCATTAAGACTGAGCTGGCTACACGAAAAGCAGCTGCTGGGAGACTCTTCCAGGCCATAAACCGAGGGTTTCTTAGCAAAAGAGAAATTGGCAAGAGGACGAAAATGGCTGTTTACCGCTCTACCTATGTACCAGTCCTGACCTATGGGTGTGAGTCATGGGCAATGACAACAGCTCACAGAAGCCAGCTGCAGGCCTCGGAAATGAGATACCTGAGAAAGGTGGTCCAAGTGACAAGAAGGGACAAAGTCCGCAATCAGACAATACGTCAAGATCTTGATACCCAGCCCTTACTAACCCGAGTGGATCAGTCACAGTTACGATGGTTTGGACATGTGTGCAGAATGGGAGAAAATCGGCCACCATGGCAAGCATGGGAGGCTAAGAACCAGGGAACCAGACCTCCGGGACGACCCAGGGTGCGCTGGGAAGACAACATCCGACAGTCCCTGACTGACAGAGGACTGGAATGGAACAAAGCCAGAAAGAAAACTGCTGATAGAGACGTCTGGCGATCTCTCTGGCAAACCTCTACACCCCAAGGTAGAAGAGGAGCGACTAAGTAAGTAAGTAAGCTTTGTCCCAGTGAGCACAGCAAGCGGATGAGACCGAGGAATAATTAACTTCCGACGTTAAAACAAAAAGAGCACCGCAATGTCCAGTCACGCCATCAGGTCCCATTCCAACAGATGTCAAGACTGGAGTTTTCATTCTGGAATGCCAAGCAGCGCTGCAGGTCTTCTTCGTCTGTTTGTTTGTTTGTTTCTTTTGTAAATTGTGTCTTGTTTTTTTGTAAATAATTTCCTAAATTCTTTCCTGTTTTGCATTTACCATGGGTTCCGTGGCTTGATTAATTTCTTGAGTTCTTTCCGTTTTTGCATTTCCATGGGTTCTGTGGATTCGTAAATTTCTTGAGTTCTTTGCTACTTTGCATTTCCATGGGCTCCGTGGTTTGAATAATTTCTTGAGTTCTTTCCTGTTTTGCATTTCCATGGGTTCTGTGGCTTTATTAATTTATTAAGCTCTTTCCTATTTTACATTTCCATGGGTTCGGTGGCTTTATTAATTTCTTGAGTTCTTTAGTATTTCGCATTTACCATGGGTTCCGTGGCTTTATTAAATATAATTTATTGAGTTCTTTCCTATTTTGCATTTCCTATCGGCTCTGTGGCTTTATTAATTTCTTGAGTTATTTCCTAATTTGCATTTACCATGGGCTCTGTGTCTTTATTAGTTTCTTGAGTTTTTTTTTCTATTTTACATTTCCCATAAGCTCCGTGGCTGTATTAATTTTTTGAGTTCTTTGGTATTTTACATTTCCGATTGGCTAATTCGCCACTCCAGGAAAATAAATAAACAATAATTGAAATAAGAGATAAAGAGAAAACAAGAAGTAGAATGAAAATAAAACTAAAAATTACATTCTGAATAGAAATTTGTCAAGCTGAATTTTCCGGCTCCTGTAGTAGAGACGCTTGGTCATTCCGGTACTATTATCTCCAAAATTGCAAGCAACTTTTTTAAAATATGTACGTACACACGCCACAGTGTCTTCCTTTGTGAGAAAACTTGTATATTGGTTGTGGTGTGTAGAAAGAATAAAAATAACATCAAGACAGACAGACAGACTAGTTAACCATTCTTCAAGACAAATTAATGTGCAAGTCATCTGCTTCCTAGAAAGTTATGTCTTTCAGTGTATGTTTGGAACCAAAGTACTATTACAACGTGTGGATGAGTTCTATATTATCCTCTTCAAGAACAGAAGTAAGTATGATATGCAAACATAGAACAAGACTTGTTTGAACATTATTTTCCAACAGATTGTGTTTGATGACTTAAAACAGGTACATAATTTGTTCAGCGTGAGGAACCTACCCCTCCCCATCCCCCACTAGCGTAAACACAATACTACTCCCTAAAGAGAGTTGACATCTTACTGCAAACTAACACTTGTGTTTCAAAACCAAAGTGTACCTTAAGTTTGGGCTAAACTTACAAGATCAATCCAACATTTTGTATGCCATTCTCAACTACATATCTCTGTGAACTGATATTCTCTGCTCATACAGCTACAAAAACACAAAAATAAAAGCCACTTAAATTACAGAACCAGACATCCACCTGCAATAATTTTCACTTGAACCTGAAATAAGAAATCTCTTAAGAAAAACTACTACCGCAAGTGTCTCCTTAAAAGTGTGGACGTTATTTTACGCAACCTATTGTTTCCTACAGTAACAATGAACAGAAGAGCTTTTTTAAGTTTAATTCTGGATCAGCCCATGACATTTTCTCAAGCCGTAGGTTCCTGATTCCCGGATCCTCATACTCTGAGGCGCCATTATAAATCATTTTGAGATCTGAAGAAGAAACTCTGAAAATAACGGAAGGCTAAATGATAGAAGCGAT
>CAJHNH020001042.1:195000-200000 GCA_905116865.2 Candidula unifasciata
TCCCAGAAACCCCGATCAACCGTTAGGTGATATTAAGGCCCCCGACGACAGCCGGAGTGGGGTTTAAAAAAAATGCAGCCTTTATAAGGGGAGAGGGTGGGGGGTATCCTGCGGGTAATAAACCATACCACTTACGCTCGTCGACTGACACATGATAATAATGCTGTTACATTCTGTGCACAATAATTGTTTACTAGCTTTAAAATTACTATTGATCATTTCTTTCATTACATTTCTTGAAGCAGAACGTAAACACCTGTTAGAAAGACAAACATTTTAAAGTGCAACAGAAGGTAATGGAATGAATTTAAGGTGGCAAGACGTAAACAACATTCGTCTCCTTTTTCTTCACCGGCTGTAAACTCCAGCGGGAATTTCTAGATGTTTGTCCATTTCTGGACTTAGGTCGTGATCCAAAGCTTGAGTTTTGAGTGCACATCGGTTTTACAGATCTGGTTTATTTGTTGATTGCTTGCTTGTCAGGCAAATGTACTCTGACTTGTATCCTTAATTATTCTCCTCCTACGATTTGCTTGTTAATGGGCAGTGGGTCTATGCTTTGTTCTCCAAAATAGACTCAAGGGACGCGCACGGGGGAAACAGAGTTCAAGATGCATATCGCTAATGTTTAGAAAAAGAAATGCATTCCCTTTTCACACCGGTGGATCTAGTAGCGTAAAGGGAGTATAGTCACTGGAGAGGAGTACGTGAAGGTGGTCGCAAAAATGACTAAAAATACAGGGTATTGGTAAAGTCCCACCACACTATGTAGAATACATGTTTAAAAATAACGAAGTATATGACGTTTTATATATATATATATATATATATATATATATATATATATATATATATATATATATATATACATTAGGGCTGTCGCTAATATTCGCTTCGTATTCTCTTCGGGGCCGAATAGTGGACCTATTGACTATTCGGTGTTTGGCCGAATATTTTTGGTTGGGCCGAATACGAATAGTAGTCACCTTACACCTGCTTCTGCATACACAGCTTAATGCTGACAATATGGAACGATTGGTTTTGTTGAAAGCTAATGCAGCTTTCCTGCATTAACTAAGCTGTCAGTGACAATCTCCAAGTTTAGTTGCTTGTTATAATACTCAGGATTCTTTCAATCCTAGTTATTAGCTACCACAGACTGACTGAAGGATGCAGAACATAAAATGTTTTTAAATGTTTACTATTCTGTACTAATACTAACTAGACAGGGAAAGAATATAAACTCCGACCACATACAAGTCGATAATATGAAAATCAAACGAACGGAAACATATAAGTACTTGGGTGCAAACTTCAACTGTCTTAACATGCTGAGAGAAGAAATACAATCTAAAATACAATCTAGAAGAAATAAAGTGTACTATACCCTTCAACATCTGCTAAAATGAAAGTGTCTGTCTCGCAACACCAAGATCAAAATATATTAAACGTGAAAAGACCAGTCGTTTAATTTGGCTCTGAAACTTGAAGCAGAAATAAAAGAGACGAGGCCTTATTACATGTTTTCGAAAACAGTTCTACGACAAATCTGTGGACCCATCAAAGATGCTAACAGCGGGGAATGGAGAGTCAGAAGCAACAACGTAACACATGATCTGTTTAAATCACCATTGATCACCGGCATCATGAGAGCTAAGACACTAAAATGGTTAAGGCATATTGAAAGAATGTCAGATGACAGAGAAGTAAAAACTGTATACACCTGAGAGAGGAATGGGCGTAGACCACGAGGCATAAAAAAAAAATAAGTTCGAGAGATTATGTCCAGCCAGACCTGCAAACAACTGGTGTCACAAATTGTGAAGATAAGGCCAGCAGAGAGATAAATGGAGACGAGTGATATCTGCAGCAGTAAACTTCAAGGGCTCAGAATGCTAAAGAAGAAGATGACTATTCTGTGCTACTTTATGTAAAGTAAAAGTTCAGCGTACATTTGACATTATAAATGTGTTTTTTAGATATATTTTTTTACACTATACACTATTCGTATTCGTATTTGTATTCGGCCGAATAGTTGGTCCCGCTAATCATATTCGGCCGAATAGTGAAAATAACTATTCGGTACAGCCCTAGTTTCCAGGATTATACCTGTTCAGCTACCTTGTGTGTAAATGTTTAGGGAGGCAATTTAAATAGCTCAAGGTTGGGTTGAAATGGGAGCCAGGGTCAATTTTTGGCAGAAAAATATAAGCTGACTCCATCAGGACCCGAACCCACGACCTTCCGATTCGCAGGCCAGCGTCTAGCCGCTAAACAATAGTGGCTCCCTGCTACAACCTAGTGGTACCCCGCTACATCCTAGTGGCTCCCCGTTACATCCTAGTGGCTTCCCGCTACACCTTAGTGGCTCCCCGCTAAAACCTTGTGGCTCCCCGCTACAATCTAGTGGCTCCCCACTACACCCTAGTGGCTCCAGACTACATCATATCAACATTGTTACAACAAACTGTTCTCATTGACTGGCAATTTGCATTAGATAATATAAACAAATCTGAGGCCACTGATGAAACAACAGTTGGCTGTACATATACTCAAAAAGTTATTTGAAAAGAACAACAAATCCATAGGAACTTTTGTTTGTGTGTGTGGCATTCCTAGTCCAGGAAAAAAGCATTCGACAGAGTCGATAGGTAAGTTTTATGGGAAGTAATAGCTCGATATGGAGTAAGCACTCAACTGAAGTGTGTAACGTGTATATAGGGATCGTAGAAGAGTAGTTAGAATAAATAGGGGAACATTAAAACCAGTGTTTCCCAAAATGAGCGCAGCTGGGAAGATTGAATGAAAACAAAACAAACAGCAGCAGTAGTGAGAGAGAGATAGAGAGGAGAGAGAGAGAAAGAGAGAAAGGAGAGAGAGACAGAGAGAGAGAGAAAGGAGAGAGAGAGAGAAAGAGAGAGAGAGAGAAAGGAGAGAGAGCAAGAGAGAGAAAGGAGAGAGAGAGAGAGAGAGAGAGAGAGAGAGAGAGAGGAGAGAGAGAGAGAGAGAGAGAGAGAGAGAGAAGAGCAGTCTGATCAACTGTTGGTACATTTCTCAGTGTAACGTAACAGATGAAAATCAAGCAACAATTGCTTAATTTTCAAAACACACGAAGAAATTATATTACAACCAATCAGATTCAGCCTTATAATTAAAAGAATGCGTTATCCCATACTTCGACAATGCGCTGAAAGATAGCCTGAGCTGAAACTTCTACAAGGACAACATCATCATCATTATATAGCAGGTCCTTTGCAGAATGTCGCTCTCATCACAGTCTGCCTGAAAGAAACTCGGTCTCTCGCCAATGCTCCCGCCTCATGCACTTTCACACTCAAGGAGTCACTTATATCCTGTGCCCATCTTCGTGTCGGTCGGCCCCTGCCCCTCCTTCCTGGTACCATGCCTTCTGCTATAATTCTTTTTACAATCCGTCGGGGCGCTTGATATGACCAAAACATTTCAGCTTCCGAGACAGAATGCTGTTTATTAGCCAATCTTCCTTGATGTTCAGATCCTTTAAGATGTCAATATTTTCATCTTCTTTGTCCAAGATATTCTGAGAATCTTTCTATAGCATTTCAGCTCAAAAGCCCCTTTTCTCTTTCTTGAGGACTGAGAGATAGTCTACGACTCAAATCCGTATGTAGCCACAGGGAAGATGCATGCTCTCAAAATTCTAATTTTTATCTCCTTGCTGGTGCTTAACCATAGACTTTTAAGGCTGTTCAATTTTTACAACGACAACATGTATATTAATTAAGATACTTTCCGTAGCAACGATTTTCTTCTTTTTCTTCTTCTTCTTGTTCTTGTTCTTCTTCTTCTTCTTCTTGTTCTTCTTCTTCTTGTTCTTCTTCTTCTTGTTCTTCTTCTTCTTCTTGTTCTTCTTCTTGTTCTTCCTCTTCTTCTTGTTCTTCTTGTTCTTCTTGTTTTTCTTGTTCTTCTTCTTGTTCTTCTTGTTCTCCTTCTTCTTCTCCTTCTTCTTCTTCTTCTTCTTCTTCTTCTTCTTCTTCTTCTTCTTCTTCTTCTTCTTCTTCTTCTTCTTCTTCTTCTTCTTCTTCTTCTTCTTCTTCTTCTTCTTCTTCTTCTTCTTCTTCTCTTCTTCTTCTTCTTCTTCTTCTTCTTCTTCTTCTTCTCCTTCTCCTTCTCCTTCTCCTTATTCTTCTTCTTCTCCCTATCTTTGATCATTTACCTTAGCTAAGTGTTGGGTTAGGGTGGGGAGGGGGGAAGATGAAAGGATCGTTTATGCGCTTTTCCCCCAATGCATTGTACAAGCTGGTGTTTTTTTCTGTTAGGTTGCCTTCTTGTAGTGAGCCCTGCTCGCTCCAGTCCGATGTTCGTTCACTAGTCTTCTTGTAATGAGCACGGCTCGCCTCATTTCAATGTTTGTTCATTATCCTTTTTGTAGTGAGCACTGCTCGCCTAAGTTCGATGTAGTTCACCAGTCATCTTGTAGTGAGCACTGCTCGCACAGGTTCACTGCTGGTTCACCAATCTTATTGTAGTGAGCATTGCTCGTAACAGTTCGATGTTGGTTCATCAGTCTTCTTGTGGTGAGCATTGCTCGCCCCAGTTCATTGCCGTTTCGCCAGTCTTCTTGTGGTAAGCACTGCTCGCTCCAGTTCGATGTTCCTTCACCAGCTTTCTTGTAGTGAGTACTGCTCGCTCTAGTTCGATGTTCATTTACTAGTCCTCGTGTATTGAGCACTGCTCGCCCTAGTTCACTGCTGGTTTACTAGTCTTCCTGTAGTGAGCACTACTCGCCTAAGTTCGATGTTCGTTCACATGTCTTCTTATAGTGAGCACTACTCGCCCTAGTTCGATGTTCGTTCACCAACCTTCCTGTAGTTCGGTGTTGGTTGACCAGTCTTCTTGCAGTGAGCACTGCTCGCCCCAGTTCATTCCTGGTTTACCAGTCTTCTTGTATTGAGCATTGCTTGTCCTAGTTAATTGCTGGTTCACCAGTCTCCTTGTAGTGAGCACTGCTCGCTCCAGTT
>CAJHNH020001043.1:0-33073 GCA_905116865.2 Candidula unifasciata
GAGAAAACTAGTGCTTTACTTCGTTTAGAAGGTATATGTTAAACTTGGAGTTTAGCTAGGACAGTGGTTAAGGAACTCGTAGAGGCATACGAATAGCCAGTAATAAGAAGTGTTCATATACTATTGCTTATTGAATTTATGAAGTCTGTGTGACGAGAATATTATGAATAAACCAGCTCTTATGTAGTTGATTACATCACTGGCCTTGTTCTTGAGTACGATTGAAGAGAGATACGAACTATATTCATTCAACTTGGCCGACTTAGGCACATCTATTTCTTGGGGGATGTATAGGCACGACTGTGCCACAGGTAGGTAGGTCGGTAGGTCGGTGGGTGGGTGTATGTTGTGTACAGTTTCACTCACTATTGTATAATATGATACTTTCCGTCCTTTTTAGGATGAATTTTTTCGTTATTTGAAGCCCCGCTCTGTCTCTTAAAAGGGGCCGCAATATAGCCTGGTCATAAATATGCCCTAAAGACTGAACACGGTTGCTGGCAACTCTCCACGGTGATCCTCACCCACATGGTGGCACACTGTATTATGGGATGTTTATCGCTTGTGTGATGTCCTGGTGTGGTAGATAGTCAGTCGGACAGACTCACTATTGTTGCCGGTTTTGCACCACTTGGTGATGAAATGATGAATGACAAGCTAGATATTGTGAGGGCACTTTGGGAACGAGTAAACAGTAGATATGTGCAGACAGAAGAATGGCGCTGCGAGCAATTACTAGGGAATGTGGCTGACGCTTAGCACCCAGTGGAAGGATGAGACGAATATACAATCATGCCGCTACTGGTGTTATAGGAATCGGAACTCTTCGCTTGCTGCTGAAGATGGGGACAGAGCACTTATGGGAGTGTCCTGAGTGCTGTGATGTTGATTCCTAATTCAACATTCAACTCACAATTGTTATGTTATGCTTCTTTTTTACCATTGTCGTCACTGCACACTACTAATTTCAATGCGTGCTCAAGTTTTCGATGCAGCAGCTACTCCAGTGCGTCTCTGCTTATTGTTCCCATATGAAGCTGGTTATAGTGTCCCCTGTCTTGTCCTCGAAGACAGTATTGGCATGCTTTATTTCCAGGTCATGCAGTCGTGTTAGTGTCGGTGATTCACCATTATCCCCAGCCAGTTCCGTACACCGTTGATGATATCAGGTTTTTACGTGCATCTTCCCATTTGCACTGGTGCATTACCTGCCAGCTGGTCGGCTTTTCAGTACCTTTTACTCCCGCATGCCGGGTGTGTTGATGCAGATAAAGGAGGTTGATTACGAGTTCAGAATGCTTTCTACCCATTCAGGGGGTAAACTACCTATTGAGATATTCTAAAGCATGTTCTTCAAGTCTGAAACGATTACCACATGCTATGCAGCAATATGGTGTCAGCATCATATAACTGTCACAGAACTGAATACACTCTTTTAGAGGTCTCAGCTGAAGAGTAGCTTTCTTTTGGGTGTCTTTAATGTGGTAAGTCTTTTGTGAAATTTTACCCCAGATCTGTGGGATTTCCCTCTTTTGGAAGGATGTTGCCATTTAGGTATAGATCAACCTGTCTTAGCTTTGTAGAAAGGGAGAAGAGATGGTTTTAATCTGGTTTATAGTGATTTCCTAAGAGTCTGTCCATTTCTTAACTGTATTTAAAGCTTCCTGCATTCTTGTTTTAGTTGTTCCTATTTATTCAGCTTGGTTCCATATGGCCAGGATATCAGCATGTAGGGTGTTGTAAATGTGAGTCATTAACTGTTTTGGGAGGCCATTGATGAAAAGAATAAACAGGGTTGGAGTTACAACAACTCCTTGGGGGACATCTTCTTTTACACGAACAACTTGCTCTTGTGCTCCTTTAGTCTGACCGTAGCGCAGCGTCTGTAAAGAAGGTCTCTAATCCATTTAAACTTATGTCCTTTTACCCACTGTATGCTAGTTTTTAGCAAGATTCCTTTCTTCCAGACCTTATCAAAGGCTTTAGTCAGGTCAAAGAAAGTAGCTAACAGTTTTTTTTTTTCTTTCTGGAAAGCATCTTTAATTTCCTATGCGAGATAAGATGTTTGGCCATTAGTGCTTCTAAATTTCTTTGAGCCTGACTGGCTTTCATCCTATAACTTGCTTGTTCCAGAAAATTAAATAACCTGTTATTCCGCAGTCTTTCCATGGCAGCTTAGAAGGCTTATGGGACGGTAACTGAATTTCTTTTTATTGGGCTTTCCTTTCCTGGCTATGGGGACTATTTCTGCCTCCTTTGGAAGTAGACCCTGAGTCCAGGAGTGATTGATCTGGTATAAGAGTCGTTGCCTTCCAGCTGGTCCCAAGTTAATAATTTCATTTGTTATTCGATCAGGTACAGGTGCCTTCCTGTTTTTTAAGGTTTCTTAAAGCACATTCAAGTTCTTGGGGACTGAAGAGTTTATACATTATATCTTGGTCATTTTCTTGCTTTTTGTTGGTTTCTCTTAGTTCTCTCGTCACTTCTTCTTCTTTTGCTCTAGACATGAAGATTTTGCTTTACTCTGCAAAACTATCAGCAGGTTTGCTGCTTTTTTACCAATGAAAGTTTTCCCACCATTTTCACTGACAGTATTGGCATGGCTGGTATGATTTCCTCATTGAGACTCTTTACTAGATGTCATAGCTTTTTTCCATCTTTCTCCATGTTGAGAGCTGCTGTCTTTTCTTGCCATCTTGTCCTGATGCACGTGTGTTTTTTCCCCTCTATAAATAGCCTGATGTTTAATGTGTTTTGTTTCACGGAGGTCATAGGGATCTTGTTCCATTTGCTCTCTTTCTGCTGTGCTTTTTTTTTTTTTTTGCAGCTGTTGCAGCTCTTTGGTCTAGAATGATTTATAGTTTTACCTTAGACCTCAATTGATTAAATTTTTAGCTGCTCCGGGTATGATACTGGTAAGAGTTGTGGTGTATTTTTTTCACTTCATTGGCTGGAAAGGGCTCCGATAGCTTCTTTCCTGTTAAGTTTTTGTAGAAGTCCCAGTCTGCTTTCTTGTAGTTACAGATTGCTATCTTCTTAACCTCTCCTGTCATGACGATGCCTGGTTTGTGATAACTTCTTCCCAACTGTTACATCACTTCTCTGTCTGCTCGTCGTTGGAGGTTTTCTGTAGCTATAGCTAGGTCTACTGTACTTTGTGTTCGCCATTGTCTAGAGTAGAATGTTGGTTTAGAGTCAGGTTCATTTATTAGTATCAGCAGGTTTTCTACCATCCATTCCTCTACCTCTTCTCCTCTTGTGTCCATAGAGGCATAGCCCCAACTAGGGCAATGACCGTTGAGTCACCTGGAATTTGTTGGCTCTTATTAGCAGCTGGGATGTTCATTAGTTCCAATTTCTTGTTTTGAAATTAAAAGTTAGTATCGTACAACAGCTCCAAAAGAATATGTAGTTTTACTGTCTAATCCCACTACCAAAACCTTTTAAAGATCATTCTAAGCTCAGTGGCTTTAGAATCATCACCTTACAAAACACATTTGGGAAGGTCTTGGAGAAGATAGTTGCTGTCAAGCTGCAATAATTTTTGGAAAGGGGAAAGCTTCTCCCAAGAGATCTGGGAAGTTACAGGCCAGGAAAGGACAGTTGGGCAAATGCGGCCACTTTTGCTTTTGACGTCTACGAAGGGTTCCAGAACAGACAGGAAATGATGGCGGTAGGAATGGATCTCAAGGATGCTTATAACAGAGTAAGATACGACATCTTGATGACTGCACTGAGGGAGAAGGAGGTCAGTCCATGGCTGGTGAATTGGGTTGCAGCTGTCCTGTGTTCACGTCGGGTTGCTCTCCGACTGGGCTCATGGACCTCAGAACCATGCACTTTGGCCCCAGGACTGCCACAGTGCTCTTTAACGTGTATACCAGAAAGATTGCAAGCCTAGAAGCATCAGGAGTTGGAAGGATACTGACTTTTGCGGATGATATACTTGGATATAGGCAGGGGGGAGAGAGGGAACAAACAGCCCGGGAGCTACAAGCGACAGTAGACAAAGTTACTGAGTGGTGTACAGCAATGAGGGCTCTCGTCCACCCGGAAAAGGCGTCTGTTTTGTGGTGTTTTCTGGACAACAGAATCGTTAAAGCTAATGTCCTAAGTCTCACGATAGATGGTAGAGACGTCAACAGAGAGAGCAAACTGAAGTTTCTGGGAATTGCTTTTGACAGGGGCCTGTCATTTAAAGACCATGTGGAGAGTGTTGTGACGAGATGCCAAAAAAGGACTTAGTGCACTTAAGACTATGGCTGCAATTAACATAGAGCAGATAATGCTTTTTACACTATATCAGCACCTGATCCTGTCAGTTGTTGATTATGGCCTGGGACTGCTTACCGTCTTAAAGAGTCAGATGGACAAACTAGAGCACATTCAGAACGCAGCTATGCGGGTCATTCTGGGTTGCACCAGAGACACCCCCAGTGGTGTGTATGCGATACATCCTTGGTTAGCCGACGGTTGCAGGTAGGTACAAGGTGATGCAGGCGAAGTCATATCTCAGGGTAGCTGCAGTCACAGACCACCCTCTGCATGAAGCTCTGGGTGCAGTTAAGGGTCAGCGGCTGATAAGAGGGAGGTCATGAATGGCTCAGGCAGAAAACACAATCAGACAGGTTTGCATCCTTGAGAACATTAGGCGAAGAAAAGAGTGGGTCAAAGTGCCACCTGAACAGTCAGACTTGTGTAGAGTCATAATCACGCTGAGCGGGGAATGCAGAGACTGGCCAGCAGGTGCTTCTTAGCAAAAGTTAATGGTCGACGTTCGGTGCAGGAGAGCCTAGCATATGATACCACAGCATCCAACTTAAGAATGGAGGTGGAGGCAGTCACTGCAGCTTTCCGCTGGCTAGAGAATACGGCACACACACATTGTGATTGTAACTGATTAAGAAAGCATGCTGGGGAAGATCAGAACAGGTATGCTTCGTGCAGAGTAGCATGTTTGGCTGCGGAGGACACGGGTGAGGAGTATTGTTTGGATTTTGTGTGTGTGGGGAAATGAACAAGCAGACAGACTGGCTGGCTCTGCACAACTTGGTGGAATACTGATACATGATAAGGCAGACATGGTTAGTGTCTTGTGGGAGAGCATGTACAGTTCGGAGGAGCAGATGGATCACCACAGTCTTTTGAGACTGACGCAGCGAGGAGTGACGCGAGGTTCTGGCAGATTCTCGAGGCTCAGAGGAAAGGCAAGACGGACGTTTAATTAGAATGCTACTAGCACCATTAGTATCGGAACTCTTCGCTGGCTGCTGAAGATAGGGACGGAGCGCTTATGAATGCCCCGAGTGATGTGATGTCGTTTCTTGAATCAAATCAAAATTAAATCAAATCAAATGTTCAGACTCACTGATGCTTCTCGAAGTTTCTGTGGCTGCAATAGTGTTTTTAACTAATGTAATGATGCCTCTTTTGTTGCCATCTCAGTTTAGCCTTTATGTAGTTTCATAGCCTCTGACAGAAAAGCGATAACATATATTTAAATGGGTTTCCTGAATGCAGACTACATCAATCTTCTGTTCGTAGATGAATTTTTGCACTTCGAGCTTTTTCATCATAGCCCCTTCTGCATTCCACTGCATTGTATTAAGTATTTTGGTATTATTTTGGACAGACGCATTACTCTACTTCTTGATCCTGCTCCGCCAATGCGCAGAGCTACCGTCAGTAGTTTGGGGTGGATTCCTTCAAGGCTCGGAATCCGGCGCTGTTCCCGCCTGGCAGTAGTCCACAGGAGCAGCCCCATAACGGAGTAGGTCTCGAAGCATACTCATTACCATAGATTGGGTTGATGTCCATTTCTTTTTCGGGGTGCCCACGCCATTCAGGCCAACATGTCTGTCTTCGGTGGGGGGGGGGGGGGGGGGGGGTAAGGAAGAGGTTAGGGAGTCTCCCTGTCCGTGTAGTGGTTCATCCAAACTGCCTGCATAAATCACAAGTTGTGGGTTTCCCTTCTCCCTGTTGGATTATCCACGAAATCTAACCAACAAGATACTACAGTGTCGCGCGCCCACGTGGGTAAATACACTGATATAGTGAGGGTGTGGGTTAGAACCTTAACAATGCCCACCCACGTGAGAAACTGGACTATTATCTAAGCTATGTTGATCCTAGACAGTCCTGGATAGCCAAGAAAACAGCGAGTGGCTCGTTCCATGAAATGAAAGTTGCTGTACTTGTATCCACAGGAGTAGGAGAAGGGATAGATAGATATCAGGATACACCCACTGTGATATTATCTCGATACACAGTTAACCCCTGCGACTATTCTCCTCTCCTGGCATTACTGAAAAGCCCCCATCAAGTGATTTAAATATTTGTTAGCTGAAGTAAACTAATATGCACAAAGACACTTGAACCTAAGTACACAATTTACTCAACTATCATGAAACTCATCACACATGATTTATTTGAATAAATCGAAATTAAAATGAACTTGTTTAGGCTAGTAGAGTTGAAATGATGTGAATGATGACAGTTTGTACATATACTTAACTCCTAGTAGGAGAATTCACCGTCAGGACAGTTCTCGGCTTGAGACCCTGTCTATCTTTTCCAGTTTGTCGTCCTCACTGCTTTCTGCAGGTCGTTACACTCGACGGTCGGCAAATAATGGATGCCTACTAGTCCCTGCCCAATGTGGGAACTGGAAAAATGAAACCACGATGCCAAAAGTTCTGTCTCAAGCTTAGGTTAAGCCCAACAGATGGCATGTGCTGGACAGGATCTCATTTACCAGACCTAGAGTTCACCCCTTTATAACTTTTATCCAGCTCCTCCTACATTACGCCTAAAATTATTCTCATTCAAGGATATCACAGCTCCTCCCTTGTGGGTAAGTTTATTCGCTGTCAGTCAGGGCTGTACAAAACTTGTTTAAATTCCCACGCTAGGATCTCCTGGTCAATTCATCTGACCAGAGCAAATAGGACAAGTCACACCTCCGGCCTACTTCACCTGCCATCACAATAAAATCAGACGGTGTCAATAGTGACCGTCGTACCTGCCGTCGAGTTAGGTAACCTCAGGGGGAATTAAACACAATTAGCCGGAGTTAGCTGCTCCTAAAAGTCTGGCTAGGAGATAAAATATCTGACACCAACAGATGGTGTGCAAATCTCCAGTCAGTAAGTCTGCTTGGTCAGTCTTATCTCTGTACCTCAACACTTAACGTCTGGGAAAAAGTTTTAGTGTGTGATATCGCCAACATCCCAGGAGAATTAAATGCTTGTTTATTTCGCCTACTTAGATTAAGGATGTATCCAAATCCCTATTTTCCTGTATACTTTCAAAATACAAAGAAATAAAAGTAGGTTGAGGAAAGACTTTCTGAAGTCACCGAGCGTGTTGTCACATACAGCTACAACCATATTGTGTATCCATTACTAATATTCCTCCTCTTTTTCATCTGCTTCTTCTTATGACTGACGTTTAACCCAATCAGGACTGCAAAGCGGGCGATAAACACCAGCTGACACAAAGTGCCACTGTTTGGATGAGGATCGCCCGGGTGCCAGTCACAGAAACCCCGTTCAACCGTTAGGTTATTCTTAGGGCCCCAGACAATAGTTGGGTGCCTTCCATACTAAGGCGGTTTAACCAACCGTTTTTCTTCTTGTTTTTCGCGTTCTTGTTCTTCTTTTTCTTCTTTTTCTTTTTATTCTTCTTCATCTTATTCTTATTCTTCTTAATTAATCGGTTGGCACGTTATTTTGTAGTGTAAATTCAAGCTGCTATATCTGTGCTTTTTTTTGGCCCAAACATTTCAGCTAATTTCTGAATAATCAACTTTGCAATTTAGGGGGCAAACGACCCTTCCTTTCAAATAGGGGCAAGGAACCCAGAGAAGAAGTGAAGCCATTCAGTATTCAAATAAAAGACCACACAAGCGAGGGAATAACAACGTGTTAACCCATGAATCTATCTCCACCACCAAGGCTTTCATATCCTTTCGCGATTCGTCTTTTATGCAAACGACTGGTCTCCCGGTCACAAAACTGGGTTACTGGGTCACTTGTTGAGCCCGAATTGTGTGTCTTTTTCTCATTGCTGCCGGTATTACGGTTCAGATGAAAGATACCCACTGAGTAATTGCCCGAACTGTACTGAGAAGCTTATTGATAGAGGCGGGTGTGTTAATTACATTACTTTTCATCAAGAGATTAGTTTTACAAGAGCCGCGGTGGCACCAGAGCTGTGCCTGTTGGAAACGAGCCTTTTCCTGTGACTATTAGGGACAACCGACTGAGCTGGGAAGTGTTACATCCGCAGTATGAGGTATATTGATAAAAGTAAAGCTGCAGGATCGCACATTTGGCTGTCATACTTTTTTCCGTGTCGTTTTCAGGAAACCATTTTGGGGACGGAAAAAAAAACCAGACTCACTGCCCCCTAAAGAACACAAAATAAGGTTGGCTGCCGTTCCGTTCCAGGATGTAGAAGAACCAACCTCAACATTTTGTTTGTTTGTTTGTTTGTTCTATTTATGATTTTAGTAGACAATTTTACGTTCAGTGGTGCCCCACTTCGGCTCTGTGGCTAAGTCGATGGGAACGCTTCGTAATGCCGGGTTCGATCCCAGCGGCAAGCCATGCGCCTTGCGTTGGTTTCGACAGTGGTATAAAGAAAGCCGACCGTCCAGGGGCAATGGCAAACTACTAGACGTACATTTGCCTAGAGAAGCCACACAACAGCCAGGGGCTGTTAGGGTTGGTTCTGCAACGTCCTGTAAAGGATACGCAGCTAACCTATAGAAAGCTACAGGGTCGCACTTTTGGCTGTCATACTTTTTTCCGTGTCGGTTTCGGGAACCCATTTTAGGGACGAAAAAACAGACTCACTGCCCCCTAACGAACACAAAATAAGGTTGGCTGCCGTTCCTTTCGAGGATGTCGCAGAACCAACCTCAACATTTTGTTTGTTTGTTTGTTTGTTTGTTCTGCTTGTGGTTTTAGTTGGCAATTTTACGTTCAGTAGTGCCCCACTGCTTACTAAATGGTCGGCTCTCGGCACCACTGTCGAAATCAATGCAAGGTCGCCTGCTGCAAAACTGCCCGTAACTTGGATCGAAACTGGAAACTCGTAGATGCAAAGCTCGTTCGATGGACTGCATCTAAATGCGAGGAGAGGAGCTAAGTCTGCGTATAAAGAAGCCAGATCTGTAAACGTTCTCGAACAAGACAAGAGTCCAGAAGTTGGCAAAAGGCAAAATGTTTCCTCGGGATTTTACAGCTGGTGAACGCTAAAGAAGACGAAAACTGCCATACGAGAATACCGAGGATTTGGTATGTTTTGATGATCGATTGCTTGAAATTCCACATATTAAAACAGTAGGAACCATTTAAGAATGATCCCCCTTTGATTTCAGGGGTCCCTTTTGTTAGGTAAAGGGATAATGAAGAAGAAGAAGAAGAAGAAGAAGAAGAAGAAGAAGAAGAAGAAGAAGAAGAAGAAGAAGAAGAAGAAGAAGAAGAAGAAGAAGAAGAAGAAGAAGCACTTGTTATTATTATTATCATCATCATCATCATCATCCAGCTGTTCTCCTCCTCCTCCTTATCTTGCAGCCCTTTTGGCTAATTTGTCTGGTTTGTACTAGTTATATCCTGTTTTGGTTGGGGTTAATGCGCCCTGAACCAACTGTTGAATAATTATCACTGTGGTCTGATGTACGTATTCAAATGAACCTGTTTTTGTTCCATCAGGTCATTGAGGTTATTTCATTTTAGACAGACAGACAGACAGACAGACAGACAGACAGACAGACAGACAGACAGACAGACAGACAGACAGACAGACAGACAGACAGACAGACAGACAGACAGACAGACAGACAGACAGACAGCGAGAGATAGATAGATAGATAGATAGATAGATAGATAGATAGATAGATAGATAGATAGATAGATAGATAGATAGATAGATAGATAGATAGATAGATAGATAGATAGACAGACAGACAGACAGACAGACAGACAGACAGACAGACAGACAGACAGACAGACAGACAGACAGACAGACAGACAGACAGACAGACAGACAGACAGACAGACAGACAGCGAGAGATAGATAGATATATAGATAGATAGATAAATAGATAGATAGATAGATAGATAGATAGATAGATAGATAGATAGATAGATAGATAGATAGATAGATAGATAGATAGATAGATAGATAGATAGATAGATAGATAGATAGATAGATAGATAGATAGATAGATAGATATAGATAGATAGATAGATAGATAGATAGATAGATAGATAGATAGATAGATAGATAGATAGATAGATAGATAGATAGATAGATAGATAGATAGATAGATAGATAGATAGATAGATAGATAGATAGATAGATAGATAGATAGATAGATAGATAGATAGATAGATAGATAGACAGGCAGTGGGCGGACAGATTCAAGAAAGTTCAGGCATACACACTGTGCAAAGATTGAACTAACCAACGAACATATTTGTTATCTTAAAAAGGACTGAATGCACTAAGGAACAAACGAACAATCTTTAATTTCAAAGGGTTAAGACAGACAGAAAGATGGACGGACCAACGAACAGACAGATAGACAGATAAACAAATGTTATGTGTGATAAACTGAACCGGTAAAATGGGGTTGGAAACGAAGAAACCAATAAAAACTGCTTGGACATTCTGGCCTGGGAAAATGGCGGAAGCAGTGCTTCGAGAACCCGTCTGCAGACAGACAAAATCGCCAGAATCAGCATGCGTGTCCCCCCCCCCTCCCCCCCCCTCCCCCCTCCCCCCCCCCCACCCGGGAAGCGCCTTTACAAGCTTCTCGTATGCTTGTGCGTTCATCGGTCCGTACGCCTGTCCCGACGGTCCCATGTCTTCGTTACACAGAAGCCTCATTAGTCTGCAGCGGCACTACATCTTTCGTAATCCATCCCCCATTTTCTCGCTAACCCCGGACAGACCTTGCCCGGAATCGTCTGTCCTGGCCGGTGGGAAAATGGGAGCATCGCGCAACGTAACCATATATGGAAAAGTTCTATGTCTGCTCAACGGAATACTCCCTGCATGCATTTGGCAAGCGATGCATGTTTTTTTTTTTTTTTTTTCTAACACCAGCAAGCCATTTTTTTTTTTTTTTCGCATTCTCTATATGTGGCAGCAGGGGTTGGTTTGTTCGGAGTTGATGGCTGGAATTTCAGACTGTTCTTCCTCTCCTCCTCCCCCTTATCTTGCAGCCCTTTTGGCTAATTTGTCTGGTTTGTACTAGTTATATCCTGTTTTGGTTGGGGTTAATGCGCCCTGAACCAACTGTTGAATAATTATCACTGTGGTCTGATGAACGTATTCAAATGAACCTGTTTTTAGTTCCATCAGGTCATTGGGGCTGTGTCACTTTGTTTAGCAGGGTCCTGCAGATGTGTGTCTTTATAGCATTTGTTGATGGCGACTACGTGTCTTTGTGGTTCCTTTCCACATGATATAGTATTTGTCAGCTAAAACAATGTAATCATCTCTCTCTCTCTCTCTCTCTCTCTCTCTCTCTCTCTCTCTCTCTCTTTCTCTCCCTCTCTTTTTTTTCTTTCTCTCTGTGATTTTTGGGTGTTTGGAAGGGTTCTTTTATTCGTTTTCTCTCTCTCTCTCTCTCTCTTTCTCTCTCGCTGCGTTTGTCACTGCGTTTATGTCTTTTTGAATGTCTCCGTATGGCCATATTCTGTGGCCAGAATTATGATGCAGATTTTGTGGCCAGAACTATATAAGTGACAGCTCGAGTATAGAAGTACATGAAGCCGGAGAGACCGAGTTTCTTTCGGACAGTCTGTGATGAGAGCGACGTTCTGCAAAGGACCTGCTGCATGATGATGATACGAAAAAAAAAACAGTTTGCAATCATAGAGGGAGTAAATCTATTTTTATTTTAAAGTACAAAGACAAACTGATCAAGACCCGCTCTGTCTCTCTCGCGATCTCTTGTTCTCTCTCTCTCCCTCTCTCTCTATCACACACTCTCTCTCTCTCTCTCTCTCACTCTCACTCTCTGTCTGGTGCGCGCTCGCTCTATCGCTATCTCTATCGCTATCTCTCTCTATCGCTCTCTCTCTATCGCTCTCTCTATTGCTCTCTCTATCGCTCGCTCTCTCTCTATCGCTCTCTCTCACTATCTCTTTCTCGCTCTCTCTGACTGTCTCTCTCTTGTTGGCTACCTTCCTCTCTCTCACACACATTCTGTCTCTCTCTTTCGCTCTTTTTTTCTCTCTCTCTTACTATCTCTCTCACTATCTCTCTCTCTCGCTCTCTCTGACTGTCTCTCTCTCTCTTGCTGACTACCTTCCTCCTCTCTCTCTCTCTCTCACATTCTATCTCTCTCTTTCGCTCTTTTTTTTCTCTCTCTCGCTATCTTTCTCACTTACTCACATTCTCTCTCTCACTCTCTCTCTCTCTCTCACTCTCGTTCTCTCTCTCTCTGTCTATCGCTCTGCTCTCCCCCAACCTCCACCCCCAGTTATCCTAAAAACAGGTTCACAGCCATTATTCTGGTTTGCGTAGATAGGATCAAAGCCTACTAAGTCGGATCACATACACCTGAGCGACAAAAAACTAACAGTCTGCACGCAAATATGTAGACTTGTAAAACATATATGTAATTCCACACTCAAATTCTGGAACTTTCAAGCACAAATGGACACAATTCATTACTTTCAGTCGTCGTCGTCGGAGGAGGAGGAGGGGAAGGAGAAGAAAAAGAAGAAAGAAAGAAGAAAAAAGTTAAAGCAAATAATTTATTCAAAAACGTAATTAAATCATCTAAAACACAAGAGGCGCTGGGTTAACATGTTTATGTATCAAAGTTGTACCCCACCAGGACATCACACAAGCGATAAACACCTCTTGACACAAAGTGCCACCATGCGGATGAGGATCACCCGTGGAGAGGTCACCTTTCAGCCGTTAGACAATACTTATGGCCCGGCTATACCCAGCGTCCCCGACAAAAGCCAGGCTGGGGCTACAAATCACGAAAAATGGCATCCCACATGAGAACGACTGTAATAGTAGGGTTAATATATTTGTATCATACAGCACAGCCTTGACCTACAACACACAGACGCAGTGTTATAATAATTAAAATGATAGCAAGAGGTTTAGTACTGTACAATTAAATTGATCTCAAGTATACATTTGTACTCGGCCATTGTACTGTGCGAAGACAGACTGCGCGTGTATATATGTATGCACGTGCGTGTATATGTGTGTGTGGGCATGTTAGTTTTCACGCTTTAGTTCATGTATGTCTTTGACGCCATATTTAGATCCAATGCCTTGCATTGTTCAGTTAGCTCCCTTTGTGCACCCCAAGTCACGATATGAGGTTTCAGAAACTTCCAGAAATCGATCTTTTCATCTTCTCTATTGTACTGGTGGAAACTAGTTTTCAAAATTTGTTGAAGCTGTATCGATTTTAAGATTTAAGAACAATTATAAGTTTGTGTGTGTGTGTGTGTGTGTGTGTGTGTGTGTGTGTGTGTGTGTGTGTGTGTGTGTGTGTGTAGTGTGTGTGTGTGTGTCGAAGGCCGAAGGGTTACAGTGAAAATTATTGTTTTCCTTTAAAGTAATGATGATTTCCCCACGCCCCGCCCATATACACACTAGCTCACTTCTGATTCCTGATCCTGCCCCCTTGGCACAAGGTTACGGGGGTGTTTCGCAATGCCGTTGATCGCGTGTTGTATATTTCAGCACGCCAGTGCTTTTATCACTCCAAAAACATGGACAAACTGGTCCTAACACAACTTCCCTATATAGTGCTGCAACCTATGCCACAGGTATTCTCTTACTCGGAATGAAAACGTAAATGCAAGACAAGACAGAAAGCAAAGAACAAAGCGGGACACGCCCGTAACCTTTAGGAAAGTCGACCAGCCCAACAAACTTATGAATGAAAAGTGACCTACTCTATTTGGGGAGATTAACGTAAACCTAATCATTTTTTCAAATCCCCAGGCCCCTTCCCTTGTTTTAGTAAAAAAAAAAAAATAACTAAGCACACCCCCGACCAACCCGCCTCCCCCCCCCCCCACCAAACACCCCAGCTACCAATACGGTAATATCATCATCATCATGTATGTACAGTATCGATAAGCCTTGGCGTCAGTTTCAATATTGTACATGATCAGTAGTATCACAGATTAAATCAGTTCTCTTGAGCATCAAATCTATGTAGCCAAGCCAAGATGTGTTTATCTCTTCGTCTCTTTGCCTTCCACTGCCCTCTTTCTACCAGCTGCACATCAGATTCTCCAGTCTCCCCCTCTCTTTAAAATATACTTTCTGCCATAGAACAAACATAAAGATGCAATGATACAATTTCTTCTTCGTGTCTCTTCTTTTATCCTTTTCTGACAACAAGGTCACACATGTGGAGCGAACAAGGACATTCTGCGTTCTGTCTCACGTACTCCATTCTAAGACATTTTTAAACGTAAAATGTCATTTTCCACGCCATGAGGCACATCGGGCATATAGGGCTAGATCTATATTTTAAAGACCGATGGACATTTGATGGATGATGTGGTGAGCATCACGCCAGCCGCCTACACTTCCCAGGACTGTACCTGGTATTCATTTAAGGCTGGGTCAACCTGGGAGCCAAGGTCATTTCTCGGAAGGAAAACAAACTATGGCTTAGGGAAATAGTAAAGGCGGCCGGCGTAATGCTGACCATATCCCCCAGGGTCCGACTGGTCGATAAAACTAGGGTCTTGTGTTAAACTATCTACTAGTGCTTCATATGTCAAAGGCGTAAAAAGTGCTCCTTTGTTACTTTTTAATTATTATTATTATTATTGCGATTAATTTTATTAATAAATAATTTAAATTAATTAATATTATTTTTTTTTACTGAATGGCAAATCAGTCTAATAATTTATTTGACATAGTATGAAATGTATCGGCACATATGTTAGTTGCGTATCCTTTACAGGACGTTGCAGAACCAAACCCTGGTTTTTCTAGGCAAATTTACGTCCAGTAGTTTGCCATTGCTTCTGGACTGTCGGCTTTCTGTCGGCTTTCTTGATACCACTGTCGAAACCAACGCAGGGCGCATGGCCCACAGCTGGAATCGAACCCGGCATCCCGGCATTACGAAGAATTCGCATCGACTTAGTATAGGCACATATTTAAAAAAAAAAGAACTAATGTACATGGGTTAGGGTGGGGTTCTTTGCGTACGTAAAATGTGTGTGTGTGTGTGTTGGGGAGGAGGTGGGGGTTGTCTTGGGAAAACTCAAGGTACCTACACCCCAAGATTCAAGCGCCCCACAAATCTGTACAATTCTGTGAAAATGCACTGTAATTTTTTTTTTTTTTTTTTTATGTACAAAGACATTAAGTTTGGTGCTTTTGTTCGTACGATAATGATATCGATATAGTTTATATTTGACCTTTTGTAGGTTAGACAGGCGCGTCCGCGATAAATAAGTCAGAAATGTATCGAATTTCCGGTCAATGCTGTCTGTTAGAACATAGCGCTGTCTGCAATAACGTGATTTGGTGGGGAAGGTCGGAATCATGTCATACAACATTGTAGCGTTATGGTGGCTCATACAATAATAACAGGCCAACAGGTTCTAGTTTGCCTGGATAACGTTTCGGGTCTTCCTCTTCTTTTTCTTCTTCTTCTTCTTCTTCTTCTTATTCTTGCTGCTGCTGCTGCTGCTTCTTCTTTGTGGGTGGATGTTAAAGTAGAGACACGAATCAGTTGATTGTTGCAGACAGACAGACATGCAGACAGACGAGCAGGCAGGCAACCACATATACAATTTACAAGCATCTAAATCTAGACCATGGCGCTTCTTTAGTGTGGTGTTTCCTCTTCTGCGTTCGCTCATTAAAAAAGCCTTTGGTTGACTATGCTATCTGCTCCTTTCGGCCCTACTTATTCGATTTCAGCAAACCTCTACTTAGTCGCCTTGTACGACATGCTTGTTAGGGGTAGTGAGTCTGTTCTTTGTGTTCCCAAAATGAGACCCTGGTACCCACACATGGATTTGGTCAGATTATTTGCATCCATTTACTAGCCACAACTGCCGGTCTTCATAATGCCTTCCAAAGCTATTTAAAACCAAAACAACGGCAACTTAAGCAATCCCTTCACACTCCCTTTTTCCCACCACACGTATTCATTAGGTTTCATAAAGTACTCTGCATTGCTTGTCATTATACGTTTTTCAGTTTAATAATCTTGTTTGGGACCTCACAGCACCCTAATCGGTATTTAATTAGATCCCATATCAGTTATGTCAAAAGGTTTCACAAAATACATAAACACATTAGAAAGTTACGGGTTTAGTTCAATGTCTTTGTACTTGTATTATGTGCTAGGTAATTATCTTGTCCATGTGATCTTGTTTTTTTTTTATTTTTTTTGGGTCTGAATCTTCCCTGTTCCTTCCTTAGTTGTTTGTCAATGCCACCTCTTAATCTCCTCTAATGACCCAGTTTAATACCTCTACACAAGAACTGACAATAACATTAATTATGTAGAATTGTCTCACCCCTTCTCCCCAATAGGCTGGTATTATACAGATTCTCAGATAAGCCAATTAGTGTGTGCAGCGAATTCTGTTGACATGATTATGCTGGCTTAAATAGCTGATGCTGGGATATCACTTGAACTAGAAGCTCTAGCATCAATCATAGCTTGTTTGAACTGAGCACAGACTCCGTATCGTCACCCTGGACATTTCCATAACTGTGCCGCCCCCACCCCCTCCAAATCTTCAGCAGCTAGTGCAGTGATGTGAAGCCGAGGGTGCCTCCGGTAATATTAAGAAGCTCTCAGAGTCATCATTCAAGCGCGTAAGTTCTTTCGTTCTTTCTTATTGTCGAGAATGTTATAATGAAAGCTTTTGATCACTTCACTGGGTTGTTTGTATTGTCTTATCATACACTGTCATCATCATCAAGTATTTTCCGACTGGCCTGGATAATCATGCCTCTACACAGTCTGTGATCAACAACTGCTTGTATTAGTTTTTGCCATGACAAAAGGTTGTCAAGAATATGTTCATGTTGTATTCCTCTGTCTCGCTCTCCAAAGATCTTTCCAGCGGACACAACATCTTCCAGTCTCCCTCTTCTCATAAATTGATCAAATCATGATGACTGTCTCCTTCTGATGTTTGTGATAAGTTGTTACTGAGACCTCTAATCTTGCAGAGTATTACACTTTAGACAAAGCCTATTAGAAAGGAATCATAAACAAACCGGCGGAAGGCAAGAAGAACACCGACGTTGTATTTTCTCTAGTAAATCATGCCTTTAAACTATATACCAAGCAGTACGTAGTCTTCTTTGCTGCTGCAACTGCTGCTGCTGCTGATACTGCCACTACTACTATTGCTGCTGCTGTTGCTGCTGCTACCTCTCATATTCTTCTCGTGCGGTTTAACCCCAGTACAGCATAGACCCTCAGTCAACTCGAGCCACAACTTTGCAGTATTTCCAATCTTACGCAGCTAACATAAATTCTCCCCAATTCTGCTTGTGTTTATTGGTGTCCTTCGTGTATCTTCTGCTCGATTATCTATCTATAAACCTTTTATCCGCCATTATTCGTCTCTCAAATTCTTTATTACTCTTGTTCCCCTCCCGCCCCCCCCCACGACCACTGTCCCCCGCCCCAGACACTAGCCGTAGTAACTCTAATATCAAACACAATAATATAGTAGTACAGATGACTTTACAACAGCATTTCTCCCTACAGATATTCATAAAAGCGGTCTTAAAGCAAGTGTTCGTTTATTTAACTAGGGTGAACTATATATTCTTGTATATCGAATTTACCATATAACATACAGTACTCTGAAATTATACTGTCCAATATTACGAACAGATATCTTATTTGGGCGTTATATTTAGAAATATATTGCTCAGTGGGTTGGAAATGTGACTGAAAATGTATACATTTCAAGCCTAATCAATAACACTGGTTGTAATTTTAAGGTACACTGCGCACGTGCACGCTTCGGGGCATTCACCTTTGTATGTTCAGATTACACAGTCTATAGTTGTGGGTTGGCTGGTAGGTGGGTGGGTGTGTTGCTTGATGGGCCATCTGGTTCATTGTTGGTTACTTTGTGGGTAACTTGGTTTAATGGTTGATGACTTGGTGGGTGGGTTACTTGGTGGGTGGGTTACTTGGTGGGTGGGTTACTTGGTGGGTGGGTTCGTTGTTTGGTTATCTGGTGTGTAGGCTGCTTGGTGGGCTGATTCTTTCACTGGTTGATTACTTGGTGGTGGGGGGCGGGGTAGGTTCATTGGTTGGTTACTTGGTGGGTAGACTGGTTCATTGCTTGATTACTTGGTGGGGGCGGGGTAGGTTCATTCGCATTGGTTTCATTGCTTGTTACTTAGTGGGGGGTGGGTAGACTTGGTGAGTAGGGTTCATTGCTTGATTACTTGGTGGGGGCGGGGTAGGGGGGCTGGTAGTGGGTAGACTGGTTCATTGCTTGGTTACTTGGTGGGTAGACTGGTTCATTGCTTGATTACTTGGTGGGGGTAGGGGGTTAGTTCATTGGTTGGTTACTTGGTGGGTAGACTGGTTCATTGCTTGGTTACTTGGTGGGGGGTTAGTTCATTGGTTGGTTACTTGGTGGGGGGTTAGTTCATTGGTTGGTTACTTGGTGGGGGAAGGGGAGAGGAGGGGGGGGGGGTAAGTTCATTGGTTGGTTACTTAGTGGGTTCATTGCTTGGTTACTTGGTGGGAGGTAGTGGGTTAGTTCATTGGTTGGTTACTTGGTGGGGAAAGGGGGGGGGGGGGGGGGGGGGTAAGTTCATTGGTTGGTTACCTAGTGGGTAGACTGGTTCATTGGTTGGTTACTTAGTGGGTAGATTGGTTCATTGGTTGGTTACTTGGTGGATGTGTTGGGTCATTGGTTAGTTACTTGGTGAATGGGTTGGGTCATTGGTTAGTTACTTGGTGGATGGGTTGGGTCATTGATTAGTTACTTGGTGGATGGGTTGGGTCATTGGCTAGTTACTTGGTGGATGGGTTGGGTCATTGGTTAGTTACTTGGTGGATGGGTTGGATCATTGGTTAGTTACTTGGTGGATGGGTTGGATCATTGGTTAGTTACTTGGTTGGTGTGCTGGTTTATCCACTGTTGGGGCGGTTGGTAAATTGGTTAATTCCTTTCATGTGTGCAAGTATTTTCAAAATTCATGAGGGCGTTCCTAGAGCTAACGAGTCTGTGCTTTATACGATACTCTTAGTAGACGACCGGTAGATTGGTAGAAATAGGAGTTATTTTGAAATAAAGCCCTGTATGCAGTGAAAGGGTCTCTGTCACTTTTAGATATTCTACATTTCCGGGCATACTCAGTGGCTCATTCAACAACCCCGTGTATGGCTTTTGTATTCAGGTGAGTTAAGTGTCTAGAAAGCCATGTCAGTGTTAGCTACATCTATAGTCCACAGATAGCCAAATCGGCTAATACTTGAGCAAGGTGTGATAAGGGAGCTTGAATACACTGATGGCACTCAGGCATGCTAAAGAAAGAAGTGGAGTCAAAAAGACAGACAAGACAATGTAAAATCACAAGCTACGGTTATCACTCTGGGAATAGAAAAGTGGCGAAGCGTGCATATACATCGGTTGTAATCGTCACTTACACTTACAATTTCCATTGCTAAAGAAATAAAATTATTTTACTATTTATTTTTACTGTTTACGGTTCGTTACGTCGGCGTCTGTGCCTTAGGCGTTGCGAACGCGCTTCGTAATGCCGGGGTGCCGTGTTTGACAGTGTTGGTTTTGACAGAGGTATCGAGAATCCGACCGTCCACAAAACAATGGCAAACTATTAGACGTAAATTTGCCTAGAAAAACCACAACAGCCAACAAATCCTGGGGTTTGTTCTGCAATGACCTGTAAAGGATACGCCACTAACTTTAACTATTTGTTACAAATTCGCTACTATGCTCACGTATAGGCCGATTTGGCTATCTGTAGAACAGAAGTGTAGCTAACACTCAAATGGCTGTTTAGCTACGCAATTCACCTGAGAACAGAAGCCAAATACGGGGTTGTTGAATATTCAGTTACGTTTTGAGCATATCGAAAAAAACGCTGTATACTTCCTTACGTCACTCGTCCAGATACTGTAACCTGCCAAACTTCCTAATCAGTTACTAATCCTACAATACTGGCTGTGCATTCTTATTGTTATCAGCCAAGCAACGAGGAGGAAGATATCACGTGATACTCTCTGCAGTGTAAGCGTTAGCTCCTAATGCTTACTCATGCACATTGATCACGCTTTGCCACTGGAATCGAGATATCACCTCCAAACAACTAAGCAGCATCGCCTAAGGAATAAGCATACTTCGACGCATGGCGAAGTAAATACACCTACATTTTTTTTAAATATCATCATTAGCATTATTTTCCTTCTTCTACGTCTATGAAAACTAGTCAATACAACTTACATTCCAGTCCTATAGCCTCAAATGGTTCCCCAGTGATTTAATACGTGGACAGTTTTTTTTTTTTTTTTGTGATTCACCTCAGCACTTGCTATAAAATGAGTACAAGATAATGTCCTGGAAAGTAAAGGGGGTCGATATAATGCTGACCACATCATCCACTGAGTACCGACGAGGTAAAAAAAAAATAGAAGTCTAGAATCTTGTATCAGATGATCCACTGGCGTTTACATGGGACTTTATTTTGGTTGTGGATGGTCAATGGGACACTCTATGAAATGTATCGTGATTCGCATTAGTCTGGTTCTTCTGCATCTGTGAGTGCCAATCATTGCAGTTTGTGTAGTATACTATTCCAGTGACCCAAAAAGTTATCTCACTATTTTAATACGTTGGCCACTTGTTGTTAATCGCCTTCTACAGGCGATCAAGACAGTTCTGAAAAGTTGTCATCTTCAGTAGTATTGAGATTCTTCCACGCCTGTAATAGTTCTAGGCTGTACATTGCAATTGTTTAGCATTCTTCTTCTTCTTTCCTCTTCTTTCCCTTAGCAACCTGCTAAAATGTCCAACATGCATCCGGTAAACCAATCGTAAGCTTGCCGCTCGGTCGTTCAGGCATGCAGACTGCTTTTATTATGCTACCGCAACGACTTCTTATCTCACAGTACCTTCTGCAAAATCACCAATTCGTCTTGTCCCTATCTGAATAACATCCGGTAATTCGTGCAGCAGGGGAAACCAACCCTGAGCTTCATGAACTCAGGTGGGCCCACTCTCTGAAAATGTCTAGGAGCTCGTGGGCTGAAACATTTGTCGACGAGAGGTTACTTTTACTGATGATTGGTAGACCCCTGCTGTACATGCTCCCCTGTGGAGTTTCTCCTTATCACCGACTATGAGCTCCAGTGGAAAGTCCTTGTTCGTCCACTATAGAGAGTTTATCATACTATTGCAATGCCATATAAACAACAGAACGATCAGTGCAGTTATGCATAGAAAACAAACACATCGAACAAACAATAGACTCCAGTATCTAGGGACTTCGTGTATCAAGTGGAAAATGAAAGCAGCGATAGAATTCAGATATAACAAGGCAAACAAATAATTGGACATATGTCACCGATATTGTAAAACAAAAACGTGACTATGATACCAAAGGGTTTAATACAGTATTCACTACCAACATTGTGTTGCCAGTGCAAAAAGTGGATAGTAAAAACAAAGGGAAACACACAAAAATAATCGCACTAATACGACGAATCCTAAATGTACCAGTAGGAGACACCATCCGAATTGACGACACCAGGACACAAATGGGGTTGGAACCACAACAAAGAACAACAGATCGTATAGTTTATGTATATGTCATGGCTACCACTGTATACTGCACAATAGAGAGCCCTTTCACGTGCTCACAACGAAAACAAAGCTCCAGGTCATCGACACCACTGATGAGTAGGTAGAGTATCCGAGGTTGTCAATACCAGTATCCAAGTACCTCTCTTGTTCTGATGATGAAAAGCTCTAGATAACAAAGAATATTAAAAAAAAAAAAAAAAACAGTCTCAAAAGAAAACTGTTTATAAATAGGCCTATTTTATTTATCTTATGAACAGTAACTCGTGTCACTGATACCAGGTTGTAGCCCAGTGTCGTGGTTTTCTATATTTGACTTGTGCTGCTTGGGTGGCTTGGGTAAAGAATTTGTTTATCTTTTGCAGGTTTCAGATATCATCATTTCGGCATTTCTTTCTTAGTCTTCTTTCGCCTTTCTTCTAGAGGTTTAGCAGTAAAAAAGAAATGACAAATGCATTTCGGTTTGTATCCTCACGACTAATAAAAGCTTCAATCACCCAACGTATAATATATGCACACCTAAAAACTTCATCAAATCTATAATGTTAGTGAGCTATCAAGAAGCGAAAACGGGATGAAACACAAGATATGAGGAAATAAATATGTTTAGGTCAGTAAGTGGATTCCCGCTGAACTGCAAAAACAGGAAAAGTAAAGAAAAGACAAGGGTTCTTTGGTTGCAAAAACTATGACATATTACTCATGACGCTGGCGATAAATACATGAATAGTTAATTACACAATTGCAACATATAACTGCAAATATAACTACAGAGGCAGCGCTAGTCCGACCACTTGCACGAACTGTAAGTCCTACTCTCGATCAACTAAAGGAAATATAATATTCACAATCAACATCTGTTTATTCCACGTATACAAAACTACTGTGCTTCACAGATGTTAATTTAACAAACAACAACATGTTTAAACAGATCATGTTGAGGATACACAATAAAAATCTTTCTAACACAATCTAAGTACTTAACGTACCGTCAACGTGAAATCAGTGAGCCAGTTCATCTCTCTCCAGCCAGTACCTTTGTTGGGTTGAAAATCCTATACAGTCCTGCAAAGGTAGGATGACTACATGTCTTTAGTACGACTGGCGCTACCAAAGAGCACAGAGAGCATTTTCCTGTGGCACGGGGCCTTTTTTTCAACTTTTCAACCCACTAGCCACGAGTGCGTCCTGCCGGATAGAGGGCAAGGAAACCAACAGTCTGTATTCAAGAGAATAGATCTGTAAAACTGATGCACACGCAACACTCCAAGTTCTGCGAGCAGGACTGCAGTTCAGTAGTGGACGAGCAACATAGACCTTCCGGGCCAGAGTTTTAAGCTTGGTTTGAACGCCGAAGACGAAGCGAAGAATTCGCAAGTGCAGCCACTCGAAAATTAATTAACAGGCTCAACATTAAACTTTTACAACTACATCAAACATACATATATATCTTACATATATATACATATTTAAGTGGACATCTGTCACCGATATCGTAGAACAAACAATTAAAAATGATAAAGTGCATAGCGATACAGATCGATAAACACCCGGTGACACAAAGTGCCACTATGCGGATGAGGATCACCCGTGGAGAGGTCCCGGAAACCGTGTTCAACTGCCAGGCTATATTACGGCTTCCCTAAAAAGCCTAGATGAGGCTTTATAATAACGAAGCATTGCGTCTAACAATGGGACAGCTTCAGAGACTGACCTGTAAAGTAGGTAGGTAGATAGCTGTACCCACCAGGGCATTACATGAAGCCCCCCCCCCCCGATACAATACCCCGTGACACCCAAAGTACCCGCCATGCGGGATGAGGGATCACTCTTTGGAGAGGTTCAGACAAACTCTTCAGCGTTGTGCCGATATTTCAACTGCCCGGCCTGTCCAGGGACCCCGGCGGGAAGCCATGGTGGGCCTTTAAATAACAGAAAATTGCATCCCACATGGGGATGACTTTCGCATTTGAATAATTTATTATGCAACATGTGAACTTTATAACTAATAATGACTGACTTTCTACCCCACCAGGACACCACATTATCGCTAACACATGTGAACTTATAACTAATAATGATTGACTTTCAACCATTGTGGACACCACCCAAGCGATCAACACGGGGTGACACAATGTGCCACCATGTGCGACGCGTTCACAGTGCAGCCTTTCTAAAACGCGTCAGGCCATTAGGCCAATTTATGGCCGGGATATATTGCGGCCCCTGACAAGAGCCAGAGTAGGGCTTCAATAAACGTAAAATTTCTTCCTTAAAACGACTGAATAGGTTAATATTTACGTAGTAATTAAATGATACGAAAATCGAACAAAAAATGGGGCTCAAAAAGCAAAATTATGAGAGCATTTTTTTTGGGGGGGGGGGAGGGGAGGAGGGGGTGTCATGTTTGAATGTTAATGCACTGTGGGAAACAATGCATATATATTTTAATTAAAATGTACTAAAACCGGAGGGGGTCGAGATTTGAATGTTAAGCACTGTGTCGAAAACAAGCATATATATTTGAATTAAAAGTACCAAGAACCTTGTAGAAACCAGTGTTAGATGTCGACTCAAATTTTCAAGGAAATAATGATATAATATATAATTATATATAGATCTGGCTGCTCTGGGAAGAAATTATTTCCCCGGGAAATTTTTTTTTATATACATTGGGAGTATAAAATTGTGACATCGAAAATGACTACTAAAAAAAAAAAAAATACTCAGATTTTTTTTTTTTTTTAAACATATTGATTTGTCGCCCACAAGCATGTATATGCAAAGTTTCAGGCCGATAGCTTTTCAGGAAATAGTATGAGAATTTAACCCAAAATGTATACCAGACAAACAAGCAAACAAAAGCAAACTTATAAAGAGCTTACAAAAAGAATGTGGCTATTCCAATGGCCTCAACAATGCCATAGTGAATTAAAACGTAGGCGGCCTATCGTTAATTACATTTTGCCTGGATTATCAAAGTACGCATGTTTCAGACGAGACCTGGGATTCACAATAATAGGCACATCCTCAAAATATATCAGCGAGACCTGGGATTCACAATAATAATCTCACATAATCCAAGTAATATCTATCGATCATCTCAGCTTTAGTAAATGTAATCCATTGTGTGTGATGGAGAAGCGCTGCCCACTCGCCGTCCCTCGCCCACACACCAACGGTTAATGTTACAGAAACATCTGGCTCACTAAAGTATTTTCCAAATATGGCTCTTTTGGCCTATTTACGCATGAGAAAAAAACGACCATCTGGCGTCAATGTGTTGCATAAGGGTTCGATTTGCTCGGGTTTTTCCCAAGTGATTAGGGTCAAGAACCCACTTTACTGCATTCTCCACATACGTCTCCTGTCAGGACTTTGTGGCTAATTGGGTTAATCTCATGTGGCTATTTTCACTGAAAGATTTCCCATTATAAAAATATAAAGTCTGGAGGTCTTATGAAAATAGAAGTGTGTCCATGTTAGAAAATATTGTTTCCTGGAAGGCTAACACAGGCAAAAAAAATGCCTGCAGAAGTCGGATGTGTCGCCGGAAAAGTAAAGCCGGCAGACGTCGGATGGTGTCGCCGGAAACCGTAACACATCGCAGACGTGTAACCGGCACACCGCGTTCACATCTTCGGTTGAAAGCAAAAGAAGAAGAAAAAGAAGAAAAAGAAGAAAAAAAACGAAGAACGAGACTAATCATGAAGAAGAAGAAGAAGAAAGAAGAAGAAGAAGAAGAAGAAGAAGAAGAAGAAGAAGAAGAAGAAAGAAAGAAAGAAGAATAAAAGATGCCTCCCTCTTCTTAGCGTTAACTCCAGCAGAAGGCTCAGATCAACTGGACTTTTTTCTGAACTGAATTCTGAGTGCACATTCGTTTTACAGGTGGGTTTTTATTCCAGACTGTTGGTTCCTCATATCCAAGGAAGGTGCTCCATGATTTTCAAGGGTGTAACACCCCTTATTGTTTGTCTTTTACAACTTGCAACCCAATCTGCTAATTAAAGGCTCGACTCTCGTATTATAACTAAGTTTTATCGAGGGCGGGGAGAGGTTTAAACCCACGTATCGTATGAAAATTTTTATCGGATGCGGGGGAGGATTGAAAACTCGACGAGCAGGAGACCGACAAGGATACAAATGGGAGGATATCTTAAAACATGTGCGAAGTGCAGTCTGAAAGTGTGCCAGTCAACAAAAAATAGTAATAATAATAAATAGAATTACTCCTGTCTCTCTGTGTTAGTGAAACAGATTTGCATTTTTCTTTAACATGAACATTTATTAGTGTAGGTTTCGTATACGAAACTCATCATAGATGCGGAAGTTGAAAAAGTGTGATCAAGCATCACGGTGGATTAGACCCCCCAGAAAATTATAGCAGTCGGCATGGTACAACGAAGGGGAGGCAGGGGCCGACCAGCACGAAGCATTGGGCAGTAGTGTGGTGCCCTCCTTGAGTGCGAAGATGCGCACGTAGCGTGGAGCCTCCTGGTAAAATTACACCAGTTTATTTTCGAGGCTAGATAGTGATGCGAGTGATGTTTCGCTACATGATGGTGAAAGGGTCAGTGGCACATGCCTCTCCCTCTTCTACCATTGATCTTTCTACTCGTCATTTTTCAACCCATGAGATCCCCCCCTCCCCCCTTCAATTTCCCCCCCCCTTCTCCCCCCTAAACACCTCCCCAGTCACACGAACAAAGAACAATGTTTGTCTTTTCCCTATAGCTGTATATCTTCCACTTCTTCTTTGCGTTCACCGGCTGTAAACTCTGGCGGAAAGTTCTAGTTGTTCGTCCACTTCTTGTCTCTAGTCCTGTTCCAGAAACTGAGTGTTGGGTGCACATCCGTTTCTTAGGTCTGACTCATTTGCATGCAGAGAGTTGGTTTCTTGCCTCTCAGGAAGATGTACTCCGACTTTGAAAGAAGCTTCCAATTAGTCGACCCTTACGACATGATTTTAGGCAGAAAATGGGTCTATTCTTCTTTTCTCCACCATGAGGCCTGGGGCCCTCAGGGGTACACATTGATTTGCTTTCATTAACTTCTTTCAATCAATCCTTGATAATTAATTTGGCAGTCCAAGAGATTTTTAACATTCTTCTGAAAAGCCACATCACCGTTGCCTCCAAGCTGGTTCTATTTTGTGCATTCACATTCAACGATTCACAACCATACAGCAGTATAAGTTCGACGTAACATTTTAGTTCTCTCTTACGGACATCCAAAGAGAGAAACCTGTTGGACACGATGTTCTTCAATCTGCTCCTATTTAATTTCTGACTCACTTCTTCCGTCTGAAGTTATGATTGTACCCACGTATGTGATTGAATCGACATGGATTAGCTATTGACTTGGATATATTTAATTAGAGTACAATGAAGTGTACTGACATTTTGAAAAATCTGAACATGCAAGAAAACTGGCTAATGTATCTTGTTTCGAAAGCGGAAATATTTTTGTCATAACAAGTGCCATGCTGGACTGGAGTAAATAATAGCAGAAGGTATGGTACAAGAAGGGAGGGGCAGGGCCCGATGAACACAAAGATGGGCACAGGATATAAGTGACACCTTGGGTTTGCAAGTACATGAGACGGGAGAGCTGGCGAGAGACCGAGTTTCTTTCAGGTATGCCCTGATAAGAGCGACTTTTTTCATAGGACTTATTAAATGATGATGACGATGATTATGATGATGATGATGATGATGATGATGATGATGATGATGATGATGATAATGATAAAGTGCATTACTGCATAGTGTTACTCTAGAACAAGGTGTAAACCATAATGCAGTAACATATGCTGAAATAATTGGGAGATTAAGAGAACTAATTGATTTTGTCAGGCCGGTTATATCTTTTCACTTGTTGATGTTTGCGACAAGCTCGCACTCGTGTGCACCTAGCCTGATTTGTAAATGAAGAATCGACGTCACAAACGACATTGCTTCTGTGGCACAGAAGCCTGGGGGTTGGGGGGGGGGAGGGGCGCTAAGGCACCCCCACCCCAGCCATCCACCCTCAATGTTAGCCCATGATCTGAGAGCCTCTAACTGTTGCCTGGCTGTTCGACCACTTCTGTACTTTTGCTTTGTTCTAAGACTTGAATGTTGCATGCTCATCCGTTTTACAGACTACGTATTTGAGTTCAAGCATCTCACACAGACATACTCCGACTTTAATGGAAACCTTGATCCTATTGTGCTGGCACCCGTTATAGAGCCGGTTTCTGGGATGCCAGTGAAGAGATTTATAATCGCACACAATTTTGCAATGTATAATTTGTGTCCTCATTTTTTGAACATATATATATTGATCCACACTCGTAGAAAGATAGGACACACATAAACATGAAAAGAGTTCCTGATTTATTGACTTCTATGGCCATATGAAGAAAGGAAAAGCACCAGGGCCAGACAACATCTCACTGGAAGAAATCGAAGCACTGGGAGATTTTGGAATTGAAATAATAACTAAACTTTTAAATTATATTTATAATAGTGGGTATATTCCAAACGACCTTTTAAAATCCATACTTTTAGCTCTGCCTAAGAAACCAGGCACTATAAAATGTGAAGACCATCGCACAATAAGTCTTATGAGTCACATGACTAAGATTTTACAGAGAATAATTATGAGAAGAATAAAAAACAAAATTAAACCAGAAATCAGCGATGAACAATGTGGATTTGTAGAAGGAAAAGGTACAAACAATGCCATATACATCCTAAGGACATTGTCAGAAAGAGCTATAGAAGTAAAGACTGATTTGTACATATGCTTCAGAGACTATACAAAAGCATTTGACTGTGTGAAGCATGAAGAAGTAATCAGACTGTTAGAAAAATTATACATTGATGGAAAAGATCTACGAATAATAAAGAATATGTATTGGCAGCAAACAGCAGCTATAAGAATTAACAACTGTTTAGGTACATTTCAAAGCATAAAGAGGGGCGTACGACAAGGATGTGTACTGTCACCTGATTTGTTTTCAATATACAGTGAATATATAATGAGAGCTTTAATTGGTATGCCCGGAATTGTGGTTGGTGGGCACACTACAAACAATTTACGTTATGCTGATGACACAGTCTTGATAGCAACAAGTCAAAAAGAACTACAGGAAATGATAGACATTTTGGTGTTAGAAAGTGGAAGAATTGGTCTCAGTTTGAATAATGGGAAGACAGAAGTAATGGTGGTATCAAGGAAACGAATTATTCCTAAGTGTGTAATAAAAGTTGATGGTGGTATTTTAGGACAAGTACAGAAATTTAAGTATCTGGGCATATGGATAACATCAGATGGAAGATGCATAACTGAGATAAGAAATAAAATAGGACAGGCAAAAACTGCATTTTATAAAATGAAAAACATCTTATGCAATATATCCTTGTCATTGAGAGTTAGAAAAAGAATTCTTGCTTGCTACAAACATCCAGTTTTAACATATGGCTGTGAATCCTGGACAATCGGTAGGCAGGCCAAACAATTTCTGGAGGCCTCGGAGATGTGGTTTTACAGAAGAATGATTAGAATACCTTGGACAGCCAAAAAGAGCAGAAACAAAAGCAGCTATTTAAAAAAAAATATATATATATATGGAAATAAATAGGGTAACGACTGTAATCAGATTTGAAAACAATGTTAAAAAAACTACGAAAACTGGAAGACATAATGCTCGGATCCTTTCAATCAGTAAATCCCTCAACGCTAGTTCCGTTTTGGTTTATTTTTCTTGTCTGGCTTCCTGCATTGCACTCTTGTCTGGCTTCCTGCATTGCACTCTTGTCTGGCCTCACACGTGATGACTTGCTACTTTTTGCAGCCTGGTCGTCGTTGTAGACTGATGGTCATAATTTGATTCGCGCAAAAATGGTTTCTCATGGAGTCTTCAGTATGTCTGGGGGGCCAGTGGTGTAGCAGCTAAATGTTCACCTGTTGGCCCAATAGTCTAAGGTGTAGCTACGCATCGAGACCGAATTTACTTTCGCGTCTCAGTCTAAAATATGTGCTAGTCACTGTCATGGGAAGAACAAGCTCACAGTGATATTGACCACATCACCCACCGGGTGTCGATTGGTGTGTAACAATTCAGGTCTAGCACTATATGGCGAATTCACAAAAGGAGTGAAATATGTCCTTTCCTCAGTATGTGGGCTCGACCACCCCCAAAAAGTATCCCTGCCCGTAAGCCTATCATCGTGTTAGTTTCCTCTTACACCTACACCTCCTAGTTGACAGATATATATGTGTGTGTGTGTGTATGTATGTATGTATATATATATATATATATATATATATATATATATATATATATATATATATATATATATATATATATATATATATATATATATATATATATATATATATATATATATATATATATATGTTAGGGCTGTACCGAATATTCGCTTCGTATTCGCTTCGGGGCCGAATAGTGGACTTAATAACTATTCGGTATTAGGCCGAATAGTTGCGATCGGGCCGAATACGAATAGTGGTTACCTTACACCCGTTAATGGACTGGTGGAAAATAAACATATAAAGATTTCCCACCAAGAGAGTACCAAGTGAACGTTTGTTTAGTACAGCAGGAAATACCTTCAGTGAGACAAGAAGCTGCCTTAATACTGACACCATGGAACGATTTTTTTGTTGTTGTTGTTGAAAGCTAATGCCGCTTTCATGGATTAACTAAGCTGTCAGTGACAATTTACAAGTTTAGTTACTTGTTATAAAACTAAGAATACTTTCATTCCTAGGTATTAGTTACCACAGACTGACTGACTGAAGGATGCAAAACATGAAATACTTTTCAATGTTTACTATTCTGTACTACATTTTGTGAAGTAAAATTTCATCTTACATTTTAGATAATTTTTTTTAAAGATCTATTTTATACACGAAAGTGGAAGAATGGGCTTCAATTCGAATAGTGGGAAGACAGAAGTAATGGTGGTATCAAAGAAAATTATTATTCCTAACTATGTAATAAAAGTCAATGGTTTTATTTTGGGACAAGTACATAAATTTAGGTATCTGGGCACAGGAATAACATTAGATGGAAGATGCATTACTGAAATAGGAAACAGAATATGACAGGCAAAAACTGCATTTTATAAAATAAAGAACATCTTATGCAATATATCTTTGTCACTGAAGGTTAGAAAAAGAATTCTTGCTTGCTACATACATTCAATTTTAACATATGGCTGTAAGTCCTGGACAATCGATACAATTTCTTGAGACCTCAGAGATGTGGTTTTACAGAAGAATGATTAGAATACCCTGGACAGCCAAAAAGAGCAACCAAGAGGTTTTGAAAGAGGCGGGAACCCGAAGACAACTACTCACAGACATCAGAAGGAGACAGTCATCATTTTTCGGCCATGTTATACAATGAGGGAAAATGAAACATGTGGTGACCAGTGGAAAGATATGTGGAAGGAGAGATAGAGGAAGACAACGAGAGAAGATTCTTGACAGTCTTGTTGCATGGCATGGAGGTGTGTCAGCACACGAACTAATACATGCTGCAGGAGATCGCAGATTGTGGCGAGGCATAATGGCCTATGGCAGTCGGCAAGGCACTTGATGATGATTATTTACTATTCGTATTCGGCCGAATAGTTAGTCCAGCTATTCGTATTCGGCCGAATAGTGAAAATCACTATTCGGTACATTCCATATATATATATATATATATATATATATATATATATATATATATATATATATATATATATATATATATATATATATATAAACAGACAATTTATTGATTGACATTCTTAGGAAGAAGTTAAAAGACAGAATGAAACTCTAGACAACATAAAAATCGAAAGCTATAGCTACCGAGCCGGGAATCGAACCTGTCACGACCAAATGGCGAGTGCTGTCGCTATGGAAACAAGTCTATTAAGGAACATGACCAACCAGACACCTCTGAAAAACTTTCTTTATTGGCCATGGCTATCGTACAGCTTGAAATCTACAACTACTAATATGGGCTGATCAAACTGTTGAAATAGCACCACAGGTTTTTGTAAACTATGCCTGTTTTAGTTAGCATAAGTGACATCAAACGTGTATGTACATTCGCAGGAATCATTGTATAGTTTTTGGAGGGAAACAGGTCGGGGAATGCAAGAAGTTTTGGCTGAAGGTAACACAAGGAAACAAGTGGCTGCAAATTGTTGTTTTGTTGAAACCCCTGTCTGGATAGACAAGGTCAATACACAAGGCAATAACAAACTTGACATTTCTCTTCTTCTTGTATATGAAGTTGGTTTTTAATGTGAATTCTTCTGTTATTATCCCACTCGCTCCGTCTTTCTTGATGATGTGGCAAAGCAGTAGAAAGACATTATGGCACGCTGACTAAAATAAAACATGAGAGTGGTTGGCACCTAACCCATTTTTAAATCTTATAGTGTGCGTGAGTGTGTGGTGGTGGTGGAGGGGTGGGGGTAATAAACATCACGATCCTTGTGTGAGTGCATACAAATAATAATATTCAATAATAATAGTGTGCGGAAAAGCCCATAAATACAATAATATAATTGAAATAGAATATGTATAAGCCTTAGTCCTTGAGGTAGAAAACACCGGCATTGGAGCTAATATCCTATACAAAGATTCTCAGAGTAACATGCTCACTGAAGGAAAGAAATACTGACAATCTAAACAATCTAAACATCAAGTAGGAGTGACTAATTAATAACATGTTGTCTCAAAAGCTGAAATATTTGGATGTTATCAAGCGCCGCTGCCGACTGGGAAAATATAATAGAAGAAAGCATGTGACCTGAAATGAGGGGCGGGGGCCGACCCGCACCAAGACTGACAAAGGGTATAAGGAACTCTTTGGATACGAAAGTGCATTTTGCGAAAGTGTCAGCGAGAGGCCTGGTTTCTTTCAGGCAAACTGTGATGAGAGTGGCGTTCTACAAACGGTTTGTTACAAGATGCTCTAACAATATATATATATATATATATATATATATATATATATAATATATATATATATATATATATATATATATATATATATATATATATATATATATATATATAAAAAACGCTTCGTAATGCCGGTATGCGGGTTCGATCCCAACTGCGGGCCATGAGCCTTTCGTTGGTTTCGACAGTTGTATCAGGAAAGCTGACCGTCCTGATGGCAATGGCAAACTACAGGACTTTAATTT
>CAJHNH020001043.1:38619-91119 GCA_905116865.2 Candidula unifasciata
TTCGTTGGGCGGTAAGGTAAAAGATATGAATAAACCAAGAAATTGGAGTTTCCGAGGAATTAATCAAATCAAAATGAACCAAGTGAGGAAAAGATGATGGCTATGGATAATATAGGTATGGACTTTTCAATAATTCGCTCAAGCCATCGGGACAACAAAGCCTGGAAGGGTACTGAAAAATGTCCCGCGAAGTAAAGCGGCCAGTGTGATGTTGACCATATCCGGCGCTGATTGTCTGTACAAATATTTCTGCAGCAGCGAAGTCCACTGCATCCTTATCGTTCTTTGCGTTTGATTCTATAGCAATAATTTTTTAATCCTGAGAGACAAGCAGAAATTCCACCATTCTATATCATTCTTCCACGTTTTGTACACCCGCTGACGGGGAAGTAGAAATATACTGGATGGCGTCTTAGACTGAAACAAACTGAAACGTAGATATGAGTTTGTATTGTTTAAAAACTAGCAAGCCCTCATGCGTATCGAGTATATGAAAAGTCCTGTTTTTATAGACCAATCAGCTATAGGGGTGATGTGGTCAGCATCACACCGTCCGCCTTTATTTCGTCAGCCTGCATCTGGTGCCTAATGAAAGCCAGGTCACCTAGGAGTAATAATATTTATTTGTATGCCCGTAGCACTTTCTCGATTTTGATGTCAAACCTCTCTCCCCCCCCCCCCCCCATTTTTCCTTTATAAGTCATCTTAAGAGCCTTATGTGCCCCTGGTAAAACCAGTGTGCTGGGGCCCCTAAGATAATCTCTCACAAGAATTAACTGTAAATGGTCACTTGACATTCACCGATGAGCGTGGTGCCCCTATGTTCATGGGGCCCTGGGCAAGTATCCGGTAGGCCCATGTATTAAGACCATCAAATAAAATTGTAGTTATATTGAAATTAAGCAAACTTTACAGTAACATTGTAAATGTGTTTTTTTTTTCTGTTCTTGTGCACTTCCACTTGATTTATATTTGCAAATGCCTGTTGTGTCCCTCCCTTTGTGATGCCCTAAGCACGTACTTAGTATGCCTAATGGTAAATCCGACCCTGATAAGAACCTTCAGTCTTTGCTCAGCAGGACAGTGCCTGAAGCATGTGGCCACTGCAAGATCAAGCGGACATTTCTGGGTAGCCACCAGGAAATGTTCGTGGACCGGAACGGTTACGCGAACCACATGTTGATCAGCAGGCTTCGTCATTGTATATAACAGTGTTCTTCAACTTGTTTACAAATACGGACCAGGAAAATAGGAAGGCGTATATTTTCGTTTTGCTGGCGGCCAAGACAGAAACAAAAACACGTGTAGCAGGCATTTTAATTACAAACCCCAATTTTGTAAACTTAAAACTCATAGCTACATTCAAAGACAGCCAATCAGATTACTTGCCCGCGTGGAGAGATTGTTTTATAGCGCAATACCATATAAGGCGTAGACCACGAGGTAGGGGGAAATTTGACTTCAGAAAAACTCTACAACAGCTCGATGTGTCAGTGGTCAAGGCACCCAGAAGAACACAAGGCAGATCCGTATATCTCCCACGACACTGGAAATGGTAAAAGAAGATAGGGAGAAAAAGAAAATACTTTTTTAGGTGATGTGACGTCTGCTCCCGTTTAGGGGCTACACAGTCTTTTATATATGGCTGAGAGTTGTTTCTGAAAGCCGCTACTTGCCTGAGTGGGAATTTGTATCAGACCGCTTGGAGACTCTCGCGGACCGACACCAATTCACGGAACAATAGATTGAAGAACTTGGATATTCTTGTTGTTGTTGTTGTTGTTGTTCTTTTTCTTCTTCTTATTATTATTATTCTTTTTCTACTTCTTCTACTTCTTCTTCTACTTCTTCTTCTTCTTCTTCTTCTTCTTCTTCTTCTTCTTCTTCTTCTTCTTCTTCTTCTTCTTCTTCTTCTTCTTCTTCTTCTTCTTCTTCTTCTTCTTCTTCTTCTTCTTCTTCTTCTTCTTCTTCTTCTTCTTCTTCTTCTGCTGCTGCTGCTGGTCCTGCTAATTCTTCTTAGCGTTCACCGGCTGTAAACTCCAGAGAAAAGTTCTGGTTGTTTGTCCACCTCTGGACTTTAGTCTTGTTCCAGAACCTGACTGTTGCGTGCTCACAGATTTAGCTTACTTGTATGTAGGCTGTTGGTTCCTTGCCTCTCAGATACACGACGACTTGGAAGGAAGCCACCACATAGTGAACTCCTACGACATGCTTTTTTGGTGAGGCGGCATGTCTTTTGTGGTTTTCCCCCACAGTAGGCCCACATAACCCATACGGGGAGCATACCTGTCTCCACCTTTCTTAACATGCTCTGTGTGTCAGTGACAATCACTGCATATGTGTACAGCTGATTCTCAAGACAGCAGAAGGTAGCAGTAGCTGCCTCCACCTCCATTCTCTAACTAATCGTTGTGATATCATTTGCCAGGCTTTGTTGCACCAAGCGACGTCCTTTCACTTCAGAGGTCCCGGGTCGTTAGCATCCTTTGGATATTCTCTCCAGGTCCGGCCGGTGTGTAGATAAATGAGCAGGCAGATAGACTGGCCGGATTTTGCACCACCTGGTGGTGAATTGATGTATGACAAGCTAGACATTGAGAAGGCCCTCTAAGAGCGAGTGTACAGTGCGGAAGCGCAAATACATCATTACGGTCTGAGGAGAATGGAGCAGCGAGGAGTTTACAGGGGATCTGGACGACGCTTAACACTCAAGAGAAGGGCGAGACGGATATACAATCAAACAGTTACTAGTGCCATCAAAATTGGAACTCTTTGCTCCTGAAGATGGGGACGGAGCGCTTATGGGGTGTCCCGAGTGGTATGATGTCTATTCTTAATTCAGGAAGAGCCTGGGTGTGTGACAGCCACAGGTTCAGTTAATATTGCGCTTCTTTCACGAAGCAGTAATCAGGGTCAGTGGAACTAACACATGGACAACTTTGAGAAAAACAATGGGGAAAAGGGGGGGGGGGGATGTTTTAAAGGGTCTAAGTTTTTCAAAGCGCTTTATAGAAATTTTAAAATTAATAATATTGCCATATTAGGAGCGCGGCGCACGCTAACACACACATATGTATTTACATATATATATATATATATATATCATCATCATCAGGTGCCTTGCCGACTGGCCTGGGCGATTATGACTCTCCATTATCTGCGATCTCCTGCAGCATGTATCAGTTCGTGTGCCGACACACCTCCTGCCATGCAACAAGACTGTCAAGCATCTTCTCTCGTTGTCTTCCTTTATCTCTCCTTCCACATATCTTTCCAGTCGTCACAGAATGTTCTATTTTCCCTCTTCTCATAACATGGCCGAAAAATGATGACTCTCTCCTTCTTATGTCTGTGATAAGTTGTCTTCGGGCTCCCGCCTCTTTTAAAACCTCTTGGTTGCTCTTTTTGGCTGTCCAAGGTATTCTAAGCATTTTTCTGTAAAACCACATCTCCGCGGCCTCCAGAAATTGTTTGGCTTGCCTAACGATTGTCCAGGATTCACAGCCATATGTTAAAACTGGATGTATGTAGCAAACAAAGATTTCTTTTTCTAACTCTCAATGACAAGGATATATTGCATAAGATGTTTTTCATTTTATATATATATATTGTTACTGTAATAGCTTATGTGAAACCTAAAAGTAGCACAGCATAAAAGAGAGTGACATACACAAACACACATACACACAGAGTATCAAACATAGGCAAAGACAGATACATACACACACACACACACATATATATATATATATATATATATATATATATATATATATATATATATATATAGAGAGAGAGAGAGAGAGAGAGAGAGAGAAAGAGAGAGACAGACAGACAGATGGACAGAGAGAGATAAGAGAGACGAGAGAGAGAGAGACAGATGGAAAGAGAGAGATGAGAGATAAGAGAGAGAGAGAGAGAGAGAGAGAGAGAGAGAGAGAGAGAGAGAGAGAGAGAGAGAGAGAGAGATTCACTGGCATGTATCTTTTTGCGTGTAAGGAATATACATTCAGAAATGTATTGATCTGCCGTTGTAGACTCAGCATAATCTCGATTCTAGAGCAGAAGCAGAAACACTGAAACTGCTCCAATTGCTTTGGTGTCACAACTTACTAACCTTTAGGCTGGAGCAAATAATGACGCAATATTGCGCAAGCTTGCACGTTCTTGAGAAATAATAAGGCTATCTTTCGTTGCGTTCTCACGATCAAGTAGTGACGCCGGATCTGTTCATTTGCTTCTTTTTCTTCTTCTTCTTCCTCTATTTAAATATCGTTGGCACGTTGTAGTTTACAGCTAGTCTGCGATATCTGCGCCCAGCCAGGGCCGGCTCCAGCTCACGGGACGTGCTGCTGACGTCACCGTGTCGGCTTAACGATACGTTAACGCAGCGGTTCCCAAACTGGGTGCTAAAGCACCCTGGGGTGCCGTGAGCTTATGCCAGGAGTGCAGCGGCAATAGCCAAGAAAAGTCGGCTAACAATTTTGAAATTTTCAAAGAAGACATGTAAATACTTAAAAATTTAAATTAAAGTTGTCTTCCCTCGCCACTGTCGAAAATAGTTCATTTCTTGTTTGAGAATCGCTGCGTTACCTCATCGTTAGCCCGACCCGGTGACGTCAGCAGCACGGCCCGTCAGCTGGAGCCGGATATGGCCCAGCACATCTGATTTCAGACATCCCTAACTGACTGCCGTGTTTGTCATACTTGTTAGTGGTATGTTCGTATTCTCTATGTTTGTTTGTTTGTTTTAGTATCCAGAAGCCATGAGTTGTTAACCCTTAGGCTCGGTATTATGGATATAGCAACCTGTCGGCCTTGATTCCATTTTAAATACCATAAATCTGGGAGAAATGTGGCTTTGCTGTCCACCCCCGGAGTGAACCCGGACCACAAGAAGTTCGTCAACCGCTCAATGCGCAATGCGGTTTAGCGAATTACGCTAGAGAGACAGGCTTGTTTTCTCTATAAAACTGGGCACAAGAACCAACACCCGGAAGATTTCTTTCAAAATATATAACTGGTTTTCATCCCAAGAATAATAGGGGCGACATTCCCTGTGTCGGTGCCTGGGCCTCTTTATGAGGAAAACACGAAGAGACCCACAGCCCCCTAGAAACATGTCGTAAGATTAGACTAAATGAGCTGGAGGGAGGGGGAGGGAGTCAGTGTTGGTCTGTTTATTTATCTAACTGTAAATTTTAAAATGTGTGTGTGTGTGTGGTTGTGTGTAAGTATGAGTATGGATCTGTGTATAAATATATATATATATATATATATATATATATATATATATATATATATATATATATATATATATATATATATTAGTATGTGTATTATTCATCCAAGGTTTTGTGTTGTTTCTATTTATATTCGTTTTGTTTATTTTCTTTGAACAGAATATGATTTATAGATTAAAAAAATGTCAAAAATGAGTATTGAGAACGGCTCAATAAAAGAAATGCTTGCATAGCCCGGTCCGTTTAAGATTCGTTTAAAAATAAAGTTCTTTCGTTCGTTCCTTAGTTCCTTCTGTCTACCTATATAGTTAGCCATATATCAGCTTTTTTTATTCATTTATCCTCACTCCCCTATATTCACTTAAAAACATGTTTCTTTCTTCCCTGATTGTTTTTATATAATATATAAATATATAAACTACAATTACTACCTTTATTATTTATACCACTTTCATGGGCGCATGGCTTGCGCGGTCGCCACGACTTTGCAGGTGAGGATTTATTTGCCCCGACAGCAAAAATCCTCAGGCTAACCGAGGATCCGAACCCAGGTCTCCCGCTCAAGAGCCAGGCGTTCTAACCTTTCAGTAGATATATATATATATATATATATATATATATATATATATATATATATATATATATATATATATATATATAAGGATCAATGCCTGTGAAATTATTTTCTGCGTTTTATTTCCGCGGCCGTATGGTTTTTTCTAACTCAGAATTTGTAACGACATATTTTTCGAAATCGTCCTCAAATACTTGCTCACGAAGCGACCGTGTCTGCGTAGTTTGGTTGTAAAATTTCGATCGACAAATCGACTAGATGTTTCTATTTTCAGTTGGTGCACAAAAGACAACATGCCGCAAGCTCTTCGGAGAGCAGACGCAGACACAACTGGACTTGGATTCTAGAGCGGGACGGCCCACCCTTCATTTATTGGCATCCTCATTTTCGTGTCAAGGAGACACAAGGGGTCACCTTCTGGCTGTGAGTAGAACTAGGGCCTGACTTTTGTGAGGTATTAACCGAATTCTGGAAAATGACTGCATGCCTGGGTGTCTTCTTAACTCTTTTAGTACATTACAATTGTTTTTTTTTAAGTCAATCTGTCCGAATCGGCAGTTACTTAAAGGAATGAATCAAGAATTGACATCACTGTACTAGGGACATTCCCACATGTGCTCCCTCCCCTTCCTCAGTAGCCAACAAAACAGTCGGCATGCTGATGGTACCAGTTGCGAACATGATTATAGGTCCGTCCATGTTTTCACCCCACTGTTGAAAATCTTCCAGAACCTCTACTTGCCTGCTGTTGAATGACTTTTCCGGTGGGTGGACTCTCTGTCTATTCTAATGCACTGTCCATTTCTTCTTCTTCTTCTTCGTGTTCACCAGCTGTAAACTCCAGTTCCAGAACTTGAGTGTTGCGTGTGCATCCCTTTGACAGATCTGACTAATTTGTATGCCGACTATTGGTTCTTTGCCTCTCAGGCAGATGTACTTCGACTTTGAAAAAAAGCTCCCAATAAGTCGACTCTTACGACATGCTTTTGGGCAGGTAGTGGGTTTATTCTCCCTTTCCCTATAACGAGACCCGGATCTAACACGGGGAGCACAGTCCATATGATCCCAAAGAGCCTCCACCACATTCATTTTATTACAAATTAGTTCACCACCCAGAGGAGCAGCGGCAGCCAGTCTCATTACATGGCACACCCCGAATCTCATGCACAGAAATTCATAATATGTTTTTATCTACCGATTTGTAAGACTGTTCAGGTTAGGTGTATCCTAATCTTGAAGAATTTAAGCTGGTGGCGTGACCACGTACCGTGAGGACTTTGAAAATGTGACAATAAATGGGGTGGTTAGGTGCGACAAATAAATGGGGTGGTTGGATGTGACAAATAAATGGGGTGGTTTGATGGGACAAATCAATGGGGTTGTTGGCTGTGATGAAAAAAATAGGGTGGTTGGATGTGACAAATAAAATGGGGTGGTTGGATGTGACAGATAAAATGGGGTGGTTTGATGTGACAAATAAATGGGGTGGTTTAATGTGACAAATAAATGGGGTGGTTTGATGTGACAAATAAATGGGGTGGTTTAATGTGACAAATAAATCGGTCGATCAGTTTGTCCCAACCGTGATGCTACCTAAAGGTTTACCATTATCGTGATTTATAATTTTTTTTTTTAAATCTCTATCCGGACCGCAAAATAACAAGGCAGATTACATGTATCCCCATTAATCTTTTAATGAAGCTATAGTTAGGGCATGCTACAGCAGCCAGGTGTAACCTGCAGTACTACTTAGTTAAGGGCGACAAGTAAATGACGCAGATAGAGTTCATACATGTATATCAAGTGTACCAGTCAGCTCATAGTGAGTTGTTAGTACTGACTGCTTTAAATGAGAAATATGAGTTAAAAAGAAGGCAATTAAGTTGATTATTAAGTACGCATACACAGAGAGGTAGAAGAGGCGAGAGAGGAAGTGAAAAAGAGAGAGAGAAAGAGAGAGAGAGAGAGGGAGACAGACAGAGAGAGAGAGAGATAAATCTGTAACTTTGTTCAATGTGTAATTAGTGTTGGTAATAGAAGAAGTACTCCGATCCGCTAGAGTCGATACAACAAATAGAGAGACGAATGCAACATTGTAACAGCACAGACAACGTTGCTTGTTAGAGGTGATATTTTCAAGACCGGAAGTATGTGAGCGTATGATTATCTTAGTGTTACATTGTAATTATGCAATGTTCCGTTTGATGAAGGAGTGCACATATAAGTGACTAAAGGTAAAGTCGGGAGATGTGAACCAGCGTCATTGCACACGGTTATAAACCATAAGTGCTCTGCCACCAGTACGGAAAGCTGATAAGAATTGTCCGCCTGTGTCGCCGTTCGCACGTAACTCTGTAGCTACAGCAACGTTCCTCCATTTACCCCAGAGTGTCACTCTGGTACCCATTACCTAAAGGCTGGGTGAACCCCAGAAACCGCCCGATTTCGAACACTGACCGTGGGCTGCAGCCAGTCGCAGCTGGATTTGAAAGCGTGCCTCTTATCGACTTCGCTGACGCGGCCCCCTGTGAGTATTCTTTCTATAAAGGGGACTGGCTTTTGAGGTGTAAAAATATAAATACGGATACGGAAAAGAGACACGGAACCAACAGTCTGCACACAGATACACTTTTTATTCGGTTTTATATCTTTCTTTATATCTTTTCTTGCATACAAATAAACCAGATACGTAAAACCTGTATGCAGGCTGTTGGTTTCTTGTTTCTTTCCCTTTATACCTGTCACATCAGTGACGATTCGGGCACAATGATCCTATACTTATAGTTTTATGGTCCGGTCGGGTCAATCTTGGTTGATGTATAAGGTAAGGTAAATTACCCTTTTCCACGCTTTCATCGTATTGAGCATATAGTGATGGACTTATATTTTATAGACCAATCGGTACTTACCGGGTAATGTGGTCAACATCACGCCTGTCGCCTTTACTTTCCAGGAATTTACCTGGTCAAATTTAAGGCTGAGTGGATCTGGAAGGAAGGGTTATATTTGAAGAAAAGTTCTTCTTCGTCAGGACCTGAACACACGACTTTCGGATTCGAAGGCGGACGTCTAGCTACTGCACTTCTTTTTCTTCTTTTTCTCCATCTTCTTCCTCTTATTGTCCGCTGGATGTAAACTCCAGCGACATATCAGGTTATTCATCCACCTTTGGAATTTAGTTTTGTTTTAGAACTTGAGTTTTGCGCAGAAATCCGTTTTACTGGCTTATGTGTATGCAGACTATATCTTCTTTGTCTCTTAGATAGAAGCGCCCCGCCTTACAGAGAAATACTCCTTTTGACCTTTACGTCATAGTCTTTGTGGAGGGGAGGGGGCATCAGTATGACCCTCCTCCGTTCTGCCCCCCCCCCTTTTTTTTCCAATGGGACGGACCCCACAAACAATGACTCTGAAATCTTGTGATCAAATTTGTTTCCTAACGCGAGGTCCTTTGATAGTCACACTCGCCATCGCCATGGGATTTGATTTCCATGCCTCCTTATAAAATGTCATAACAAAAAGAACGAAAGGTACAAGCAATCTTCTACCTTATTGTAATTTACATTTTTTTTTAAATCTCAAATATCTTGACACCTTAACACTGTCAATACTGCTTAGGATTACTTTTACTTTTCCAATCCCGAGAAATGCATTTTCATAAAGATAAGTTGGGAATAATTTAGGAACCAGGAGACGTTGAAATAATAACACTATTTAACAAAACGAGTTAGCTAACACTTGTAAATTCATTAGTCAGTACAAATCTATGTGCTGTTGGCAGCTCTTCGCCATTGCCTTCCCAAACCCCTATAGGAAATGACGATGGTTAAGCGTGGGTTCATCTCGACCATGCAGTAACAGTAAATTGGATACAGAATCTTGCATGAAAAAAAAAAGTAAAGGAGAACTATATAAGAGCCCGGTGTGTCATAAACTATTATAGCAGGGTGATGATAATTATGTTGATGATAGTGTCATATCTGGCAAAGTTCATTCTGTTTTTTTTTTTCCGGTTGTCGTTTGAGGAAGAACCGTAAGAGAAGACAGTAGTGCTTTGCCTCGACTACAAGTAGTCCAACTACTGATTGCAGTGATGGCGTTAGCCGAAGTAATCATGTGGCTAGAGATGCATACATTTTTCCAATGCGTGCTTTTGAATGGATTCCATAGAGTATGCTTAAGAAGATGAAGACAGGATGGGTTTGAGGGCAATGGCTGGAGTTACACTGAGGAAAGCACGTCTTACAGCAGTGGGTTTCATTGCTTTTTTGCCAAGGCACTCTGTATTAAGAGGTAATGAACGATCGGATTGTCCAGATGGCAGGGTCAGGGTAGCTGCAGGACAAGCTAATGGACTGGGCCGATATTCTCAGTGCTCTCAAGGAGGTAGGATGAGTAAATGATTCAGGAGAAAACGACATATTCAAAAGTCTACGAGAACTTTAGGTCAAAAGAGGTACTTCTAGACATGAGCAATATACAGGCAGCCTAAGATATATACTGAACTAATACCTAAATGGTGTTATTAGTCTTCAATAGCTGAGAGACATGCTGAAGATGGGATCCGAGCGCTTATGGGCGTGTCCGATGTTCAGTGAGGATAATCGGTCGATTAATTAACTGAAATATGTCTGACAGAGAATAAGATAAGTAAACTGTATCTTGACTACCCGATAAACGTATGGTGCGTTGTATTGTACAGAACAAGTAAACACCTAATTGTTCAAAGTGCTCGTGTCTAGAAAGATAGAACACTTTCAATTCTTGACATTTAGTCCATGAAACTGAGAATATCGTAAACACCCACACAAAAAGGAAAACTGAAGACATTAGAAATGAATTACCACAGCGAAAACACCCGAGTAACATTGAATTCAATTTTACAACTTTCAAGCCCAGATGAACCCAAAGATCATAAACCCAGATTGAATTTTCACCCACACTAAGTTGCTTTGATGTAGCCCCGAACCATCAACTTTCCAGCAAATTCAACCTCATATTTAATTATTCACCGCGGAAATAAACTGCCCGTGTTATTAAACTGCGGTCTTTGGAATTGGATTTTAGTGCTGGCATTAAATTGCTTGAGGTCAAAGGTCATTTGCTGCCCATATTAAATTTGGAAATGATTTTCGGGGGGCAAGAAAATTAGGGAAGTGTGAAACTTGCAGAGGCATTATGTTCGTTCGGAGCTTTACGAATTGTTGTTTACAACTGTTGCAACAACTTTCTGGTACAACTGTTGGGTGCAATTTGTAGGTAGTGCTGTTGCGTAGAAATGTTAGGTAAAACTGTTAGGTACAATTGTTGGGCAAAACTGTTGGCAACAACTTTCCGGTACAACTTTTGGGTATAACTCAGAGGAAGGTCAAGGGAAGACCAAGAAGGAAATAGATAAATAGATAAATACTGTACCTGAAACCTGGGCAAAAAAGATATACAAATCCATTACCCAAGCTATCAGACTACGTCATCATCAAGTGCCTTGCCCACTGGCATAGGCGATTATGCCTCTCCACAATCAGCGATCCGCAACTGCGCTATCACTTCTTGTGCTGACAACGCTCCATGCCATGACACAAGACTGTCAAGAATATTTCCACACTGTCTTCCTCCCTCTCTCTCTCTCTCTCTCTCTCTCTCTCTCTCTCTCTCTCTCTCTCTCTCTCTCTCTCTCTCTCTCTCTCTCTCTCTCTCTTTACAGATATTTCCAGTGGTCGCTGTTCCATTTTCTCTCTTCTCACAACACGACCTAAAAATGGTGACTGTCTCTTTCTTATGTTTCTGATAAGATGTCTTCGAGCACTCACCTCTTTCAAAAAATCTGCGCTACTCTTCCCAGTTGTCTTATGAATTTTAAGGATACTTCTGTAAAACTACGTCTCCGCGGCCTCAAGATATTGTTCAGCTTGTTTATTTATTATCAAGGCTTCACAACCGTATGTTAAAACTGGCTCTATGTAGCGTACGATAATTTTTTCTCCTAACGTCCAATGACATGCATTTATTGCACAAAATGTTCTTCTTTCATCCCAACATCCGATGCACTTCTAGCATCTCACCTTCGTTGGTGCATTTTCTGGATCTAACTGTCACCCCAGCACCTCGGTGTACTATAAACCTACTGATTCCCACGCTTTTCTACACGTCCCCCCATCGCTTTTCTTGCAAGGACTCAATCCCGTTCTCCCAACTTCTACGCCTCCGCAGACTTTGCCCGGAGAACAACGACTTTCACAACAGAAATGCTGGACTTCTTCCGGCTTTAAAGGTATCCTGAACATGTCGTATCTGCCGCCTTTCACTGAGCACAGTCTATCCATTGTGCCGAGGCTCTCGTTTCCAAGCCTAAACGACACCACAACAGACCAATTATCACACTTACCTACCACCCTCACAACATCCGCGCCAAAAATATTTTCCTCAGGCATCTCTCCATCCTCTCTCAAACCGGCCCTGTCACAAGCACGATTTTCTCTGAACCGCTAGTGCATTCAGGCATAACCATAACTTCAAGGACATTCTAGTCAAGAGTCGGTTATGTCCCGCGTCTGAGTCCCACTTTCGGCACGGTCCCCTGCCACAGACCTTTGTGCAGGACATGTCCATATGTGGTCCAGAGGAATAGTCTTGAATTCCTGAACGCCACCTTCCACATACGTGAAGCATTCTATTGCACCAGCCGCTATGTCATTTATGCCATCAACTGCAAGAGATGTGGCATTAAAAAAATAGGTGAACCACAATTCCTGGCATATGCATGATGGATCTCAAATATATTCACCTTATAATTAACAATAAATCAGGTGATAGTACGCATCTTTGTCTTACTTCCCTCTTTATCCTAATTGGTTATTAATTCTTATAGCTGCTGTTTTCAGGCACATCTATAGAATTCGTAAATCATTTTCCATCCAAATTCTATGCTAAAATGCCTTACACAGGCTTTTCCAAATCCTCCCCCATCCAATCCTCCACATCTTCACCCTTTCTTTTGTTGTTGTTGTTGTTGTTGTTGTTGTTAGTAGTAGTAATTGTTGTTGTAGTATTAGTAAAAGTCGTAGTAGTTGTAGTAGTAGTAGTAGTAGTAGTAGTTGTTGTTGTTGTAGTATTAGTAGTTGTAGTAGTAGTAGTAGTAGTAGTAGTAGTAGTAGTAGTAGTAGTAGTAGTAGTAGTAGTAGTAGTAGTAGTAGTAGTAGTAGTAGTAGTAGTAGTAGTACTCTGAAATTCAGAAGAATGCTTTACATATTCGATATGTCTGTCTTTTAACTTCTTCCAAGACTCATCTGTTGCACCCATATATTCTAGATCCGGCTAACTTCGAACAGGCTGTTGGAAACTTCGAGTCTGCCTTTTCTGGCCAGGCTCCCGTTTGGGAAATTTTTTTAAAGATGACCAAGTTGGAATGTACAAAGATCATGACTAATTTGAGCTCCGGTTCTGTCGAACTTAACACCCACACCCCTCCCCTTCCTCCCCTCCCATGGCAAACGACGATGCACTTCTGCATCGAATAATTGCAGTATATCTGACCTGAGATGACTATCCTTTACTTAGCCGACATGGGAAGATCGTTATTCTAAGCCTTAGGGCAGGCCATGACAAAATTAACAAATATACGTACAAGCTTCGTCTACGTAGTTTACCATTGTGTCCGTGTGGGTTGTTTGTGCAGACTACAGAACATATCCTGCAAGAACGTCCCTTGTACAGCCCATTAAGAAGGGAATGCTGCACCACTAAGTCAACACTGCACTCGAAGTTGTATGTAACTCTAAAAAAAAAAAAAACATCAAAATAGTCAAGTTTATCACAAGAACTAGTATCTGCTTACAACTAAGTCAGATCTGTTAAAATGATTTCAACACAGCCCTCAGGTTCTGGAACAGGACATACGTCCAGAGGCAGGGTTGCCATATTGGCATTTTTTATGCCAGATTCCACAAATCTGGCATATTTGAAATTGAACTGGCATAAGATAATGAACTGGCATATTCTGGCATATTTGCGTTTTTCCTGGCATTTCTTATCAAGATGTGCTCACATTTTCTTCATGGTTCCTCTATTATAAACACGCAAATTTACTAAAAGCAATGTAGACCTACAGATCAAATCTTTTTTTCAGTTTGACTTTGTTGTGTTGTCCTGGTAATTGAGCCCTTTGGCAGTTTTAAATCAAGTATCAAGGACACAGTTTTTAAAGCTACCATTTTTACACCTGGCAGAAAACAACATCAGTATTATAGAAGAACAGTGCAGAAAACTGATTGTTGTCAACTGGAAGGAAGAAGAAGCTACATTTAAGAAGGATGGACTACCTACAAACAGGGAAGATTTTTGAATAGGAGTACTTCGACACCAGGCATTTAAAGAGTCGGCCACTTTCGCCCTTACTTGCTTAATAATGCCCGTTAGCAACGCTGTAGTTGAGAAAATATTCTCTCTTGTTACTTCAACTAAATCAAAAGCAAGAAACAAAATACAACTGGATTTTCTTGATGCAGTTGTCAGAATTAGAGCAGAACTATTGATATCAAAGAAATGTTGCAAAGATTTCATTCCATCTGAGAAAATGCTTAAAGATTTTACACCCGAAAAGGTTTATGCTGCATCTTCCACTTGTCCAGTGAGGCTGACAGTGAAGAATTCAATCTAGAGATTTTGATGTGAAGTGAGTACAAGGTTACACTATATTTGGCAATTTTCTGGCATATTTTGGGTGATGGTTTGGCATAAAATGACGATTTTTATCTGGCAACCCTGTCCAGAGGTGGAAAAGAACCAGAACTGTCCGCCTTAGTTTACAGCCAGCGAACGGAAGGAAGGAGAAGAAGGAGACAAGATCTTGTCAGTGTAAATCAGAAACAGATTACAAGAAGAAGAAGAAGTAAATCTCAGCACTATCAGCAATTTGTATTCCACAGTGTACTACTCAGTTAATGACAGACAGCAATTTGCGTTTCAGACCTGCAAAGACTAAAACCTGACATTTCAGTGACATTTACAATTTGTGGGCGATTTGTTTCGCCACTGTTTCTTTTGTTGATGTTTTTGTTTCTAACAGGCGGGATGGCCTTGACACAGATATTTTGTCAACGCCAGGAAAAGTTATTTCTGTTAGCATAAATGAAAGCGCGTGCAAGCTGAAGATGTCTATGTGCAGGTGGAGGGGTGCGCCTAGGACCGTTATATCATTATCCAAACGATATTCAATGTGTGCGCTGTCTGCTGTTTTATATTTGATGTTAGATGACTTATAATAGGATACCTTTAGATCGTTACGACTAGATCACCCGTGGCGTTTAGTTAGCTACACTTAGGTGGAAAGTTACATACAATTGAGAGTTACATCCAGATAGACATTTACATTTAGATTCTGCCGAGCAACTGATAGATCCTTAAATGCTGTCCCAGAACGGACCCCCTGGAGAGAGGAGTATAAGTTTCCAATACACATCAAGACTGAAGTGAAAGGGGTATTTGACAAGAAAGAACAAAACAGTGTGCAGCGCAAAACAGCCACCCTCAGTCTACTTGATGATGAATACCCGAAGAACCTTTGGGTCCGTGTTTACACAGATGGGTCAGCAGAAAGCGCAGTCAGAAACGGAGGTGCAGGAGTGTACATTGAGTATCCTAGTAATACCAGGGATACAGCCAAATTACCAACGGGAAAGCACTGTCACAACTATGATGCAGAAGTTCAAGCCATCAAGATAGCGGTAGAGAAACTACTAAATATAGGGTATTTTTCACAACCAGTGGTATTCCTGACAGATGCAAAAGCAGTACTTCAGTCACTCCAGTCTGGATAATTACCAAGCATACAGACACTATTATCCGAACTAGGCAACCGCTGTAAATTAGTAATGCAGTGGATACCTTCCCACTGTGGAGTTCCCGGAAACGAAAAAGCTGATAAACTAGCTAAGGAAGGTGCAACTGAAGAACAACCTGACATACCAGTCTCTTATCAACAGAAGAAGAGAATGATCAAATCAATCAGAATGCCACCGAAACTGGCACAAGATGATTACCATATTATGGACAGACCAGAGCAAGTCATTATCCTTCGCCTTAGAACAGGGCACAATCGACTTCGCTCCCACATGTACAACAAATTTAAGATTGGCCAATCAGCCATGTGTACTTGTGGACTGGCACCTGAAACAACAGATCACATCCTTCAAGACTGTCCCAGATTCAACGCTTTCAGGCAAAACCTTTGGCCAAAAGAGACACTTGTGGAAGTCAAACTTTACGGTCCGCTTAGCGAATTACAAAAGACAGTGAAATTCATACTGGAGACAGCTTTGCAGATATAGACAATTTATTTCATGCGAACGAAAGAAGAAGAAGATTCTGCCGACAAATTGATGCCTAAACAGAAAAAAATATGTGTTTATGTGTGTGTGAGTGTGTGTATTTACGTGTGTGTGTAAAAAGGGGGGGGGGTGACGTTCTAACCCACAAAAACCGCACGACGAGCGATAAATACCCTTTGACACAAAGTGACGCCATTCGGATGAGAAAAACCCAGGCACAAGTCCCAGAACCCCGTTCAACCGGTAGGTTGAATTAGGGCCCCCAGCGACAGCCAGGGTTTGGCTGTAGAGTTTAACAATAAATTGTATTCTATATCGGGTCGTAAACAGTATGTAGGTATGTGTGCGCGTGTGTGTGGTGTGTATGTGTGTATGTATGTGATTGTGTTAGGGCGTTTTGAAAAACCCCATTCTGGTTTTAAGACCCTGTGAAAGTAAAAGCTTACTGCAGCTACGCGTGCTAGAGGATGCGTAACAAATTGCGGCATGGCCAGCGCAGATATGAGGATCGAGTATTCACCAGTATATAAGTGGACACCTGTAGAGTGCCCTCTACCATAGGAGGAGTACTCACCTGTATTGGCAATCTAAAAATCTTGTAACAACCTGAAGATCTAGTCTGAAGCAACGTGGGCTCTGACAACATGGGGGAAACTAAAAGTTAGTTGTGTATCCTTTACAGGACGTTGCAGAACCAACCCCAGCTGTTGTGTGGTTTCTCTAGACAAATTAACGTCCAGTAGTTTGCCATTGCCAGCTGGACGGGTTGCTCCCTGATACCACTGCCGAAACCAACGCATGGCGCATTGCCCGCAGCTGGGATCGAGCCCGGCATCCCGGCATTATGAAGCCTTCGCATCGACTTAGCCACAGAACCGACTGGGGGAAACTTGCACACTGCTAATCCATGAGACGGGGTCAGTGACCGAGATCTTTTGTCTGGCTGTGATGGGAACGACGTTCTTTCAGAAAAGTACCTGATACATCATGGAAGTCGAGTGGCATAGCGGCTAGACGCTCGCCCACGGACCGGAAGATTGTGGGTTCGAGTCCTGATGGACTTTTCTCCCCCCACAAATGACTTTGGCTCCTGGGTTAACCTAGCCACAAGTGGGTACCAGGTGCAGTCCTGGGAAGTAAAGACGGCAGGCGTTGTGGTGACCACATCACCCATCAAGTGCGGATTGGTCTAAAAATTATAAGTCTAGTCCTTTATGCCCAATAGGCATAAATGCGTGGAAATGGGTCCTTTACCTTTACAAGACCTATCCCATAATGATGATGATGTTTTCGTCTTTCTATATACATCCATCTATCCACCAACCCATATCTTTTATGGAATGATCGCAAGACAGACAAAAGGCATACCTACAGACCAGGCAACATCACTGTAACAGACTCACAGCCTAAAATCGCGGACACGGGCACATTAGTAAAAGTACAAAAGTAAAGGACCTTTTTCCACGCATTTCAGGCGGACTGGATTTATAGGGTTAGGCAAATATTTTACAGACCAATGACATAAGATGGATGATGTTATCAGCATCAGTCCGGCTGCATTTACTTCCCAGAAGTGCACACGGTACCCACTCAAGGCTGGGTCGACCCGGGAGCCAAAGTCCTGTATGAAAAAAGTCCGGCTCCGCCAGGAAGCGAACCCACGACCTTCCGATCCGCAGGCGAGTGTCTAACCGCTACACCTCGGCGACTCCCACCAGCAAATTAGCCAGGTGGAAATTGTAGCAACTACGGCCTATCTAAGTCCTCATGAACGGGCGTGACTGATACTGATAATAAACACACATCGGGCCCGGAAGTCAAGTTTCTTCCAATGTTCCTAAACCATTTTACAGGTAGACACTTCATTGGAACTCATTGATTTTTTAGGTGTCGGGTAATTTGAATGGTGGATGCATGAAAAGCGTGTTAGATCGCTGACATCAATGGCCGACGAGTACTTGTGGTGCTTTGGTTCGTACGATTACTTGTCCACAGAGATTTCCCCCTCCTCCTAAAGAAATTTCAGTACTCACAACAAAGCGACTAAAACTTGTTCTGTTCTGGTTTAACAGTTATGGATTTCCACAGAAAAATTTAGCAGGGGGGAGGGGAACTGGGTGGGTGGTAAAAAAGGGGGGGGGGGGGGGGGGGGGCGTGTGGGGGGGGGGGGGGGGGGGTATTTCTGCGTACCGCTAGCGGGGAAAAAAAGGCCTATTTGACGGCGTTTTCGTATTATTTTTTTTTTTTTTTTTTTTTTTTTTTTTTTTTTTTTTTTTGTTTTTTTTTTTTTTTTTTTTTTTTTTTTTTTGAATATTTTTATATGTTTTTTTTTTTTTTTTTTTTTGTTTTTTTTTTTTTTTTTTTGTCAGGACTTTGAATATCCCTTATTAGGATGGGGAATTTGTATTTTCAGTTGCTGTCGCTTACGTTCTATGAGCGTAGTTTCATAATTCCTTCATATCGAACCGACAACCTTGGTCAAACAAAACAACTCTTAAACTGGGAAGAAAATTTAATTGTTTTTTTTTTTTAATTCCTGGCAAACTTTATCACAGAAAGAAGGTGAACATGGCTTCTATATGTTTGTGCAATGTTCAGTGATACTTTGGCAAGGAATCTATCCGATGATCGGCATATGAAAAAATTGAGACGTAAACGACCTAATGAAACTTGAAGACGGTCAATGTAGCCGGACATAAATGAGCGCGAGCTGACATGAGGTACTTTCGTTCTTTGGTGTCAGCATCGACTAATATTGAAGGACTCATTTCAACAATCTTAGACGTCCATGTAGGTATACAGCTAAATAGGCAGACAGCTTATACACGCTCGTAGCTCAGGCGCATTAAGCACCTCACACCCCACTCTCCACCCACTCCCTCCCCCCCCCCAAAAAAAAATTAGTTAATCTCTACCCCCACGAACTCCCCCCCCCCCGCCCTTTTTCGACCCTGGCCCAACCATGCATAGAAGTGATATGCATAGAAGATGTCATTAGGCAAATATGCAGCCTAACCGACATCATACCTGGTGCAGAATGGATACCTGTGCCTCAGGCGTTTATTTGTACATTTTCCTGTATTGTCACACTCAACAGGCGATGTAGAGAAGAGAATCCTGTTGCTGTTAATGCAGAGGTCAACGCTCTCATCGGTGAAAATTCAGACGAAGCAGATGCACTAATCTATACAGACGGATCCGTTATACGCCAAAGAAGAAGCGCATGGGCATTTACAGCACGCTCAGCGGGCAGAACAGTCAAAGAAGCCAACGGCGCCTTCTCCATGACAACCAGCAGGGAGGTGATGGCAGTGACACAAGCGCTTGCCTGGCTTGAAACACAAAAAAATACACCCGCGTGTGTGTATACTCAGTGATTCAATGAGTATGATCCGGAGGTTCAGGCAGGTTCAGGCGAAGACAAATGGCTTGAATCATTACAGAAGTCCACTGTTCGTGGAGTCACCTTTATTTTTGTTCCGGGACACGCAGGCGTCGATGGAAATGAAAGAGCTGACAGGTTGGCTGGATCCGCTATCACTACCGACGGTCAGCCTATGGATCATGCTGATATTATCAATGCCCTCAGAGAAATGGGAAGAATAGAGGACTTTGGTGGCAGTGAATCCACATCACTCGCCAGAATGGCAGACTTGGGAATTAAGATCGGCACAGCAAAAAACGAGACGCACACCAGCTACGCCAGAAGACTTGTTAATCAACATAGAACTGGTACTATTAGCCATCGGACGTTGGGGTTCATACTGAGGGGAGGATCTGAACACCTATGGACATGTCCGGAGTGCAATGAGGATAACCCAACTAACTAACTAACTAACTAAGAAGTGATATTTGTAAACATTGTTTAAAGTTTCATATTGTTTCACATATATTACTGACTTCTTGCCATTCAGCACATTATCATTATTATCATTATTACGCAATTTGAAAAGATTGAGCCGTTTCAGCTCCCCACAGGCAACAATTTTCAAGGGGCTGGGGATCTCAGGGCTCCTAATCCTGGTTTAACTGCGCAATTATGATGATGGTTATTATTATTGCGTAGTTAAACCAGACTTGGCTCCCTCCGCCAGGCCTAGAACATCTTTAGGGTGATGGAACGGGGAGTTGAGTTACCCGAATGTTTTTTCCTTAGGGCGCGTCTGATACCATGCTGAACCTAGACTAGCGCGCAAATGTCACCAGAAGTGCCAAGGTTGAAATCAAGTGGATCACAATAACAAAAACAAGGACAAAATCCGGTGCAAGACCTGTAGAGCGAGACAAGATCACGTGAGAAAAGTAGGGATAATTGTGTCTTGACTGGTAAAATTAGATCCGTGACGTCAAGGATAATGAGGAAATCGAAGGAACTGTCACCAAGGATGGGCTAACAACGCGATCTTTGGAGCAGGGACAGTTGTACTGAGGTGCCTGCTTATGTGTCAGGGGGGAATGAATTACTAAAAAGGAAGCCAAAGTTCAATAGAGGAGATCGTTGATCTATCAAAAAGGTGTCTTACAAATTTCGGATCCGGAAAGTATTATGGAGGAAGTAAAGTAGATGACCGGGAGACGCCGTGGTATAGAGGCTACATGCTAGCCCCTGGATCGTAAGGTTGTGGGGATCGAGTGCTGACAGAGCGGGACATATTAGAAGGGGGTGGCGGGTAGGCTCCCATGTTCACCCAGCCTTAAGTGGGTAGCAAGTATATCTTGGAAAGTAAAGGCGGCTGGTTCGATATTGACCATATCACACACCGAGTGCCGATTACAGTAAATTTAGGTCTAGCCCTACATGCCCCATGTCCGTGGCTTAGGCGTTGCGAGTTCGACTCGTGATTCCAACATACCGCGATTGAATCCCACTGCTAGCTACATGGATTTTTATCATGGTATGGGGCGTCGCAAGTCGACCCAGCCTTAAATGGGTACCACGATGTAAGTCATGGGGAAGTAAAGACGACCATTGTAATGCTGACCACATTATCCCCCTGGTGCCGATTGGTCTATAAAAATGTAGGTGCTCTTCCCAAATGCTCGATGCGCTTAAAAGCTTGAAAATGGATCTTTACCTTAATAATCAGTATATGCGCTTATACTCCTTAACGTTTCCCAAATTTGCTGGCTTTTGCCATGCGCAATATTAAAAGCGTCAATAAATGTCTGAACGCGGTTTCTTTACCTCTCCACGATGATCCTCATCCCATGGTGGCATCATCGGGTGTTTATCGCTAATGTGATGTCCTAGTGGGAAGAAAGTGTCTTTACTTTACATTTTACGAAGCGGATGACGAACTGAGACTCGTCATTCCAGTACTGTACTAAGCATATCTTCTTCTTCTTCTTTCGTTTGCCTGAAATAAGTTGTCTATATCAGCAATTTTGTCCCTTTTATAAATTTCACTGTCGTTAGTTTATTCAGTGGTCCATAGAGTTTACGTTCCACTGTTGTTCTTTCTGACCAAAAGGTTTGCCTTATGTGTCAAATTCGGTGCAGTCCTGGAATACATGCTCTGCTGTCTGTGGCACCTTTTCACAGGTTCACATGGCTGATACGCTTATCTTTGAATTTTGTGTACATATAGTTACGTAATCGGTTGTGCACTGTTCTGAGGCGGAGGATAATGACCTGTTCTGATCTGTCCATGATAAAATAGTCGTCTTATTCTGGGGCTGGTGGTTTCCTGATCGATTTAATGATTCTTTTCTTTTGGTGGTATGGGACTGGTACATCCAGGTGCACTTTTGTCGCACCTTCCCCTGCCAGTTGATCAGCTTTCTCATTTCCAGGCACTCCACAATGAGACGGTATCCACTGCATTACGACTCTTCGCTGAAGGCTGAGTTGTGTCAGCAGTGTTTGCAATTCTGGTAGTTTCCTAGGCTAGAGTGCTTCAAGTACGGATTTTGCATCTGTCAGCATTACCACCTACTGTGAGCCAAGATTGGTATTTAGCAGTTTCTCTGTTGCTATCTTTATAGCCTGAGTTTCTGCATCATAGTTATGGCAGTACTTTCCGGTTGGTACGCTGGACTTATCCCTAGTACCATCTGGGAATTCTATGTACACTCCAGCACCACTATTTCTAACTGCACTTTGTGCGGACCCATCTGTATATACTCTGACCCATTGTTCTTGTGGGTATTCTTCATCGATATAACTGAGGGTGGCCATTCTGTGTTGTACACTACTGTCTTGCTCTTTCTTGTAAAAAAATCCCTTTCACATCTGTCTGGATCTGTACTTTTAGTTTGCATTTTTCTCTCGATGGGGTTTCTTCTTGAATACTTTTAGGTGGACAACCAATTTCTGAGCATTTAATACGACATGTTATTGAAGATCTTAGGTACTGTAATTTTATATGATCATACCTCATCGGTTTCGAGATTTCGTAAGGAATTCCTAGAACTCCCTAGGGGTTTCCCTGGACAGTACCATATTATAAGGGCGGAAAGGGGGGGGGGGGGTTGAGTTAGGGTTAGGGCTAGTATTAAATAATTAGCGACTACTACTAAGCCTAATTTTAACCCCACCCCCCCCCCCCCTCCATACTATAGGACGTTTTAGGGACTTCCTTACTAACGAGATGTGGTCGAATAAATTTAAGTACCAGAGTGTTCATTAATTTCATTATATATATATATATATATATATATATATATATATATATATATATATATATATGTGTGTGTGTGTGTGTGTGTGTGTGTGTGTGTGTGTGTGTGTGTGGTATAAAACTGTATGTGTGTGTTACTTTTTTTGTCCTGTTTTGTGATCATCTGTCACATGCAGCTCCTAATCTGTTCCTCCATTCCGTTTCATACTATGCCATCCTTTCAGTATCGTGAATGAATTTCCGTCTAGTACCTTTGTCTCATGAACGTTCGGATTTCTTTTGAACGTCCTAGTTTTCTGAATCCTTGCATTTCCCATAAGTGCCTAAGTGGTGATTCTCTGCCCATTTCTGCCGTCCTGGTGACTCTCTGCCCATTTGTGTCTGTCTGGTGATTCTCTGCCCATTTGTGTCTGTCTGGTGATTCTCTCCCCATTTGTGTCTGTCTGGTGATTCTCTCCCCATTTGTGTCTGTCTGGTGATTCTCTCCCCATTTGTGTCTGTCTGGTGATTCTCTCCCCATTTGTGTCTGTCTGGTGATTCTCTCCCCATTTGTGTCTGTCTGGTGATTCTCTCCCCATTTGTGTCTGTCTGGTGACTTTCAGCACATGTGTCTCTACATGTTGATTCTCTGCCCATGTGTGCCTACCTGATGATATTCTGCCCATTTGTGCCTGCCTGGTGATTCTCTACATATTTGTGCCTGCCTGGTGATTCTCTGCCCATTTGTGCCTGCCTGGTGATTCTCTGCCCATTTGTGCCTGCCTGGTGATTCTCTGCCCATTTGTGACAGCCTGGTGATTCTCTGCCCATGTGTGCCTGCCTTGTGATTCTCTCCCCATTTGTGCCTGCCTGGTAATTCTCTGCCCATTTGTGCCAGCCTTGTGATTCCTGTCCATTTGTGCCTGCCTGGTGATTCTCTGCCCATGTGTGTCTGCCTTGTGATTCTCTGCCCATTTGTGCCTGCCTGGTGATTCTCTGCCCATTTGTGCCTGCCCGGTGATTCTCTGCCCATTTGTGCCTGCCTTGTGATTCTCTGCCCATTTGTGCCTGCCTTGTGATTCTCTGCCCATTTGTGCCTGCCTGATGATTCTCTGCCCATGTGTGCCTGCCTGATGATATTCTGCCCATTTGTGCCTGCCTGGTGATTCTCTGCCTATTTGTGCCTGCCTGGTGATTCTCTGCCCATTTGTGCCTGCCTGGTGATTCTCTGCCCATTTGTGCCTGCCTGGTGATTCTCTGCCCATTTCTTCTCATGATGTTTGCGATATAGCGTCATTCTCTTTGTCTTGTAACTTTTGTTTTCAATGGTTGCCCAGACATTTGTCTTCTTCACTCACCCTATATCCCACACATTCGATGTTGAACATTGTCTTCAGGCATGTGTTTTCAAATGCATTTCAGTTTCGTTCAATATCTTTGACAGTTCTCCAAATACAAGGCACAAGACAGGACAAATGCTCAGAAAGCAGGCAATCTGCAGGAAGCTCAAATCAATCAGAAAAACAGACTAACCGTTGGAGCAGACATTTCTGCCACCTTCGACGCCCACTACTTCCGGTTGTTTTCCCAGGTAATGGGGAGACAATCCTTCCAGTGTAGTCGGATCGGACGATTTCCCTCAATTATTGGCTAAATCTTGTTTCCTGTTAAACTTACGTTTCTGTGTTTAATCGATATTTGTCTGCCTGTATTTCAGCCTGTCTGTCTGTATACTTAGCCGTTCGTCTGTCTAGCTAACAAATTTCTGTGTCTCTAACTGTTTGTCCTAATTTTCATAGAATGGTTGTGTTATAAACTCGCCGAATACATGTAATTCTATCTTCTTACTGACTGGCTGTCTCCAAGTCAGTCAGCACTTGAGGTGATTCTGTATCGAGTCAGTCTATCTCTGTCTGTCTCCTATTAGCCTAACTGTCTGACTACTTTACAGTCTAATTAATTAATTGTTTGTCTGTCTTCCTGCGTACCTGTCTGTCTGTGTTCCTGTTTATATAACTTACTGGCTGCTTTACTGTCTGGTCAGTTTATATGTATGTCTGTGTGTATGTAATCAATCAGCCCGTCTGTACCCTTACCAACAAAACAATTTCAAACCCCCGTGTGGGTTCGGGGACTCTATTGTAGGGTGAATAGACCCACTGCCTAACCAAAAGCATGTCGTAAAAGTCGACTAATTGGGAGCTTCATTCGAATTCGGAGTGAATCTGCCTGAGAAGCAAGGAAACAACAGCCTGCACACAAATGTGCCAGATATGTCAAACGGATGCACACGCGACACTCAGGTTCTGGAACAACCTGAACTTTCCACCAGAGTTTACAGCTGGTGAATGCAAAGAAGAAGAAATCAACCTTTCTAGCAGAAGATTTTCTAACTATAGGGCTTACTTTCAGCTGACGAAAATCAAGTTCCTTGGTTCCTACTGATAAATCACTGATGTTCGTAATCCCATATTATTTATAGCTCTCTCCATGTGGGTTCCCGAATCCTTGGGGGTTGGGGGGCCCACTACCCCACCCCAGCTTTTCCCAACAAGGCGAATAGATAGGGTGTTTTCTTAGAAGTCAGAGTACATCTGCCTTAAAGGCAAGAAACTAACAACCTTCACATAAATTAACCAGATCCGTGAAACAGATGGGCATGCAGATCTCAAGTCTTGGAACAAGACTGAACTCCAGAAGTGGACAAACAACCAGAACTTTATAGCCGGTAACGCCAAGAAGAAGAAGATATACAGCCTAGTGGATATCCGATGGCTGATGTAAGAAACACAAAATTAAGTAAACATTACTTCTGGAGACAGTGTCGTATCAGGCATTTGATGATACTCTCATGTTTGTATAGACGGATCGACACGCGTGGTGGATATTACTTCCGCTATTACTTCCTAGGGATTTATCTGGTCACCAGTTAAAAAGGGCAGCCTATTGAACAGCGTATTTTTTATTTTATTTTATTCTGACTTACGAGAATTTGCTCTGTGACTAAGTCGGTGCGAACGCTTCGTAATGCCGGTATACCTGGTTCGATCCCAGCTGCGGGCCATAAGCCTTGCGTTGGTTTCGACAGTGGTATCAGGGAGCCGACCATCCAAAGAGCAATGGCAAACTAGTGGACGTAAATTTGCCTAATGAAACTACACAACAGCCAGGGGATGTTCTGGTTGGTTCTGCAACGTCCTGTAAAGGATACGCAACTAGCCTTTACGAGAATTTAAACATAAGACCGCAGGGACGACTGCTGCTCATAAGAAATGTAAATTGTAGCCACCTTTACGTCTACACACCTTTGCAAACCAATCACCACCCCACGCCACCTCATGTACTTTCTATTTGTTATTATTATCATCATCATTTAGGACGAATCAATTTTAAGAAGATATTTCAATAATTTTTTTTTTTTTTTTTTAAATAGGACAGCTGGCGTTTTTCAGTACTGAAGTGACGGCTGGGGTACCCCTAGAAAACGGGACGGATTGTCACCATAGCAAAAATCTCTTTACACGCCGATGGCGCTCGGGCACGTGAAGCCAGACTCGTATTTGTATTGACCAAACCGCACTCGATGTGTTATTTGATTAAAAACATGCCGGCCGCCTTTACTTTCCAGAAGTTTCATGGTACCCATTTAAAGCTGGGTCAGCCAATATCATATGTAAGGAAAAAAGGTGGAAAGGGGGCTGGGGGGGGGGGAATAATCTGTTCTTAAACACACTTCTACACTCAAAGATTAATGCATCGCCAAAACCAACCTGCCATCAGCCATGGGTCACCACCGACTGTCCTGCTGCGATCGATCGATCAGTTTGTCACCTCCGGGCTGTTACCTAAGATTTGACCATACCGCCCTGAGATTTACGCATCTCAATCTGGACAGCTGATCACAGATATCCCGTTCAACCTCTGAAGAAGTTATAATTAGAGTACCTGTAACGGCTGCGCCAGCCAGGTGGTACCTGCACTCCTAGGTGGTCAGGAATATCCAGCTATTAACTTCTTCTCACCGCCACCCCCTCCCACGCGCCCCCACCCCACCCAACCTACCCCCCCCCCCCCCTTTTTTTTTTTTTAAATCGCAAGTCAACGACTAAAGAACGTGAACGTACAGTAGCTGATTTTCCTCCAGGTTTGCGTAGTTTTTAGATTAAAAACGCAGATCTCAGATTGCCTCTGACTAATTTAATGCTTACTGAGATCCCTAATAATGGTCGCTGGGCCTGCGGAGTATGTTCGTAGCGCAATACCTAGCGCGATTCTATCGGCAGCACTGCGGATAGAGACCAAGCCTTATAGGAGATATGCCAGTACAAAAAGGTCGCCAGTCTTTGCTTCAAAGCTTTCAGTAACGGCGACATTCACCCGTTCCTCCTCCCGCACACCCAAACTCCACACCGCCTCCTTCGCAGAAAGCTAGTGTCGGCCAATAGCCAATACAAAAACTAAAAACAATTGATTACATAAAGGAAATAAATCTTCAGCCAGATCCAGAAATAACTGCGATGACATGGAACGTTTTCTCAAGCAATCACCCAGTCATGACTGGGTCGTATCGATCCCACGACCAGGGATGTAACAACTAGGACAGTGTGAAGCCATAGAAACAATCATTATCTTGCACTTTTACTTTAAATCGCTGGCGTGAACATCATTGATATAATTTTGTTTGCACTTTAGATATATTGTCAGCACGGCAGCATAGGCATAGGCGCTGGAACGTGGGGATTCAGGTACCTCGAGACAACTACCTTCCCCATGCACTCACCTTGCAAGGGGGCTGCCTAGTGCGTCTCACCATGTCTTCCTTTTTTTAAGCAGTTGTTTGTATGTACATATTATTTCAACAATATTATTTTAAAATTTCCTGCTGTGCATCCCATCAGAAAATTAATTAAAAAAATCATAATATAATAATAATCATAATATAATAATAATCATAATATTATAATAATCATAATATAATAATCATAATATAATAATCATAAAATAATAAAGTGGGAGCCACAACAGCGTATAGACCCTCGCCTGTGGATCTGAAGGCAGTGGGCTGAGAACTTGTCGCAGTGTGACTCTTTGTTTTCAAAAAGGACCTCGGCTTCTAGGTCGACCCATGCTTAAATGGGTAACAGGTAGGGTCCTAGGGCTTAAAGGTGGACAGTGTGACGTTGACCACATCACCCACCCAGTGCCAATTGGTCTATAAAATATATGTCTAGCCCTATATGCCCTAGTACACTTGAAGACGTGAAATAGTGTCGTTTTAGAATAATATAATTGGACACTTAATCAAGACATAAGCCCATTGAGGCTTCCCCCACTAGCTCCATAGAATCAGGTGACAGAAGAACCCAGTCAACTCTTCTCTGTGCCACGCCCCTGTGTGTAGATAAATGATTATATACATGGCAACAGAAGCTGTTATAGCACTAGCAGGAACGGAATGCGCGCGAGCTACGTCACAGGAGTAGCAGATTAAGAATATTTAACCCAAGCATCAAAACGGTAGTTGAGAGTCAAGAAGACAGAGAGAAGCAACTGAAACAATCACTGCGTAATAAACTTTAATTAAAGGGGCGCAGTGGAGAATATAAGAACTATCATGGGATGGAAGCATCTCAACTCTTGAGTTCAAGGGACAGACGTTAGTTAATCAAGTGAGGAAGGACACAGGATAAAAGCGACACACTAAATACATACATGTGTACGTACATATATACATTATACATACGGTACAGAACTTTAGTTTTGAGTGCACATCCGTTTTACATATCTGGCTTTGCATTTGTTTCGGCGATTGTTAGTTTCTTGCCCATCATCTAGAAGAATCTGCGTGGTTTCGAGGCATAGTGTCCGCCTCGATTGCTAGAGGTTCCGGGTTCAGTCGCCTGTAAGGGTTGGGATTTGTTCACGTGGGCTTGGACTTTAGTAATTCCTCTAGTTATTGCGCACGTAAAAAATCCCCTGGCAGTTGGAAATCGAAAAGGGTAGCCTAAAGGCGCTACCCGGGCAAAATTTGGAGTTTAAAATCTACCCAAAGTATTTCAGGATCCTCGCCGGTGCTACACAGCCTGTGCACTGTGCTGAGCTTCATCGGACTAGGACTTGAGTAAAAGAAGAACGGAGCCCTTATGGGTTACTACCCCTGTGCCATGATGTCGATCTGTCGTTCAAACTTCAAACCTCAAACCTTATTTGTAAAAAGAAAAAGAGACAATATTTCGGCTATATTAAAAGATAAAAGCACGTTTTGCCATTGTATTTCACATATGGCTCACAGTTTATTTCTACATTCCATTTTATCCGGTGCAGTCAAATCGATGTCATGAATGGAGTCCGGACCAGCACCGTTGGCTTCTCTCATCCACTTTGGCTTTAGGGTTTCTCTTGGGCTACTCGTTTCCTCGGTGTAAAATCAATGCTAAAAGATAACTTAACATTTCTTATCCAACATAATTGGCACAAAGAAACTAGACCACAATTATAACCTTTACAGCTTGCAGTATTTTGAACGAGGTCGATCTTTTTGTTTTCATAAAGGGATGGATGGATGGATGGATGGATGGATGGATGGATGGATGGATGGATGGATGGATGGATGGATGGATGGATGGATGGATGGATGGATGGATGGATGGATGGATGGATGGATGGATGGATGGATGGATGGATGGATGGTAGAAGATGAAGGCAAGCGAGAAAGACACCGACAGCGATACCAGAGAACAAAAATAGATGGAGGAAGGTGTTAAGTGTTTTTGATTACAGTGTTAAGTAGGGAAACCAGAAAATAACTAAGTGTGGCGCGGTGATTTATGTCACAGGCGTGAGGGGAAGTTAAGTCCAACATGATGTGTATAAGGAGATACTCCGTACGTCACTCGGGCGCCAGTCCTTAACTATCCTGGTTGTACGGAATCTCACGCAAGACCCCTACAGCACGTCCTCGTCTTGCGCCACGGATAATGTCTCAAAAGAGCATTAACAGAGCTGTCAGGGGATCTCGGAGTTCGGCGGCCCCCAGAGGTGATGTGTCCTTGTGGCTCTCATCAGCCCGCCCCCAAACGCTTGGGTGAAAAAATGTTATCAAAACTCATTAGGAACATGAATAGGTTTGCCAAACGTACAGCCAAAATTACAACCCTTGGTTAAAAGACTGCGGAGTAAAGAGAACATTGTTCACTGCACTTCCTCTGTTAACCCTCAGTGTCGTCGTCACCGCGCTGAGGTACTCCACAACAGCAACTATCCATCGGACGGCTAAGCCTAATTGTCCGACAAAACTAGATCATACGGATCAAAATCTGACCATCAAAATTTGTATTGAACCGAAAAAGACCGAATGTCCACACCCAAAGACCCCACTCGCCCGAGTGTTGGGACAAAACTGATAACGATATGCCTGATGCAGGAGGTAAAATTATGTCGGGCTAACGGCTCGTCAAAGAAATCTAACGTGCGAAGAAAAAAGAATGTACCTATCTGTGTGGTCACAAAAGTCCAAAACCCACGGGCTGCTCCCCGCTGACTTCCAGAGGGCGCAGCCCCTGTCGAGCGGGAGGCCTGATACGGTTGTGAGGTTAAGCAGGCATGTGCAGGACGTGACGATTCCTTGGGTGAGCCCAGAACCAGAGCGCCATGTGCCGGCTCTGCAGCATGGAAGCCTCCTTGGATGGCGGGGAATGCCCATGATCTGCCCCTGCCTTCCCTTGAGGGCTAACTGTTCCACAGGGGGCTGCCCCAAAGGGGTACTCCGAGGGCAATACCTGCGGAGAAGGAGACAAAGTGGACACCACACAAACCAGGCAACGTCTCGACCCACACAAAACAATGGCCACAGTCAACCTAGAAATAGGCCAGACGTCTTCCTTCGAAGTCGGAGTACAGCTGCCCACGAGGCAGGGAAATGAAAAACGGTTGTACACGCAAAAATCAGGTCCAGGTGAAAGCCAAAAGTCCAAGCGGACGATTAACCAGGACCTTCCACTGGAATTCACAGCCGGTGATCGATTAAAAAAAAAAAATAACTAAGTGTCCTAGTTTCTCTTCTTTTAGTAATTTAAGTATGGGACGGGGAAAAGAGATGGCAGGAAATTCTCAGAACCAGATTCCACCTGACACTGCTACGCCACTGGGAGGAGGAGGAGGAGAAGGAGGAGGAGGAGAAGGAGGTGGAGGAGGAGGAGAAGGAGGAGAAGGAAGAAGAGGATAAGAAGGAGGAGAATGAGGAGACGGAGCAAGATGAAGAAAATAATTCTACATAGTAAACATAAACATAGGACAAGATCACTGACCTGATCAGAGACTCCGGAAATCGTTAACAGTGGCGACACCTGAACGCGGTCTCTTATCTGCACGATACATAATCATTGTGGCACTATCATGTACAAGGCATGAACTGATTGTTTTTTCGTTGCATGAAAAATTTCAGGATAAACAAAGTTTGTATCCTGGTTTTGAAAGCAGCGATAATGTATACAATTTTCGCTGTAAACAACAATCAATTAATTGCATCAACAGCATCAAAAACAATGGAAACTGCAGTAGCATAAATAACAGCAAGAATTGGAGTAATTGCACCAATATAGCAACATGATTAATAGCGATAACAGCATCAGTAGCCACAGACGTAGTAACAATAAAAAGACCGGTAAGTACCGTAGCAGCATTAACAGCAAGATAAACAGCAACAATAGCGTTAGCTGCAACAATTGCAACAGCAACAGGAGCAACTATATAAAGACCAGTAGCAGCAATAGCAGCAATGAAACAACAGCTATCGCGTTACCTGCAACAATAACGCCAAAGACAACAGTTGCAAAAACAACGGAAAAACAATAGCAACAGCGATACCAATGACAGCAGCAACAATTGAACAAAAAGGACTGGAATAAAAACAATATACGCAGCTACAACAATAGCGGTGCTTTTTGTCTGCATCCGTGACCTTGACACTCACTGGCTCGCCTGTAGACGACTTCGTCTCAGGTCGGGACAGTATTTAAATATGTTTCCTTTGGTTACTTCAACGCTGAAAGAGTCCTTTTTAAGGCTTTTAGTGGCATTCAATGCTATGTAAACATAACAAGTCACAATTATAACCTTAAGCGCCCCTTCGGATATGCCAGTTAAACGTAACGATTGCTTTCTGCAGAGCACCTGCAACAATGGTAGCTATGTCCAAAATAGTGATAAGGGAACTGGCGACATCAACAGCAAGAATAACAAAAATATCGCCAACAATGGGAACAGCAGAAGTAATTTGTGTTTTTGTTGTAAAGCCCTCTGAAAATGGCAGGTGGCAGGTCACATTTGGAATCGCATTTACTTATGCAGTATTATGTGTGCAAATACCGGCTTCGTGGATGGCTACTTGCATTAATCTGACCTGAGACTGTTAATGCTGGCGCTTCTGATATCTGCATCGTGCATTTACTTTGCGTGTGCGAGATTCAAATTCTGCGGAGACTGATATGATTTTAATCAGTTTCAATGAAGGATATTTTGTTAAATTTCCGCACGCATAGGAAGGGAGCTGTTATGGCATGACCAGTGTGCCTTGAAGTTGGAACCTCGACTCCTGACTCTCTCACAGGATCACAACAGGAGCCGCGTTAACGCAGTCGATAGCTTTCAAATCCAGCTGCGACTCGCTGCAGCCGGTGTTCAAAACCGGGCGGTTCACGAGGTTCACCCAGCTTTTAGGCAGTGGGTGCTAGAGTTAACACTCTAGGGTTAAAGGAGGGACCTCGCTGTAGCTACGGACGGCGACACAGGCAGACAGTTTCTTATCAGCTGTCCGTAATAGTGGCAGAGCACTTATGGTTTATAACCGTGTGCAGTGACGCTGGTTCTCATCTCCTGAATTAACCGTTACCTTTACGACAGGAAAAAATAAAGCAATTGAAGCAATTAAAGAAAGAGCAGAAAAGGCGAAAAAAGAAAAGAAGAAAACAACCCAGTAAGACAGCAGTAGCAATCACCAACATTACAAAGAACAAAAACGGTAATCAAAACCACAGGAAGTGCATCAACTGCTCAAAACAAAACTATAAACACTACAATATCAAATCAATCGTTACAAATCGAGCATATGTGAGTGGTCTCGAGGCATGATGTCCGCATCGAGTGCTTGAGGTCCCGGGTTCAAACCTCGGTGAAAGCTGAGATATTTTTAAGTGGACTTGTAGAAATGCCCCCCCCCCCGGTCTCTGGCTAGTAAGATGGGACGCCCATGTGTATTGTTGCGCAGGTAAAATATCACTAGCAGTTAGAAATCGAAGAGAGTAGCCTAGCGGCTCTGTCTAGGCAAAATTTGTAGTCAAAAATCTACCCAAAGTACTTCAGGATCATCGCCGATGCAACAGAGTATGTGTATTGTGAGGCGATTCTTTGGACTTAGGTTTAAAGTAGAAAGGAGCACTTGTGGGCTACTACCCTTGTGCCATGATGTTGATACGTTGTTCAAAACCGTCAAAACTCACAACAGAACATCTTGTATCATCTTTTTAGCGTTCACGGGCTGTAAACTTGGAAGGAAAGCTTTGGTTGTTCATCCACTTCTGGACTTGTTTTGTTTCAGGCACACGGGAAGTAACCCATAAGTGCTCCGTTCTCTTCGAACTCAAGCCTGGATCCGAAGAATCTCAGCACAGTGCACACGCTCTGTAGCACCAGCGAGGATCCAGAAATAATTTTGGTATATTTTTAACTCCAAATTTTGCCCGGGCACCGCCGAAATGCTTCTCTTTTCAATTTTAAACTGCCAAGAGATTTTTTAACTTGCGCAACGATGCACACGGGCGTCCGATTTCATCCCCCACAGACCAGGGGGAGCTTCTAGAAGTCCAAGTCCAGGGGAAATATCCCAGCTCTTACCGGGGATTGTACCCGGAACCTCCAGCATTCGAGGCGAACACCATGCCTTAGGACCACGCAGTCTTCCTAACGACAGGAAAGAAAAACTGCTTCAACGATGACCTTGAACATCTGTGTATGGATCTTGATCAGCTGTTGCCCTGGTCCTGGTTTATGGGGTCAATGTGGGGTTCAGAAACTTTGCTTCCTTCAAAAACAGAATACGAAACACCAAAAACAACAACCGCATTTACAGAAAATAGCAGTGTCAGCAGCAACAGCAGCGAAGGCCACAACAAAACAACTGCAGAAACAAAAACAAAAAAAAAACACAAGTCTACGCAGTTATTTTGTGCCCTCTGCTATAAATTGCCCCCATGAAATCTGTTACGACTATTATTATATACGCAACAGCTTTCCCCACTAGCGATTGTGTAGACCTGTGTGTAGCTTAACTATACAGCTTACTTTACAGCTATGTTATCACTGCGGGTTCAATGACCACACACGACGACATTGGATGACGTTACTGATTCTAAATTGTAGTATTATGTTCGGGAGATGTTTTCACCAGCAGGCGTGCACTTTTCACTATATACTCTGTTTCACTATTCTATCTATCTATATATCTATCCTTTCTATCTATCTATCTATCTATCTATCTATCTATCTATCTATCTATCTATCTATCTATCTATCTATCTATCTATCTATCTATCTATCTATCTATCTATCTATCTATCTATCTATCTATCTATCTATCTATCTATCTATCTATCTATCTATCTATCTATCTATCTATCTATCTATCTATCTATCTATCTAGCTAGCTAGCTAGCTAGCTAGCTATCTATCTATCTATCTATCTATCTATCTATCTATCTATCTATCTATCTATCTATCGATCGATCGATCGATCGATCTATCTATCTATCTATCTATCTATCTATCTATCTATCTATCTATCTATCTATCTATCTATCTATCTATCTATCTATCTATCTATCTATCTATCTATCTATCTATCTATCTATCTATCTATCTATCTATCTATCTATCTATCTATCTATCTATCTATCTATCTATCTATCTATCTATCTATCTATCTATCTATCTATCTATCTATCTATCTATCTAGTCTAGCTAGCTATCTAGTCTCTATCTATCTATCTATCTATCTATCTATCTATCTATCTATCTATCTATCTATCTATCTATCTATCTATCTATCTATCTATCTATCTATCTATCTATCTATCTATCTATCTATCTATCTATCTATCTATCTATCTATCTGTCTGTCTGTCTGTCTGTCTGTCTGTCTGTCTATTCTGTCTGTCTGTCTGTCTGTCTGCCTGCCTGCCTGTATGTCTGTCTGTCTGTCTGTCTTTCGGTTGGACGGTCTGTCTGTCTATCTGTCTAATTAGCTAGCTAGCTGTCCTTCTGTCTGTCTGCCTGTCTGTCTGTCCATCGATCCAAACATCCATCCATCCATTTATGCATCCATCCATGCTCGACAACAGACACACAGAATTGGAGGGGTGTAGCAACACCTGCTATAGCAGCGACAGCAGCAAAAGAAGAAGAATCTTGCCAGTCATTGCATACTTTAACGATTGTCTACAACTCACCCTAATAGCAAATCTAGAAATGCCGAGCACATACATCGGCAACTAGAAGTTTCTAGACCTACTAGCACATTAAGATAGCAATTTAGCATTCACGTCTGATTTAATCTACTGAAGTTATTACTTTCCACTCTTTTGATCTTTTGATTATTCCACACCCTTGGGTGCCTTTACAACACTCACATCTTTCAAAGAATCTTCCTCGTCTTTTGAATTTCATCTATGACTGCCCTGCCCATTTCCCATACATCCACTTCTTTATTCCTTTTATCTTCCACCTCAACACCCTATCTGCCCATGGAACAGACAATTAAACTGATAATAATTTGCTCGCATTGTAAGCTTCCGCAAGCTAATATATTTATCGGGGTCAAGTAAACAAAGCAGTTGCCAGTGACAACGGCTGTGGGCGTATGAGGCGCCACGTGGGTCATAAACGGGAAAAATAAAGAAAGAAAATAAAACACCTGCTGTGTTATTGATTACTACTGTTCCTATCTTTTGTCGTGCTGTTGTTTTGTATACATGCTGACGGGTGGGCGTGCCATAAATATGCTCGATTGGTACAGACTTATCTGGTGTTCTAGTGTTCATTAGTTTGTGTGTATGTATGTACGATTGTTTGTTTTTGACTGTCAAGTGTATTTCAAACATAGTCCTTCAAATAGACTCATTTAGAACCAGGCATGCGTTTCAAATGCGTAGTTTGTAACGTAAAGGAGAAGGAAGAAAAAAAAAGGAGGAGGGGGGGGGAGGGCAGTGATTATAGCGTCTCCACAGATAGACAGAGATAGACAGAGTTTGCAGCTAGGTGAGTAGATTGGCAGGCAGACAGATTACCAGATGGACATATGCATGGCAAGACTTACAGGCAGGTACGCGAAGTAAACCTAGGTACGCAAGGTACGCGGGTACGCAAGGTACGCAATGTACGCAAGTACGCAGGTAGGCAGGTACGCAGGTATGCAAGGTACGCAGGTACGCAAGGTGCGTACTAAACTGCGTCACACTTAGTGCTCTCCGGGACTGCCGTCGGTAGAATCACCACCCCAAGGATGAAAGTACCATATGTACCAATCCCCGTGAACGCCGTTCAACCTTCATGTCATACTGTGAACTGGCCGGCAGAAATGCTGACAGGCACGTGGGCAGGTACATGTGTAGATAAACCGACAGATTAGGAATGATGACAAGTTAAACGAATCGACCAACAGACAGACAGACAGACACAGGATACTTTGGTGGGCAAATTTGAAGATGAAGAGCCAAACAGATGACAGGCATAACGATAAGTATAAAGACAGGCGAGCAGGATGGGAGAAGGGTACGCAGACAGACAGACAGACAGACAGACAGACAGACAGACAGACAGACAGACAGACAGACAGACAGACAGACAGACAGACAGACAGACAGACAGACAGACAGACAGACAGATAGATAGATAGATAGATAGATAGATAGATAGATAGATAGATAGATAGATAGATAGATAGATAGATAGATAGATAGATAGACAGACAGACAGACAGACAGACAGACAGACAGACAGACAGACAGACAGACAGACAGACAGACAGACAGACAGACAGACAGACAGACAGATAGATAGATAGATAGATAGATAGATAGATAGATAGATAGATAGATAGATAGATAGATAGATAGATAGATAGATAGATAGATAGATAGATAGATAGATAGATAGATAGATAGATAGATAGATAGATAGATAGATAGATAGATAGATAGATAGATAGATAGATAGATAGATAGATAGATAGATAGATAGATAGATAGATAGATAGATAGATAGATAGATAGATAGATAGATAGATAGATAGATAGATAGATAGATAGATAGATAGATAGATAGATAGATAGATAGATAGATAGATCCTGACGGATGTGTAAATGTAACTGTGTGTAGGAGGAAAATTTTAACTATATATATATATATATATATAAAGAGAGAGAGAGAGAGAGAGAGAGAGAGAGAGAGAGAGAGAGAGAGAGAGAGAGACGTTAATGCATGAGTTATTGTGAGTGCTTGCCTAAAAACAGTTAGTGCTATAACACATTTGAATAGTCAGGCCAGAGTGAGTCAAAAACTGTGCTCGTGAATAGTTTGCATTATGTTATTTAGCAGCAGGAAGCATTTGTGGTGGATTGGGGGGGGGGGGGGGGGGGGAGATCAAGTATGTCTAGTCTTGTTTAACTGTGCAATAATAATCTGCTTCCCCTTGTTAGCCTTCACCGCCTGTAAACTCCGGCTGAGTGTTCTGGTTCTTCGTGATATTTACGTGAACATCCGTTTTACAGATCTGGCTTATTGGTAGGCAGTGGTTCTGATGCTGGGTTCAGGATCGGCCAAGGAGACCACGTGTTAAACTGCGCCGAATAATAATAGTACAACTACTTATTATAATTACTATTATTATTACTACTATTATTACTATTAGTATTATTGCTGAGGTAGACAAGGCTTAAACGATTTGTGGCCCTTACCCTAGAAAAACAGGGGGGGGGGGGGAGTGTCCTCAAGGCACCAAAGGGCCCTTCCCTCTTCCTAGTTTCCAGCACCTATATTAAAAGTATGTTGTTATATTTCGTCATTCAACAGATTTATTTTTATTAATATTATTATAATTGTTGTTACTATTATTATCATTATTATTATTAATCGTATTAATATTATTATTATTATTTTTATGAATTGGGAGTCGCCGTGATGTAGCTGCTAAACGCTCGCTGGGGAACGGAAGGTCGTGGGTTCGCTCCCTGGAGAAGCCGGACTTTTTTCAAAAATGACCTTATCTCCTAGGTCGACTCAGCCCTGTACCAGGTACAGTCCTGGGAAGTAAAGGCGGCAGGCGTGAAGCTAACCACATCACCCATCTTGTGCCGTTTGGTGTATAAAATATAGATCTATCCCTGTTTACCCAATACGCTTGAATTGCGTCAATAAGGGTCCTTTTCTTTTCATACTTTAATATAATTCACTACATGAAATAATATGAAATCAAAACATAAGTACTGTATAAATGGCAACAATGGACCTTAGAGTATATTTACAAAATACTTAAGTTTGGGGGAGGGAGGGGGGTGCCTTCTACTCACCCCCTTTTTAATTCTCAAGAAATTTTAAGGGGGACTTCCCCTGAACCGCCAGGTTTCGGCACCTATGATATCACGTATTCACTTTAATAACGGATTTGTAATAATGATATTGCAGTGGGCCACTTTACTGGGGCATATTGTGTGGGTGGTTTAGTGTGAAGGCCGTTGGGCGGTCACGGAGTCATGCGCACGGATACTACGCAGTTGTAATAATCCACTGTAGTGTGGCTTTTTTGAGTGGGCAGAAAAAGAGAGAGGATGAGTGTGTTTATCCTGGGGTTGAGCAGCCAACCATGGAAATAGTGCTTTAAGTTATTAGGTTTCTGTAATGAGGGGGTTAATTATATGGTGGTGTATTCGTTAATGTTTACTCCGCTTTGACAGAGGTCTGAAAAAGGGTGCATATCGCAAAAATCACCCTATCTTGTCAGGCGCGATATTTTCCCACAGACTGTCCTATGTTCTAGGGGTGTCATAAATTGTTTCTGTTATGAAGCCAAAAGAATTACATGTTCTACGTTCTAAGCGGCAAGGATGTTCTTTGTTTTATGTTGTGAGCTACCAGGACGTTCTATGTTCTACTTTGTGACAGGTCAGGACGTTCTACGTTTTACGCAGTCAGCCCAGGGTCTGCTCTAAATGTCAACAATTTTCAAACCAGTGACGGTGGCACTAGACATTAGTTGATAGAGATAAGCAAATCAGTTGAATATTCGCTCGTGCACATACGCACACACACACACACAAAATACACACACACATATACACACACATACACACGCACGCACACACACAAGAGCAGTCGCTCAGTGACACCTGTCACAAAAGAGAGCGCCATAATTTTGTGTCGGGTATTGAACAAACAGCAGCAGCTTTTCCGCAGGGTATGTAAAGACAACGAAGACGATGGAACGTATATTCTAACACCCTTATAACAGGGAACCTCCACGGCATAAATGGGAGACGGCACGAAATCTCGCGCCAGACTACGTGGGGTGATTTTAGTGATACGTACCAAATACTACGCAGTTGTATGATCCACTGTAATGTGGGCAGAGTGAAGATGAATGTGTTTATTGTTGTTTTGAGCAGCCAACCATGGAAAAAGTGCTTAATGTTATAAGGTTTTTTATAAATAGGGGGTTAATTAGATGTTGGTGTATGTTTTAGTGTTTACTACTCTTAGACACAGGTCTCAGAAAGAATTGTGTGTTTCTCTGTCTTTCTCTTTCTCTCTCTCTCTCTCTCTCTCTCTCTCTCTCTCTCTCTCTCTCTCTCTCTCTCTCTCTTTTTTTTTCTGTGTGTATGTTTGTGTGTATTTGTGTGTGAGACAGACAGACAAAGAGAGATCAGTGCCAATGTGGGGTTGATTCTGTCTGATTAAAAAATCGGTGCCGAGCAATAACAATAAAACCTTTTCAGTGTCATCGGCGCATTTGTCATAAGGCAGTAAATTCATTTTTGTACAGGCCAATCGGTACACAGTGAACAACATGGTATGCCGACTGTATTTTCGGGATGCATCGTGGGTAATGTGAGGGAAATGGGAATAAAAAGGAGTGGGTGGGGTGGGGGGGGGGGGTGTTCACTCTATCCCAAAACGATATATTTCTTCTGCAAGGGTGGCTAGTTCTGATATACTCTAAAATGAGAACACGTCCGCAAAATAACGGAATTGTAGCAACTCTTCTTCTTCTTCTTCACCTCCTAATTTATCTCCCCCTCTTCATCCAGTTACCCCATAGATGTGAACAATCGTTCGGGTGAACTTTCTAATGCGCAGTACGGTGTAGATGCTTGTCATTGTTCTCCTATGATTTTGCAGACGATATAGCACTCCTATCACATAAACATGAACATATACAAGAAAAAAGTAACAGACTACAGCAGAAATGGTGGGACTGAGAATAAATACACACACAAAAAAAAAAAAAGATCATGACAAGCAGTGCAAACCAACAACCAGTGACCATAAATAACCAAACACTTGAAAAGTAGAACCTTTCACATATCTTAGCAGTGTGGTATCCCTGCTGGGAGGGACCGAGGAGTACATACAGTCACGCCTAAACAAAGCTAGAGCTGCTTTTGGAAGGATGAGGTGTGACCCCTCTCTACAAGACTACAGGTTGGAGAACATTTATCTAACAGACCTAGCGTCTAAAGTAGTCTAAATTAAGTCTACGATGGCACAGCATGACTATTCCGACACATAGTACTAAGTTCATCCATTCATAAAATTCCGTGAATGAAACGTCACAAAAAGCTATCCTCATCAGCAGGGATGACGCAACTGGTGCATACAAGCCATCAATGGATGAGATAGTTAACAATGAGAGCAGATCGTGCAGCCATTATCTCTGTATTCCAATAGCTGTCTGGCTGGTACCTTTCTGAATGAGTCATCTCTTCAATTGTTAACAGTATTTGCTGTGCGCAACAGTGCTTCTCTGGACTGGATAAAAAGACCTCAATGTCGTTTGTTTAGATTGCTATGTCGCGTGCTCCCAGAAAGACTAACGAATGAACGAATTATATTTTCAATGGGTCAAAATTTGGGTATGCAGGCCCGTCTTACATTCGGTCATTTAAAACATTCCTCTGTTAGACTATAATTGTATCCACACACAAAAAACATATTATGTTCATGAATAGCTATACATAATTTGACTGTCAATGTGTGCTGTTAGACTATCATAAGGGATGAAGACCACATTTTATCCAAAGTAGCAATCAATGATCAATGGTTATAAGTACGAAGGTGGCTGACTAGTCCACTATGAGCCCGGAAAGTTCTTGAGCAGGACGGACAACAGGTTGAAGCCGCAGTAAGTGTGGGATTAGCTATACGATTCTTTCTAGTCTGCCTCCGTTTCTCTGCCTGTGCAACCTGCGTTGCCTGGCAGGCTGATGCGCCATACCTAAGGGATGTACGCCATCCAGAACGGTCTTGTGCAGCAGCCTCCCATGTTGCTGTGTTGATGTCAAACGAGTTTAAAGCAGTTTTGAGAGTGCCCTTATAGCGACTCTTTCCTCGATGGGACATGTTCCCCTGCTGGAGCTCACCATTAAATACTTTCTTTAGGAGGCGATAGTCTGGCATGCGGGCTAGGTGACCAATAATTCTTCAGTATCGTGTGGATGCTAGGCAGGATTGCCCTATCAAGAACCACAATATTTGGGATCCTATCTTGCTATTTGATTTTGAGCAGCTTTCTGTGACAACATATATGAAACTGAATCCACTTTTTTTGGCATGGCGATGATACCGGGTCGAGTGTATGACTGCTGCATCTTTGAAGTGATAATTGGATGAACGTGACTTGGGCAAGCACATAGATTTAAGTACTGTATACTGAAGCAGTTCGTCGACCTGCTTTCTCGACTGTGGACATCTTGATCTCCCGGCAGAAGGATGGTCGTACTCCAAAATGGATCTCCTATATGGTGACCATTGGTGTCTTAAGTGCCTTGCCTTACTTGTAGCTCTCCACAGAGCTGCGCTATAATCGCTGTCTGCAAACGTTGAACCTAATAGTCTCACCGCACATAGGCGCAGAGTCCAGTCTTTGCATGCAGGTAGGCATATCCCAGTCACTATGGCGGTTTAGAACCAGTGCTAGACGGACTCGTCATATTTGAAGGGTACCTAAAAGATACGAGCTGTGGAGACACACTCTCAGAGTAACACACACTTCACATACGAGGGATACATGCTTTTGTATGTATCCTGTGTGGCAAATCCATGCCATACACGCATACATACTTTACAGTCACAGCATATATGTGTTGTGTGAAGTGTGTGGCATATATCTACATGTGTGTGAGTGTGACGGACATCATATATATATATATATATGGCGTTAGCATCATATGCCTATATATATACTATCATATATATATATCACTCAGTAATTATGGCGAGACTTTGTCTCCAACGAATGTGTGCTCACAAGAGCAAAAATACCATTGGTTGTGAGAGTTGGAAATCATCAGTATGCGCTCGATAGGAAACTCTCCCGCTTTCGAGAATAGTCGTACTCCGAAAGCTATATGGTGAATGGTAGCTGGGACTAGTCGGACTTTAGGTCAAATACATCTATAAAGATGTAGGAAACAAAACAAAAATATGTGTACTGATTTTATTAGAAAGCGTCGCTGGAATTACATCGGTCACGACTCAGACTACTATGACATACAGAGACTTCCCCACCAAGCCTGTCGTATGGTCACCAGAGGGTAAAAGAAAACAGGGAAGACCAAAAGAAACTCTCCGTAGAACCATCACAAGGGAGAGCTCAACCATAGGTCTCAGTCGCACTCAAGACCTACATCAAGTGGCAAAGAACCGACAGACGTGGAAAGCTATGACCTCTGCCCTATGCGCCATCTTTGGCACAAGAGGAATAACTAACTAATATATATATATACGATATATATATATATATATATATATATATATATATATATATATATATATATATATATATATATATATATATATATATTTATTAGGGCTGTACCGAATAGTGAGTTTCACTATTCGGCCGAATACGAATAGCTGGACCAACTATTCGGCGGAATACGAATATGAATAGTGAATCATCATCATCAGGTGCTTTGCCAACTGGCATGGGCGATTATGCCTCGCCACAATGTGCAGTCTCTTGCAGTATGTATTAGTATTAGTTCGTGTGCTAACACACCTCCATGCCAAGCAACAAGATTGTCAAGAATCTTCTCTCGTTTTCTTCCTCTATCCCTCCTTTCACATATCTTTCCACTGGTCACCACATGTTCCATTTTCCCTCATCTTAAAACATGGCCGAAAAAGGCTGACTGTCTCCTTCTGATGTCTGTGAGTAGTTGTCTTCGGGCTCCCGCCTCTTTCTAAACCTCTTGGTTGCTTTTTGTGTGTGTGTGTGTGTGTGTGTGTGTGTGTGGCTGTCCAATGTATTTTAAGCATTGTTCTGTAAATTGTTTCGCCTGCCTACCGACTGTCCATGACTTACAGCCATATGGCAAAACTGGATGTATGTAGCAAGCAAGAATTCTTTTTCTAACCTTCAATGACAAAGATATATTTGCATAAGATGTTCTTCATTTTATAAAATGCAGTTTTTGCCTGTCCTATTCTTATCTCGGTTATGCAACTTCCATCTGATGTTATCCATGTGTCCAGATACTTTAATTTCTGTACTTTTCCAAAATAAAACCATTGACTTTTATTACACATTTAGGAATAATTATTTTCTTTCATACCATCATTACTTCTGTCTTCCCACTATTCAAACTAAGGTCCATTCTTCCACTTTCGAATAGTACATAAAATAAATCTAAAAAAACACACACAAAAAACATCCATAATGTCAAATCTACGCTGAAATTTTACTTCACAAAATGTAGTACAGAATAGTAAACATTTAAAAACACTTCACGTTTTGCATCCTTCAGTCAGTAAGTCTGTGGTAACTAATACCTAGGAATGCAAGTATTCGTTTTTAAAACAAGTAGCTAAACTTGTAAATTGTCACTGACAGCTTAGTTAATCCATGAAAGCGGCATTAGCCTTCAGTCCTTCGATGTTGCCAACATTAAGGCAGCTTCTTGTCTCACTAAAGGTTTTTCCAGCTGTACTAAACAGACGTTTTTGTCAGGAGGCCATTGCCAGAGAAAGAAGGTAAGAAGGCAAAAAGCAAAGCCCCCAAGATCCAGCGCCTGGTGACCCCAGTTGTCCTGCAGCGAAAGCGCCACCGACTGGCTCTCAAGAAAAAGAGGGTGGTCAAGAAACGGGAAGATCACGCTGAATACCAGAAATTGTTGGCTGCGAGAATTAAGGAGGCCAAAGAACGCAAAGCAGAAAGGAAGAGGTCCACCTCCAGGAGTAAAAGTGACTCTATTCGAGAGTCCACATCCAAGAAGTGATGTCTGACCTTGTGTTTCACATAGAAGACTAATAAACAAAAACTGGCTACTTGTTAAAAAAAAAAAAAAAACAGACGTTCACTTGGTACGCTCGTAGGTGGTGCACAAAGAAAACGCTTGACAGTATGAACCAAGGTGGGAAATCTTGATATGTTTATTTTTCACCAGTCCAGAAACAGGTGTAAAGTAACCACTATTCGTATTCGGCTCGACCGCAACTATTCGGCCGAATACCGAATAGTTATTAGGTCCACTATTCGGCCCCGAAGTAAATACGAAGCGAATATTCGGTACAGCCCTAATATATATATATATATATATATATATATATATATATATATATATATATATATATATATATATATATATATATCAATGTTTGTGTGTTTGTTTGCCCCCTATAGACTCGGAAACTACTAAACCGATTTAGCTGAAATTTTCAGGATATGTTAGTTTTGATACCGGACTTTGAACCATCGTGGTTTGAAATTCAATAGAAAGGTGACCACAATTTATGCCATAATATTCGAAACTAATATTTATACCCTTAGTGATTTCTAATTATAGCCACGTTAGTAATTGCGCATGCGCCGTAGTTACCATTCGCCGGCGAGTTACGTGCAGCCAACGCCTTCTCTAATGCATAGAGTAGGTCGTGGTACAGCAAACAAGACTATCTCTATATTTGCCACAATAACCATATTAAACACGATTTCTATTTTCTGTTTTTTTTTCAAACAACCTTCGTTTGGGGGGAAGAGGGGTGGGGGGGGGGGGGGGCTGGAATCAAGGATTATCTCGACGTCGGCGCAGACAGTGACTGCGACATTAACTTCATTAACCGTGTTAGACAAGTGCGATTTCTATTGTTGTGCCATTTCATTAAAATATCTGGAGTATCTGTCTACGAGAAAACAATTGCCTGCGGTTTTGAGTTGTGTTTTAATCGCAACACAGTATTGGGGACACACATCTCTAATAGTTAAGTTCTCTTTTCGCTGATCCGATTAAGTGGCTGCTTGGTCGAATGGTTAAAACACTGGGTTCCTGTGCGGGAGACCTGGGTTCGAATCAGCAGCAGTTAAATTTTTTTTTACCCCGGACTAAAATAATATCCTCATCTGCTCTGTCGTGGTGACAGCACTAGCCATGTTGCCTTAATATTCAAAAAAAAAAAAAAAAAGTAAATGGGTACACCATTTGATAATTAAATTTGACTATTTCGCATACTTATGATTGCATTTTAAAACTTTCCGATTGCATGGTTACGCTGAAATTTCATAGATTTTCATTTATTTTCATTTAGATTTAGTTATTTCATCTGCGTTGGAATTTTAAGCTGTGCTGTTTACCATGGCGTTCATTTCCTAATTATGGTGGTTTTTTTTTCCTGTGTTCATTTGCTTTTCAAGTGTTTTTTCCCCCTCCCAACTACTTCAATGAGGGAAAGAGTTGGTGAATTTAGGGGGGGGGGGGGGGGGGGGCAAACTATTAACTGAGAGAGCTTTAAGTCACAGTAACTGCTTTACCCACTTAAAGTAGCAGCAGTAGTAATAGTTGTGGTTGGGCTGTTACACCATAGTGCTCTCATGTAAAGACCGCCGGTAAGGTTATGGCGTTCTTCTGTCGGGGAGCGAAATTATACATCCTAACCTGACCAGTCTGTGGCGACAGCACTAGCCATGCGGAACCAAATCTTCTGACTCACGACTCTCTGTCTACTCCGATGGTAACACAGATAGCAGTGACATTATTTTAGTAGTTGTACTGGTACTTGAAGGATGATGTGGTAAATATTACACTAGCCCCATTCACTACCTATTACAATTCCTGCTCCCTATTTTAGTCCAGATGGACAGGGATGTCAATGTCAGTTACAGCAACAACAAAATATCGCCAGGTAGTGATTTTCAAATCCTTCGAAGAGGGAGAGATCAGTAGTCGGTGGAAGAGGGGAGGGGGTAATGACTTAAATTTAAGAGAACTTAAAGAGCTTTACACGTGATTTTCAAGTTCTCATTACCTAATTTGTTTATATTTTACTAACGCTACCTCCGCTTTTCTATTTTTTACGACTTATTTTGTTATTCATAAGTACAGTTGTAGCTTTACTTTCGTCCCCTATAAAAATACAAACAGCTTTAGCATGTGATAACCAAATAACCATTTTTTTTACTGTGCTAATAACACCATTTAAACGACCACTAATATAAAGACACAATTATAAGGTGCGTGTTCTAAAGTTGGAAAACCAGACTATCTCTATATCTGTGCAGAGAATGATTGCGACATTAACTATATTAGACACGTGCGATTTCCATTGTCTTTCTTTTCCAAAAACCTTTGATGAGGGAGAGAGTAGTAGGTGAATTTAGCTGTGGTGGTGAGCAGACAATGATTGTATTAGACACGTGCGATTTCTATTTTCTTTCATTTCCATTTAGCCAAACTATGCCACAGCAACGCGTGGCCGGGTACAGCTAGTATATATATATATATATATATATATATATATATATTATACATATATACATATACATATATATATATTATACATACACACACACATATATATATATATATATATATATATATATATATATATATATATATAATATATATATTATATATATATATATATATATATATATATATATATATATATATATATATATATATATATACATATATATAAACATTTCTATATGCATACAGAGCCAATCTTTTGAGTAAATTTGGCATTTGGCTAGTATGGATTTTTTTTTTATTTCTCTCAAATCATCATTCCTAACTTGTCAAGCCCCAATGCCGGATGGCACTAGACCTTTTGTTTACCCGCCTCTGTGTTTCCCCTCTCGGGTTGCAGCCAGCTCTCAACATGTTAGCCATGTTAGCTGCAGCTATAGATAAATGTGTGCACGGTTTCGTACCCCACAGTTTGGCTTGTTCTGCTAGTGCATGGATATATTATTAATGAATAATGGACCGCCCACTATTTGATGAAGGAATGCAGGGTAGGAATGATGGGAAGCAGGGCTGGACATGAAGGGAAGTGATGCACACAAAGGAACGGAGAAAGAGATGACAATATATATATATATATATATATATATATTATATATATATATATATATATATATATATATATATAGAGAGAGAGAGAGAGAGAGAGAGAGAGAGAGTGATAGATGGGTGAGCGAGCTGGAACACTAGAGTTACAGAGTAAAAGGATGAAATAGAATGTGGCATAGAAAGAGAGTTCAAGAGAGGTATAGTAGTGGGGACAGAGAAGTACAGATAAGGATAGATACATAAAGGGGGTAGATAAAGACAGACAGACAGACAGACAGACAGACAGACACACCACACAGACAGACAGACAGACAGACAGACAGACAGACAACAGATAGATAGATAGATAGATAGATAGATAGATAGATAGATAGATAGATAGATAGATAGATAGATAGATAGATAGATAGATAGATAGATAGATAGATAGATAGATAGATAGATAGATAGATAGATAGATAGATAGATAGATAGATAGATAGATAGATAGATAGATAGATAGATAGATAGATAGATAGATAGATAGATAGATAGATAGATAGATAGATAGATAGATAGATAGATAGATAGATAGATAGATAGATAGATAGATAGATAGATAGATAGATAGATAGATAGATAGATAGATAGATAGATAGATAGATAGATAGATAGATAGATAGATAGATAGATAGATAGATAGATAGATAGATAGATAGATAGATAGATAGATAGATAGATAGATAGATAGATAGATAGATAGATAGATAGATAGATAGATAGATAGATAGATAGATTGGTTAGACAGATAGATTGGATAGACAGATAGATCTGCGCGATCTGGAGGTATGTCATCCACCTTGAGTGCTAGAGATCCCGGGTTTAAGCCCCCGTGAAGGCTTGTATTTTTTCACGTAGACTACTGATAATTTCCCCTGGTCTAGCCCGTGTGTATTGCTGAGCATGTAAATCAAACCTTGGTAGTTGAACATCGACAAAGAGCAGCCTTACGGCGCTGCCCAGGCAACATTTATAATTTACATCTACCGAAAGTATTTCATTATCCTCGCCTGGCGCAACGGAGTTCGTGCAAAGCGCTGAGATTCTTCAGACTCTTTCTTGAGTTGAAAGTAGAACGGAGCACTTAAGGGTTACCACCATGTACCATGATATTGATCCGTCGCCTAAACTAAACTAATTTACACAAACCAGGACTGCCTCATGCACCTATTCTATCCGGTAAAGAAGTAATTAGGCACAATGGGCAGAAGGACTGTAATGAGATGTGTTTAAAAGGACAGAGTTGTCATTCGTTTTTGTCTATTTGTTTTACCGGTGAGCCCACACAGTGTCGTAATTACCGCATTTATTGCTGCCCACAGTTCTGCTGCTTTCCTCCTACTCCTCCACCTCCTCCTCCCACGCAATGGAAAGCAGAATAAAAGAGGAAAGCATTCATTCATTATATCAGAGTCGGTATCGATTATTCAGCTCATGAATGCAGATATGGAGCCAAGAGTTACTTAGTATCCTGCCACAACCATATCAGTTGTAGCGCATTAGCCGGATATTCTGACCAGAACTTCTTGAGTTCCAATTGGCCACGAGTGGAATTAAGTTTTAATAAATGAACTTATCTCCCAGATCAGTGCAACCTACAATGTAGGGACATGGAAATAGTATGGGAGTTAGAGGCGGCCGGCGTCATGTTGACTACATAAACCATCTATTTCTGAATGATCTATTAAATATGCGTCTAAAACCACATGCTTGATAAGTCAGAGCCGTAAAACAGACCCTTTACTATATGCCTGATACCACAGTAGTGTAAAACAGGTTCTTTACTATATGACCAACAGGGCAATGGTGTAAAACAGATCCATTACAAATGACCAACGAGACAATGGTGTAAAACAAGTCCTTTGCTATATGACCAACTAGACAATGGTGTAAAACAGGTCCTTCACTATATGACCAACTAGACAATGGTGTAAAACGGGTCCTTTACTATATGACCAACAGGACAATGGTGTAAAACAGGTCCTTTACTATATGACCAAAAGGACAGTGGTGTAAAACAGGTCCTTCACTATATGACCAACTAGACAATGGTGTAAAACAGGTCCTTAACTATATGACCAACAGGACAATGGTGTAAAACAGGTCCTTTACTATATGACCAACTAGACAATGGTGTAAAACAGGTCCTTTACTATATGACCAACTAGACAATGGTGTAAAACATGTCCTTTACTATATGACCAACGAGACGGTGGTGTAAAGCAGGTCCTTCACTATATGACCAACTAGACAATGGTGTAAAATAGGTCCATTACTACATGACCAACAGGACAATGGTGTAAAACAGGTGCTTTACTATATGACCAACGAGACAACGATACAATAGTTGCATAAAACATGTTCTTTTCTAAATGCCTGATACGACAGTAGTGTAAAACATATCATTTGCTGTAAGTCCGATACGGCAATTGAGTAAAACATTTCATTTACTTTGAGATCGATGTGACAATGGTGTCAAACAAGTCCTATTCTATAAGATCGATGCGACAGTGGTGTAAAACCGATCCTTTATTGGAACCCACACCCTAACTGGAAAGGATAACGACGTTTTTAACTGATGTTACATCCATTGTCTACATTGTCTGTCGATACTTCCATATTTATTTATCTCAAAAAAGCTGGCTCATCATTTTATTCCGTATCAAAACAGGATAAATTTTCACACTTTTAAACATACAAGTCCATCCTTGAACCTACGAACTCGAGCCATGAACTAATTATCGCTGTTTTTCGACAACCGACGAACTTTTATACATCCAGGTCACGCAAATGTAATTGGACAATTCAACAAACAACCAGAGACAGAGACCTGCATATCTCTCCTGTAGCCACAACAAATCCTGAATGATGCCAATTTCCCCAACTTTCGCCATTCTCAAAACAAGTCCGACATCTAGATCAAGGCTAGTATTTCATGCCTCGTTTGTTGTGCTTTGTTTTTAGCGCCAAATGAAATGTATCACTAAAGTGCAGACGACAGTTTGTTTCCGGTGGTCTGGAAGATACTATAGTGCTGTTTACTTATTCTCTATGGATACTTGGTTGAACAGATTGCCTCGCGATCTGTGGGTTGTGGGTTCGTTTCACAGACTGCGTCATGTAGTTCATCATTAAAATTAGACGAAGATCCCTAGAGATCGTCGCTGGAGTTATGGAGCTCGTGAGTTATGGAGTTCTGAGCAGGCGGCTAGCCTTTCGAAGGACAGAGACCAAGTCTTGTGGGGTAGAACGTGGTGTGATAAAATCGGTCATTTTGAAATTAAACTACTTTTTCTTCTTCATGTTTTTCTTCATGTTCTTTCTTCTTCTTCTTCTTCTTCTTCTTCTTCTTCTTCTTCTTCTTCTTCTTCTTCTTCTTCTTCTTCTTCTTCTTCTTCTTCTTCTTCTTCTTCTTCTTCTTCTTCTTCTTCTTCTTCTTTTTTCTCCTTCTCCCCATCTCTTCTCCTCCATTAGTTACCTTAGAAAATGGCTAGAGGCAAGGGGAGAAATGCAAATATTGTCTTGCTCTCTCTCTCTCTTTCTCTCTCTCTCTCTCTCTCTCTCTCTCTCTCTCTCTCTCTCTCTCTCTCTCTCTCTCTCTCTCTCTCTCGCTTATGTGTGCTGAAATTTGGTGGTTGTTTCTCTAAAATTGTTCTTGATACCGTTATTCGTCTGTTCAGTTTTTGACCTCATGCTCTCTTGATAGTTAATTAAAAATCGACATCACAACACTTGAAATATTCCCATAAGCGCTAAGTCCATATCTTCAGAAGCAAGTGCAGATTTCTAGATCCTATAGCACCAGTAAGACCAAAAAAAGGATGTAAACAAGCTGTCCACCTTCCACCACACATGTCTACGTAGAATTGTCAAAATTGTCTGGCCAGATACAATCTCAAACACTAAACTACTTCAAGAAACTATAGACAGTATGATGAGCAAAAGAAGATGGAAATGGCTCGGCCCTGTTATGAGAATGAATCCTGATATACCTGCCAAAACAGCTCTCACATGGACACCACGGTGAAAGAGAAAAAAAAAAAGGGGGGGCGCCCAAAAACAACATGGAGACGAACGATGGAAAGTGACCTGAGTGCGGCATCTCTGACATGGAAAACTGCGTTGAAGATTGCACAGGACAGGAAAGCATGGCAAGTCCTCTCTGAAGCCTCATGTGCCACTAGGCATAACGAGAACTGATGATGATGATGATGATAGCAAAAGTAATAATCTAAATCCGTCTCGCCTTCTCTTTGAAAGTTCTGCGTCCGCCAGATCCTCATCGCTGATCTTTCTTTCTCGTCTTTCCCTCTCTTCAACATGGCTCTTTGTGACAGTTGGTACCAGCAAGTATCCACCTCATCTGTAGCTCTGTAATGAATTGCACGGCTGGTTATCTGTCCCAGCCTTGTTTACGAAACAGATGAAAGCAAAACCTGGACATGCTTCAATGGTCCGTGCACAATGCGAAAATTATCACTAGACTGTCACTCTTTGTTGTGTCTCTCAACCATGTTCAATCCAAAAATGTGCGCATGTTCTCAGGGGCGCCCAAAACCTGGCGGCTCAAGTAACTTGAGTAACCCCCCTAACCCTCCGCCCAGAAACTCCTGTACCGCTAGAAACTCCCATTCCTCTAGAAACTCCAATTTCCCATTGAAATTCCCATTCCCCATAAAAACTCGCAATCCCCCAGAAACCCCACTCCCCCTAGAAACCCCCATTTCTTCTAGAAACTCTTTTTTCCCTTATAAACCCCCATTCCCTCTAGAAACTCTAATTCCCCCTAGAAACTCCCAATCCCCCAGAAACCCTGTTCCCCTAGAAACTCCATTTCCTTGAAACTCTAATTCCCCCATTTTTTTTTTTTTTTTAACGTATCCAGAAACCATGAATTGTAAACCCTTTGGCTCGGTACTATGGATATCGCAACCCTTCGGCATTGATTCCATTATAGGTACCGTTAATCTGGGAGAAATGTGGCTTTTCTGCCTACCCCCGGGAGTGAACCCGGACCACAAGGAGTTCGTCACCCGGCCGCCGCGAAAGTCAGGTTTAACCAACTTCGCTAGAGAGCCGGGCTATGATTTCCCCATAGACTTCTTT
>CAJHNH020001043.1:96119-101119 GCA_905116865.2 Candidula unifasciata
AGGAATAGGACTTTTTCCGCACCGGGTACCAACTAATCCAGCTATGACACTCTAACAAGGATGAGACACGGAAACTGTTGCAGACAAAGGGAAAACAAAACAAACAATCATCAATTATTAAACTTTTCCTGGAGTCAAGTCTATTCGTGTGTAAATGTGTGGGAGTTGTTGTTATTTGTCGGTGCTTCAAGACACATGAGAGCACCCCTGACATCTGCTGGTCTGTCCAAAAACATAGCCAAGCTGAAAATTAGGTCACTTCCATTTTGGACCCTTGAAAAGTATCCTTTGAAAAGCTACGGAACAATAACAGATTATGGCGAACGTTGGTGTAGTTTGATTCAATAATGGCAACTCCAATGTGGGGGAAAGCCTATTCGGGCAGAGAATCATGTGGTGTCGGGACTAAAAATAACATTAAAATTCCTGATGGATATTTCTTTCAAAGCCCCCTTGGTTTTGTTTCCTGGGCATGTAATGTTTTTGAGAATATGAAAAAGATCCATATTTTCTTCCTCTTTATTTTTTTTTTCTAACATTTTCTTTTCGTCTTTTAACTTTTTTCTTTCTTTTTCTTCTTCTTCTTCTTCTTATCTTCTTCTTCTTCTTCTTCTTCTTCTTCTTCTTCTTCTTCTTCTTCTTCTTCTTCTTCTTCTTCTTCTTCTTCTTTTTTTTTCTTCATCTCCTTTTTCTTCTTCTTCTACTTTTACTTCTTCTTCTTTCATTCTCCTAATACGCCTCCTCCTTCTCTTCTTCATTCCCTTCTTCTTTTCCTCCTCCTCCTACTAACAAACATAAGCAAGCATGACTATGCACTCTTTCCTGGTATCTTCTTCTATAGTGAAGTTGTTTTTATTTCTCGACTCTATATGAAGTTTACACTTTCGCCACTTAATTCCTTATTTTTTTTTTTTTTTTTTATCTCCGTATTTGTTTTGTCTGCCCTTTATTTCTCTGGACAGTGTCCACGTCAGAAATTGATAGCATAGTGTTGGTAAGAATAGTATGTTCAGCAGTGATCTTTTAGTGTTCATATTCACGTGCTTGCATTTCAAAAGTTGTCATTAACGCAAGAAAGAGACACATAAATAGAAACGGAGGAATCGAGAACGGCATTCGTTTATGTTAGAGCCATTGAAATGTAGTTTTATTTCATGACAGGTCGTTCTTGTGTTTTCCCTAACAACCTGTAAATTATAGAAGGGCCCCTTCATCTAAATCAACAGTCAGTGAATCAGCTGAATGTCGTCGCCGCAATGACGGTTGTCTACAGTATATCTCCCAAACTGTCTGACTCCGGTCCTCGTTAAACACGTTTTTTTAGATCGCTGTTCATTCATCCTGGGACATTATCTTGGCGCTTTCCCGTTTTGTTCTGGGACAGAACTTAACACATGAATCGGCAACAACTAGAAATATTTACCGGAGTTTACAGCTGGTGAACGCAACCCACCTTTATTTATCCCTTCTGTCAATGTGTTCACAAGCGTTCCCTGCATTTTGAAGGGGTCAAAAAAATTTCGTGTCGATCTTATTTCTTTCAATAACTGCTTGCATCGCTAAACTTCTGTAGACGACCTCTGGACTTCGTCACCTGTTTTTCTTCCTTCAGAACTTCAAGCATCTCAACCCTAAAGGCAACACATCATGAGAAATTCCAGACTTCAACTCCCCGTGTGGGTTCCAGCCCCCCATTATGTGGGAAAATAAGAATAGACTCATTGCCTCCCCAAAAATCGAACCACTAGTCTGCACATAAATAACTTAGATCTGTGAAACGGATGTGCATGCTACATGCAGGTTCTGGAACAGAAGTAGACGAACAACCAAAACTTCCGAGGGAGTTTACAGCAAGTGACCGCAGAGAAGAAGAAAGAAGAAGAAGAGATCAACCTCCAGAGACATAAGTGGGACATCCGTCAGATGACAAAAGCCAAGTACCCTGTGGTCCTATTTTGGTAAGACACTCTCTCAAAGTTCTGTGTTTGACTGTGTTTTGTTTCTATGAAGCACGACATATTAACAGTACCACTAATGCATTAATAATGTCTCTACCTCTTCAGACGAACATTTTCTCCTTCCTTTCTGTAAATCCAGGTCATTAGTCTGTGGTCCCTGAAACTGTCTCATGAGAAATCGCCAATTCCCGGAATAGACTTTGATTTCGAGGCCTTTACGTCAAATTTCCCACGAGAAAACTTGTTCCGCTGTCACGTTGTTTTTTGGGACGGCCTGGTTGATCTGTCACCGCTGTAGCCGAAAGAGCGACTAAATATTTATAGCCTTGACGTTCCGAATTTAGATAGGAAACAAACTACTTCCTGTTCAGCTTTCTCATGACCTTTGATCTCAACGGATGTTATGTCGACTTTCGCCTATGAGTGTTTCGCAAGGGCCAATTTCAAATAACACGAATGACGCATGCTGGAAAACCCTGGAATATAAAAGGCGTTTTTGAGAACACAATAAATTACACATAGAAATTCACCGTCCTTTTTAAGATGACATTTTTTCATTTTTTGAAGCCCTACTCTGGCTCCTACCAGGGGCCGCAATATAGACCGGCCATAAATACGGCCTAATGGCTGAATGCGGTTTCTGGGACCTCTCCACGGTGACCCTCATCCACATGGTGGCACATTGTGTCATCGGGTGTTTATCGCTTGTGTGATGTCCTGGTGGGGTTGAAAGTCAGTCAGTCAGTCAGTCAGACACAATAAGAAATGATAACAGCCATTTTCATTTGCACGTTTTTCTTCCGAAATTGCAATCAACCAAAGATTTTCTTGTGTGTTGGGGCTGTGTATACACGCGTGCGTATGTGTGTTTGTGTGTGTTTCAGTCTGTAAATCAGATAGATGTCATCACCGCAATGACGGTTGTCTACAATATATCTTCAAAACTGACTGACTTCCGCCCTTATTAAATACTTTTTTTTTTTTTTTAGATTGGTGTTCATCCATCCTGGGATATTATCTTGCCGCTTTCCCGTGTTGTTCTGCACGATTAGTTACAATCGTTCTTTCTTTATTTGTTTACAATGTTCTTCCACAAGGTTGATAAATGTTACGATCACTGGTATAATTGTCCTCGGTCTTCCTTCATTAACGCTTATTGGATTCAGCGTAAAATGTCAATATTTTAAATGTTGATGCCAAACTATCAAACACGCTTAAACACCAGGCGTGGTACCGGAAGTACAGTCGCATGTATGTAATTTGTACCCCACCATAATATCACACAAGGGATAAACACCCGTTGACACAAAGTGCCACCATGCGGATGAGGATCACCCATGGAGAGGTCCCAGAAACTCCTTTTATCCGATACGCCATATTTATGCTCCGGTTACATTCAGGGCCCCCGGCAAAAGTCAGGATGAGGCTTCAAATCAGGAAAATTGCATCCCACAAGGGGATGACATTGTACAGTTTTGCTCGGCAAGAATCAAATGGTATCAAATTTGTAAGAAAATACCACACTTGTCAGCACTGATTCGAACCCGCAGCAATCGGATCGTTTATAACTGACTGTTGTTTTCTAGGCTGATAACTATTTTAGTTCCAGGCAACGTCTGGTGTGTGACTGACAGTTTGCCATTGCTTTCTAAACGACCGGCGCTACATGCCAGTGTCGAAATCAGCGCAAAGGCGGTTCCTTTCTGTTGAGCGACCACATCACGTGATATTTAGATGAATGCCAGCTGCACAACCGAAAATCGACACATCAGTGTCGCGAATCGGGTGGGCCTAACCCCAGAGAGTGTAAGAAAGACAAAAAGGGACCGAAACATTTAGCGAAGAGGACAAGCAACTGAAAATCCGAAGCCTCCTGTTAAGCCCTCTCAATCTGGACTTCCTGTTACATAGGTTTCTTTCCCTACTTATCGTTTGAAGAAAAAGAGAGGGGGCGAAAAAAAAAGGGGGGGGGGGAGACGCATAGTATTAACGATGGCTTTGGGCGGACAGAAGTTACTTAGACTTCCTGTTTAGGGGGGAAGTAACTGGTGGAGTGTCCTGCGGATATTGACAGTATCTCCAAGTCGACATTTCATTAGACCCAGGCTTATCGGTATAAGAAGGATAAAGAGAAGGTAGGGTAAAGGCAAAGACAACGACGACGCAGAAGAAAAAGAAGAAGAAGAAGAAGAAGAAGAAGAAGAAGAAGAAGAAGAAGAAGAAGAAGAAGAAGAAGAAGAAGAAGAAGAAGAAGAAGAAAAGAAGAAGAAGGAGGAGGATTAGGAGGAGGAGGAAAGAAAAAGAAGGGAGGAACACATTTTGAGTGAGTGGGGTCGGGTAATCCCTTCCCTTTCTTCCTCCTTGACAAACTTGTAAAGAAATATGACTTATGCTTTTCATATAATGTTAAGTATAGTACTATATTATTTTTAACTCAACACAAAAATATAATTGATATTATTATTACGAATTAAAGCTAGGCTTAGACGTCTTCCGTCCATCATCATCATGTAGCATGTCCTTTGCAGAACGTCGCTATTATCACGGTGTAGCTGAAAGAAACTCGGTCTCTGGCCAGCTGTCATGCACTTTCCTACTCAAGGAGTTACTTATATCCTGTGCCCATCTTCGTGTTGGTCGACCCCTGCCCCTCCTTCCTGGTACCATGCCTTTTGATATAATTTATTCCAAATTGTCTTGGCGCTTGATATAACCAAAATATGTCAGATGGAATGCTGTTTATTAGCCAATCTTCCTTGATGTTCAGATCTTTCAAGATGTTGGTATTTCTCCTCTTTTTCGTCCAAGATCAATGGCTTCTGTCATTCCCTGACGATTTACATTGCAGAAGATCTTCAATGTCATCAATCCATCTTCACCTAAGGCGACCTCTTGTTTTCACGTTATATCTCTTCATGGTTAGCTTATATGCTGATAGTTGTTCTGGCTGCATTTTTATAATATGACTAAACTGTTTGATCTTCTGATTCCAACTGGATGTTTTGAGGGCATGATGTTGACTGCACAGTCTGTCTGATAGTA
>CAJHNH020001043.1:108619-116119 GCA_905116865.2 Candidula unifasciata
TTTGCCTGACAATATAATTCATACATTATCTTGTTCCGACATTCTCTCCTATGCTGGTTTTCTTAACCCTGTTTTCTGTTGTTAGGGACCTTGTTAGTGACCTTGTTAGTGACCTTGTTAGTAAACTTGTTAGTGACCTTGTTAGTGACCTTGTTAGTGACCTTGTTAGTGACCTTGTTAGTAAACTTGTTAGTGACCTTGTTAGTGACCTTGTTAGTGACCTTGTTAGGGACCTTGTTAGTGACCTTGTTAGGGACCTTGTTAGTGACCCTGTTAGTGATCTTGTTAGTAACCTTGTTAGTTAGTGACCTTGTTAGTGACCTTGTTAGTGACCTTGTTAGTGATCTTGTTAGTGACCTTGTTAGTGACCTTGTTAGTGACCTTGTTAGTGACCTTGTTAGTGACCTTGTTAGTGACCTTGTTAGGGACCTTGTTAGTGACCTTGTTAGTGACCTTGTTAGGGACCTTGTTAGTGACCTTGTTAGTGAACTTGTTAGTGAACTGCACTCTGTAATCCTGTTTGAAACAAATTTAGAAAAGAATTCACAGTCTGTTGTAAGCGATATTGGTTGGGGAACATCTTACTTGTCTTTAATGACAGCAGATACCAAGGCCATGTCTTGTCTAACCATTGTTTCATGTATCGTCTCCACAGTGAAGTTCGGCTATACTGTACCATTGCTGCCTCTGGGAAAATGACACGCTGAGGCCCCTCTTACTACTATTAGAAAACCACAAGTACCAGTTAAAAAAAGACTTACCCGGCGGAAATTAAGCCATAGTGGTATCTTATTTGGGGGCTCTAAGGGTTATTTAGGATATGCATTGGTGGGTTGACATCCAAGCTGCAACTCTTTATGTCACAACTGAGTCTCTTTACAAATTTGTTTGTCTTCGTATTCTGTGTCAGGATGAGTAGGCAGTCGTGAATCCCTGTCTCACACAGTAACAAGAATTACAGATCAGGTATGTGTTTTTGACCTATCTTTACCTTGTTGTCGTAACAACGGGAAAGTTCGCAGTAAGAGAGAGAGAGAGAGAGAGAGAGAGAGAGAGAGAGAGAGAGAGAGAGAGAGAGAGGGAGAGAGAGAGAGCAGAGCATGTACGCTCGAAGGAACAGAGGGAGAAAGAGAAAGAGAGAGAACATGAGAGAGAGAGAGAGAGAGAGAGAGAGAGAGAGAGAGAGAGAGAGAGAGAGAGAGAGAGAGAGACCAGAACAGATGTTTGGCATGTATAATCAAGTCATGAAAGAACAGAACATATGTACCAAAAATGACTCACAGTACACGAGACAGAAGGCTGTGGGAATTTGTAAATACCAACGCCACAAAACCGCCCAGTGTAACCAAACGTTTACAGTATAAAACCATTCACTAATGAAAATAACCTTGCGTATATTCTGTACAGAATAAATATAGGATTACAAGTAGACCATCGCGTGCTTACTTCAGATTATGTTTTGCTTTAAAGTGCAAACGAATGTCTGGTTACTCGAGACAATGAATGTTGATAAAAGTTACAGTGCGTTCCCGAAGTTGTGCCGAAATGTAACAATCTGTAACTAGGTAACCGTTTTTTTTTTAAAAAGTATCCAGAAGCCATGAGTTGTAAACCCTTTGGCTCGGTACTATGGATATCGCAACCCTTCGGCCTTGATTCCATTATAGGTACCGTTAATCTGGGAGATATGTGGCTTTTCTGCCTACCCCGGGAGCGAGCCCGGACCACATGGAGTTCTTCACCCGGCCGCCGCGACAGTCAGGTTTAACCAACTACGCTACAGAGCCGGGGAGGTAACCGTTCGGTTTGAGTTGTTGAAATTTAGCCTAAAGCCTGTTAATTAAAAAAAATCCTTGTAAGTATGCTTTTTGTTTTTAAATGTAAGCAAACACATAGCTTTAACTTTGCCTTTTTTTAACAGTGGAAAAAAAAAAAAAACAGGCACCGAAATAAAAGCGAAGAATCGGCAAGCCTACAGTCAAGATCAAGGTCAAGTCGGGAGATGTGAACCAGCGTCATTGCACACGATTATAAACCATAACAGCTCTGTCACCAGTACGGATAGCTGATAAGATACTGTCCGCTTGTGTCGCCGTCCGCTACAGCGACGTTCCTCCATTTACCCCAGAGTGTCAACTCTGGTACCCGTTTCTTAGAGGCTGGGTGAACCCCGGGATCCGCCCAGTTTCGAACAACGACAGTGGGCTGCAGCGAGTCGCAGCTGGATTCGAAAGCGACTCTCCTATCGACTGCGCTAACGCGGCACCTTACAGTAACTCGGGTAATTTGAGTAAAGATAACTTTTCAAATCATCGACATTTCCCTCTCAGATGGTCATCTCCGAGTCTGTATAGGCAATGTCACCCTTCACGTGTAGATAATATAAGCCTAACATCATATGTCAGGTGCGCCACTGGCACATCCTTTGCTTTATCTCTTTTACCTTGTCTGTTCCATGTTTCATTGACAGAATAGAGTCCCTTAGTTGCGATGGTGAGCTCATAGATCTTGCCGACATAGTTAATGCCCTTAAAGAGATAGGACGATCAGAGGGTTTTGGGAACAGCAGATCTGCATTACTGCTAAGAATATGAGAATTTACAGATCGGTACAGCCAAGCCACGACAAACACACCGGACTTACAGGAAGTCTTGTGAACCAGCATAGGGCCTGAAGTATTAACCGCCAGACACTGATGTATATGTTGAAGAGAGGTTCTGAGCAGCTATGGGCGTGTCAGCAGTGCTGTGCAGAGAACTCCACTCATAACTCGTAATTTACAACTTTTTTTCCGCACTATTGTTGCAGTATATTGTGTTGATTGGTCTTTAAAATATAGGTCTAGCCCTATATGCCCTGTACGCATGAAGGCTTGGAAAAGAGTCCTTAACTTCTTTTTTTCACTTTTACTATTGTTGCAATGATCATATGCTGCTTTGCCCATATATTTTATGCACCAAACGACACTTAATTATGATGTCATCTGGATCACACTGACCAACTTTGGGTGCTTTATTAATATCCTGCCCCAAAAAGGGGAACTCCACAGGTCACGGGACAGTCTAATATCTCAGGGAGGGGTAGATAGGCTGCATGCAATCGTTGGACCTAGGCTGCATGCAGTTGTGGGACCTAGGCTGCACTCTCTCGTAGGACGTATGTGGGTTGGGACTAGGGCCAGTTCTAGATATTTTGGGGTCGTTTAAAGCATCAGAAAGCCGGGAAACCCAGTCTTACCACCCTCTAAAATGTTGGACTGTCCTGTGACGTCATCTGGGGTAGGATATTAAGAAAGAACCCAATTTTGCCATACAAAACGTTCCCTATTACTCATTTTAGACTGGGTCATTATTTAGGCCTAGGATATTAGACAAATTGTTTAAGGGTGATGTAGTGACCTCTGGGTCACTGATTAGAACAGGGAACCCCGTAATGAAGGCCGGATTTGAGTTATCTCGCTTGGTTGGGCATAGGCGAGGAAACACTGATCGTATATCATCAGTCATCATTCTTCACGGACACTGCCCACTTGATCACTGGTAAACATTCTAGTGACCGGTTCAGTGCAGTCACAGAATGACAGTTGGTTCGCTCTTTATTCGTTGTGTGCATTATTCAACAGCTCTGTGTATTCAAATATTCTTCTTCGCGTTCAAGGGTTGTAAACTTCGACACACGCACAAAACATGATTGTTTGTCGCATTCTTGGCCACGATATTTTTCCAAGGCGAATTCATCTATTTTACAGATCTAGCTTTTGTGTGTGCAGAGCTGTTGAAACTATGCTTTCCGTGCTGATACACTGACTTGGCCGGAAACGTTGAAACTATCTAGGTTAACCAGGCCCATTTTGGGAACCTGTGTCTTCGATCGGCTGGATAGTTTTAGATCGGTCTTCCACGTCGTCTATTTAGGGGAGGGGGGGGGGGGCTGAGTGGTCACAAGGTATGGTGTCCGCCTCGAGTGCTGGAGGTCTCGGATTCAAGCCCCAGTGAAAGCTGTTGGGGAGTCAGTTGGGCTATTCTGCCCCCCCCCCCTTTTCCCCACAATGGGGCTCAGGGACCCACACAACGGAGTAGACAGGTCTCGACCAGTATGAGAACTACCACTGGTTCACCACTGCGTGTAATTCCACTCCTCGACACCCCACCCCCCAACCCCCCCCCCCCCCCCACACCCCCACTTATTGCATCTATGTCCATTTTATAATATAAACAAATAAAAAGGAATTGATCGACATTCATATAAAGAAGCAGAAAGATAAAGGGGCCCACTAGACAAGATAAAAATCAAAAACTATAGTGTTCATGTTGAGAATAGGGCCTGTCACTTCCATAAGGGAGGACAGCGCTTCGTTGTAAAAAGAAGTGTACTAGGAGGCATGACCAGCTAGGTATTTATGATCGGTAAGGTCTCAGCTCAAACGCACTATCTTTTAGCACTGCCTATGATGATGATGATGATGATGTTGATGATGATGATAGTAGTAGTAGTAGTAGTAGTAGTAGTAGTAGTAGTAGTAGTAGTAGTAGTAGTAGTAGTAGTAGTAGTAGTAGTAGTAGTAGTAGTAGTAGTATCAGCAGCAGTAGTAGTAGTAGTAGTAGTAGTAGTAGTAGTAGTAGTAGTAGTAGTAGTACTAGTAGTAGCAGTAGTAGCAGTAGTAGTAGTAGTAGTAGTAGTAGTAGTAGTAGTACTAGTAGTAGTAGTAGTAGCAGTAGTAGTAGTAGTAGTAGTAGTAGTAGTAGTAGTAGTAGTAGTAGTAGCAGCAGCAGCAGCAGCAGCAGTAGTAGTAGTAGTAGTAGTAGTAGTAGTAGTAGTAGTAGTAGTAGTAGTAGTAGTAGTAGTAGTAGTAGTAGTAGTAGTACTAGTAGTAGTTGTTGTAGTAGTAGTAGTAGCAGTAGTAGTAGTAGTAGTAGTAGTAGTAGTAGTAGTAGTAGTAGTAGTAGTAGTAGTAGTAGTAGTAGTAGTAGTAGTAGTAGTGGTGGTGATAAAGATGATAAATGATGATCGTGACACTGATAGCTCTAAGAACGCAATTTAAAACTTCAGTTAACAAAGATAGATTGCTGAATCTGTGAACTTATTAAGTGAAGATTTAACACATTTTTAGTAACACTACAAATCCTGTTCAATCTTATCCCAAAAAAAAGTAAAGATCCTTGTCACGCAAGTTAAAAAAAAGAACACCTTTAACCGTTACAACTGGTACAGCCTTAGTCTAATCCATTGTCCAAAAAGCATGTTAAAAAGTGAAACCAGGTGAGAGGTACAGACATTCACTGAGCGCTGAACTTATTTAGTGCACATTAAAATAAATTCGCATTAACGCTAACATCGTCAAGATAGCCAGGTTAAAGTTCACGATAAGCGCTGCAATGATACTTGGTGCGCGTGCACTATATCTATCATGTTGCGAAATGTGTGACTGTGTGAGACGGAGGGCGCCTGCACTGTTGATTTTTGATGGAGTGGGCGTGGGCAAGTATGTGAATCAAATTATTATTGATCAACAGTTTAAATGTTGTGTCTTTCACCTTTTCCGGTTGTAGTAACGAAGTCGGGCTGGTCTAGGTTAGAGGGGTGTCACGGTGTACTGTTTTCTTCGCAAAGCTTTCTGCGTCGCGTGTTAATTGTTGTTGTGTGAGCAGCAACCGCCGACATTGTGTTTTCACTCGTAGGCAGAAAAGCATTGCTTCCACTGGTCTCTAGCGGGACATAAGCTGAGTATGTGAGGTAGGGGGTTGTGTTTAGCGTCACCGTCAAAAGGACCATTCGGTTTCAGGAAAGGGCGAGGTTGCACTGATGCCATATTTGCACTAAGACTCGAATACGATAAAGAGCTGAACGTGGTCTTTGTAGATCAAGAGAAGGCATTCGACCGTGTGGACAGAGATGTGCTGTGGAGAATTCTTGACGATTACGGAGTGCAGGGTCAATTATTAGACAACATCAGAGCCCTCTATGAAAAAAGTGAAAGTGCAGTAAGAACATCTAGTGGTCTTTCTGAATGGTTCAAAGTCACAACTGGTGTCAAACAAGGATGTGTACTGTCACCATTACTTTTCATAACATACATGGATAAGATCACTGTAGAAGCAAACCCAGACGTGTATGCTATAAACGAATTACTTTTTGCTGATGATCAAAGCATACTGTATCAAAATGAATATGATCTACAGGAACATCTGACTACTCTCAACAACAGCTGTTTACAACATAATATGAGAATCAGTACAGAAAAAACAGAAGTTATGAAGATCAGCAGAACACACAGGCCACTGAATATAAATGTTGGAAGTGCCAAAATCAAGCAAACCAAAGAGTTCAAATACTTGGGCAGTATATTTACAGAGGATGGAAGAATGGACAGAGAGATAGAAACAAGAATACAGAAAGCAAATGCTGTCACATACCAACTATCACCTCTGCTTAAACATCCAGATATAACCATGAAGACCAAAAGACAATTGATAAACACCATCTTCATTCCAACACTCTGCTACCAGTGCCAGACATGGACAATCAACAAGACCCATGAAAGAAAAATAGAAGCCTGTGAAATGAAATGTCTAAGAAAAGCAGCGAATAAGACCAGACTAGACAGGATAAAGAACATAGACATTAGAAACACTGTCAAAACTACACCATGTTTAGACTACATAGAACATCAAAGAATGAAATGGTTTGGACATCTAACCAGGATGAAAAATGACCAAATAACATCACAAATCTTCAACCAAAGAAGCTCAGGATATAAGGCAAGAGGAAGACCAAGGAAACGGTGGATTGACGGGGTCTCCGAAACCTGCCAAAAGCATGGCCTCAGAACATCAGATGCTGCCCGCCTTGCTTATGACAGGAACTTGCATCTCCCCACAACGCTTAGCAGCATACGTGGAAGGAAAAAGTAAAAGTAAGTAAGTAAAGTCAAAAGGACCGGACACGACGTCCTCGTCACGTAGTCCAGCCTGAGCAAACATGAATGAAAGGTCAGCTAGTGTGCATCTGGTACCGACTCCGTTACTAGAACCCCTTTTGCTTCAGACATAATTCACCATTAAGTCACAGTCCTTGACTGTTGTTGCTTGATCGGTTGTGTTCCCGGCTGTATAATCGTAAGGCTAGTGATGGTTCTTCGTCCACTTCTGGACTTTGCCTGTGTTTCAGGACCTGATTTGTTTATGCGATTCCGATTTACAGATCTGGATAATTCCTATCTGGCGAGAACCCATTCGTGATTCTGGCGATCATGTGACATGGCGACACATGACAGTCTACATTGTTTTTTGCACAGCGCATGATGCTGATGATGAGGAGAAGAAGGATGATGATAGTGTAAGAATTTCGGTTCACCCTATCTTAGGGACTCCAAGATTTATTGGGAAGTTCCCGGGAAAGTCCAAAATTATAGGGGAGGTTAGGGTTAATTGGGTGGGGTTCATCTCACACCCCACGACCAGCTCTAGGATAAATAGAGAAGGCGGTGTCACACCCCAACAC
>CAJHNH020001043.1:121119-133619 GCA_905116865.2 Candidula unifasciata
GCGAAGTGCGGAGGGGAATGGGAAAGGGGGCAGGGAGAGTATTTTAAAACATCATTTCCTTAAAAGTGCAGCACTTTCAACTTACGCTATTACGTAAGTTTTGCAATCCGAAATTTTGGATTTGTCTAGACATGACAAAAACACAACCCGGATAGAGTGGAGAAGACGGAACTAGAAAGACTAATTTGCTATGTTGTTAAATTTATTTTCGGAAGTGCTAAATTATTTGTCGCGATTTGTTCCGTGTTGTTCCTTTTCTTCATTCGCGGATATGAGAGGGGCCGCAACCATTGTGACCCTTACTGAGTTGTTCTTTTTTTTCCTCTGTCATCTTTAACAGGGCTGTTGTGTTGGCAAGTTCTGTTGCGGCCTACAGCTAGGTTACGATAACTACGCTTATCGGCCAAACTTTACGATTATAATAAATCCATCATTAGCGTGCACCCTCCCCCTAAATTCCAGTGAGACCGACCGCTCTGTTGTCTGTCTGTCTGTCTGTCTGTCTGTCTGTCTGTCTGTCTGTCTGTCTGTCTGTCTGTCTGTCTGTCTGTCTGTCTGTCTGTCCGTCTGTCCGTCCGTCCGTCCCGCCGTCTGTCTGTCTGTCTGTCTGTCTGTCTGTCCGTCCGTCCGTCTGTCCGTCTGTCCGTCTGTCCGTCTGTCTGTCTGTCTGTCTGTCTGTCTGTCTGACTATATATATTTTGGTCTGTCCGTCTATCTGTCTGCATTTCCATCTCTTTCTTTATATCTGCATATCAATCTCTTTCTTTTCCTTCTGTCTATCTCTCCCTCTATCTCTCTCACTTTATATGTATATATATATATATATATATATATATATATATATATATATATATATATATATATAAATATATATATATAATTTATTCTCTGTCTGATTATGCACCTGAGCTTCAGATATACAAGTACAGACTCACACTTCATTGTGTATTCCATAATTTCAAGCACTTTTCAACTTTCCATTCAACCTGTTACTTACCTGTGTGTTTGTGCGTGGAACACTAAAGTACACAAGCTGATAACATCTACCAATGAACAATTAAATATAAGTACGTATGTTAATATGGCGCCTTGTGACATTTGATCATTACCAACTCGTCGCTCTGTTCACCGATATCTGTGAGCTGGTCCTTTTCGACTTCACCGATGATAAACATCCGGTCAAAATGGACGCTAGGCAGCGGCACTGTTCGAAGCAGAGGCACATTTTTTGCTTCTGTCGGACGGTGGCCGATGCATTTTTTGCTCCATTTGTAGACTGGATATAGTTTCGTCGCCCAGCTTCTGAGTTGAATGCATGGCGTGACACAGTGAGCTGCGGATTACATTTGGAATGTTTTTTCGACTGTGGCCAACGTGATGGTGTGAATTTTAGATTCAGAAAATGGCGCGATGCCTGTCGTGCAATGTTGGTGGTGCCCGTATGTGATTAAACTTGATCGCGTGGGCTGCTGATCTGTTGGCGACTTCTGCTACTATCAATGATGAACTGCATTTCTAATGTCGGACTGTTTGTGTTAGCACTTCGGATGGCTACCGTATGCTTTATTGCGAGTGTATGCTAGATATGCTGATACAGCAGTCTGTCAATCTGTCCACAAGGGACTGTGATAAACATTCTGTGTTTTTTTTTTCCGTTGGCACGGGAGCGGAGCAAAGATGGGGTTACCCGTTTGCTATGAAGCTGAAACTACGACAACCAGACTACCAGTGTTATGGGACAATTACCACCGCTTCTGACGCATAGAAAGATGCTTCTGGCAACCAAAACAAATTTCATAAGAACGTTTTTTTTTTTGGCCGACAGTGCCAAACATATACCCATACAACAATTTATGAGCGGAAGATCTTAACAACAGAGATCAGATGTCTTAGGAGAGCTCCTGGTGTGACAGGAAAAGATAAACTGAAGAATGAAGAACTTAAAATAAGACTAGGACTGAAACCAGACATGCAGTTTTTTAAAGAACATCAAATTGGATGGTTTGGCCACCTGACGAAAATGCCCTGGTATCAACTGCCATAGGGAGCTATCTACGCTGAAGAAGCAAAATGAACAACTGAGCAAGGGGAAGACCACACAAGAAATGGAGCGACATTATCAGGAGCAAACCTAACAGAAATAAACACCGAATTGTACAATGCATTATAAAAAGCACACAATTGATCTGTATCCCCCCCCCCCCTCCCCCCCCCCCCCCTCCCTCAAAAAAACCTCTCTGGGGTAAATAGTGGAAGAGAAGAAGAAGACGAAAAAGTGTTATATTGTGCTTTAGGAAATCATTAGAATAGCAGCGCACTGCGATGGGCAACTAACTAAATCCAGGGATAAAGCTCCCAGAGTCTTTAGCACAAAGCCAGGGTAGACCTGTGTTTCCCAAACTGTTCTTAGTCGCGGCCCTTTTTTTCCCCCATTAAAAAGCTCCCACGGCGCCCTAACCTAAGTAAAAGTATTCGTATGTAAAAGATAAAAAATAAATGTCGTGTATCTTCGAATATTTCGCCGCCATCATGTGAAGAGGTCGCGGTTTCCCGGGATGCCGCAGCGCACAGTTTTAGAATCACTGGCATAGACCATATGTTGTCCATGCAACATGATCCCTCTCTCAGCCTATCTTGTTTACTTAAAAGGACATGTAACACCAATTCATTTAATATGTACCTGGTCAGTAAGTAAAGGCTCGTGTTCACATTTTGGGACAGCAAGCATATCGTGCTAGACATATTTTGTATACATAGATAACGTTCTAATTTGATAGGGGCATTACACTGTCCGCCTTTACTCTTGAAGTGATTTCCTGGCAAGACATTTCCCGAACAAGGCTTATGCTCCTTAATCTCCTCTGTATAATAGACAACTATATGCGAGCTTTGCCCCCCCCCCCCCTTTCCCCCTTTTCTCCCACCCCCAACTCTTTTTTTTTGGGGGGGGGGGGGGAGGGTCGCCTAGTTTCTGCTATATTTTGGTGGGTGTGTGTGTGTGTGTATGATATTCTGTAATACGGGTGACCTGAGAAAACCCAGTGTCTTTATAAGAACTTTATGCAGATGGAATTATCCCAACATCTGTGAAATATTGACGTTTCCACGGATACTGAGACAACATGGCTGCTCGGGACACGTGACAAAGGTTGCCCCGGAAACGTAAACTATAACTGTGTCAGTTTCAGACAACTCAATCTTGGACTCATTATGATAAACAAATTAACATGTATTGATTGTCACTCAAGAGGACATTCATTATCACTCCAACAAATTATATTCTAGTGAGTTTTCTTGAATACACTTTCAGGCCTGAAAAAATGCGACTAAAACTGTTGTAAATCTGGCAGAAATGTGCCTTTTCTAACTCCTTGTGCTGGTATTGTTACTAAATATTGTTGCTGGTATTGTTACTAAACGTTATTACTGGTATTGTTGTTAAACGTAGTAGCTGGTATTGTTACTAAACGTTATTGCTGGTATTGTTACTAAACGTTATAGCTGGTATTGTTACTAAGCGTTATTACTGGTATTGTTGTTAAACGTTTTTGCTGGTATTGTTACTAAGCGTTGTAGCTGGTATTGTTTCTAGACGTTTTCGCTGGTATTGTTACTAAACGTTGTTGATGGTATTGTTACTAAACGTTGTTGCTTTTATTGTTACTAAACGTTGTTGCTGGTATTGTTACTAAACGTTGTTGTTGGTATTGTTACTAAACGTTATTGATGGTACTGTTACTAAACGTTGTTGCTGGTATTGTTACTAAACGTTGTTGCTGGTATTGTTACTAAACGTTGTTGCTGGTATTGTTACTAAACGTTGTTGCTGGTATTGTTACTAAACGTTGTTGCTGGTATTGTTACTAAACGTTGTTGCTGGTATTGTTACTAACCTCCTCCTGCACCTCCCCCAAAAAGTGGTATGTGCCCCTTTAACATATGTAAGGGGAAATAGGCGACCCACATAACCATGTATATAAATTGTCTTTTCAGGTCCATGTTTTTTTTTTTATATATATATAACGAAAAACACTTTTCCACACACCTTCAGGTTTATTAGGCACACAGGGCTAGACCTGTATTTTAAAAACCAATCGGCACTTGGTTGTTGATGTGGTCAACATTATGCCGACCGTCTTCATTTCCCAGGACTGTATCTGGCACCCGCTTAAGGCTGTCGACCTTGGTGCTAAGGTCATTTTTTAAAAGAATTTAGTCAGCTCCGACAAGACCCGAAAATTCAACCTTCCAAACCACAGTCGAGCGTCTCACTGCTACACGACAACAGCTCCCTGATTCATACATTGTTTTCTTTTTCAGCACATTATCATCATCATCATCATTATTATTATTATTATTATTATTATTATTATTATTATTATTATTATTATTATTATTATTATTATTATTATTATTATTATTATTATTATTATTATTATTTATTGAGAAGAAGGAGACTAAACACAGAGGTTAACAACATTGGTTCTGGAATCCAATTTTATCATTGTCGAAGACTTTTCTTAACGTGGACAGGTCTTGCTAGTCACACTCGTCATCGCCATAGGCTGTAAATCCAATCCCTCTTCATAGCGCAGTTTAACACTAACGTCTTGAAAGACCGGAAGGAGCCAATCAATCAATCAATCAATTAATATTATTATCAGTTTAATCTTCTGCCCTTTTTGACCTACAACTTATGCCGTGAAGTGTCACAGAGAAGATTTAAATGGCTGTTTTGCTGCTGTTGATGTCATATTGCATTTTTGAAGTGTCTCTTTTACTCCATCAATCCATCTCTTCTTGTTCGGCCTCTTGACTTGTAGCCTGTTGTTCTCATATAGTACGCTTTTGTTGCTGGCTGATCTGGTTCCATTCGGACCAAATGACCGAATCATTTGACTCACTTATGTTCAATGAAATCATTCACCGATATTGTGCCTTTCATTGTTCTGAGTTCTTCGTGAGTGACTGCGATTTTTTTGATTTTCCCGCGGCATTTCTTATACATCTCATCTCACACGTTGACATTTTGCGTTTATCATTATTTTTATTACACACTTAAATAAAGGTTATGTTCTTTGAGCTTCCTTCCCAATTGATGAATTTTATGAGAACCCCTCCACGAACACCTCATTTTTTTGTCGGCGCCTCTGGTTGTTGTTGCCATTCATGACGATAACAATGACCACGATGTAATAGCCGTTTTTATAGTTGTTTACAGTTATGCGGGAGACCCAGGTTCGAATCCTCGGTGAGGTTAGAGATTTTTTTTTTCTGTCGGGACAAAAATAGAATCCTCACATACAGATTCCATGGCGACAGCACTGGCCATGCTGCCTTAAAACCCTCAGGCTCAAAGACCCCCAGCCTGCACCGCAAAAGTGGTATATTAAAGGCCAGTAGCTGGCAATTTTGGCTGTGGTAGGTGTTATTTGTTGTTCCTTTTTGCTGCCAAAAATGTTACTATTATTGTCAAGGAAGTTGTTTATGTTGTTGTCGTTCTCGAAGAATGTCTTGTTCTCGTTCTAGCGCCTTACCTCGACCTTTTTCTTCTCTTCCTCTTAGTTAGTTGCGTATCCTTTACAGGACGTTGCAGAACCAACCCAAGCAGCCCCTGGCTGTTGTGTGGTTTCTCTAGGCAAATTTACATCAGGTAGTTTGCCATTGCTTATGCACTGTCGGCCCCCTGATACCACTGTCGAAACCAACGCAAGGTGCATGGCCCGCAGCTGGAATCGAACCCAGCACCCCGGCATTACGAAGCGTTCGCATTAACACAGAACCGACTTTCTCTTAGTACTCCTGTTATAATTATATATATATATATTCTCAATATTTTCAAACATGATATGCTTCCTCTATAGTTCTTGATTTAGATTCCCCCATGACTTTCTTATTGCTGGTTCCCATGTCATATGACTTATCCAACTCCTTGGATTCTGCGAAAACAACTTGCCGGCCAGATCCATCAAATTACAGCTGAGAACCCACTCCTGGTTATCCGATTTCAGCCGTTGTGTGGAGTTGCCTAATTGTGGCCACCTTTCCTGTGTCAGCAGCTACCGCCCATGTGTTACATCTGCGGCTCTGGGTAGGCATTAGTGTCCAACTGGCTTGTATGAATAATGACTGACTGTTACTACTTACTAGGTTACCCATAATTCCCACACGCAAAGAAGCACGGCCCAGTGAGGCAATCACAAAGTGGCCCCCATTGGTGTTTGTCAAACTATCTGGAGGTTAGTACATTTGGAGGGCATTGTAATTAGGCAGAGTCGCGCACTCCATTGGGATTATGTGAGATAATGATTTGGGGCTGATTATTTCAGTGAAGGTAATGAAGCGGAACTTGATAACAGGCGCGTGACCATTAGAACGCGTGAGCTAAATGGCGCAAATAGTTGTGTCCTTGACTGAGCTGTGAACCTTGGGACTTGGTTACGTGTGACATAAAGTTACGTGCCAGGCTTCGCTGTTTGGTAACCTTTGTAACTAAATATTTGTGTTTCTCTTGTAGTTGTTTTTGTTTTGTTTTTGCTGTTGTTTTTACTGTTATTGTTGTTGTCCTTATCTTCCTCTTCCTACCCAGCCTTATTCTTCGACTTCCTTCTCTTCACCCTCCTCTTCCCCCTCCTTTTATTCTTTCTTCTTCTTCTTCTTCTTCATTTTCTTCTTCTTCTTCTTCTTCTTCTTCTTCTTCTTCTTCTTCTTCTTCTTCTTCTTCTTCTTCTTCTTCTTCTTCTTCTTCTTCTTCTTCTTCTTCTTCCCCTTTCTCTTCTTCTTTCTTCTTCTTCTTTCTCTTCTTCTTCTTCTTCCTCATCCCCCTCCTCGTTCTACAATGACTAATACTACAATTACAACAACTACTACTACTACGACAACAACAACAACAACAACAACAACCACTACTATTACTACTACTACTACTACTACTACTACTACTACTACAACTACTACTACTACTACTACTACTACTACTACTACTACTACTACTACTACTACTACTACTACTACTACTACTACTACTACTACTACTACTACTACTACTTCTACTCATTTATCTCTGTTTCTTCTGCCTTTGCCTGCAAAATAGCGGTTGGCACTTGTATTGTGGTTTATAACTAGCCTGCGATATCTGTACCTTTCCACCTGAACACGGCTTACCTCAGCAAACCCTTAAATAGTCGTATTTCACGACATGCTTGCGAAGGATGTTCAGTCTATTCTTTGCTCCCCTCCCCCGTCAGTCCTCAGATATGACCGAATCCACAGCTCCGACATGGGTCACTATTATTCGATGTTACTTAGATGTTCATGCGTTTTTGGGCATAAAGGGCTCGCGCTATACTTTATAGACGGATCGGCACTCGGTGGATGATGTGACAACATCACGCCGTCCCTTGGAAGTGACTGATAAATAAAGCTTTTTGACAGGACACTGTCGCGTGGAGCATTTGATGCTGGGCCCATGTTGTTTTTTAATGCGATTAGACCCATTCTCCACTCAGTAGGCGACCCAATTAAAACAAGGCCTAAAGTCTTTCTTTTCCATATTTTATTGTGCCCTTTCTAGACGGGATTCGAACCCAAGACTAGGCGAATGTCAGCCATTGTGCTTCTGCTGCTTTTTAAAGTTATTGCCAGCAGAGGTGCCGAATGAATGAACGAACGAACGAACGAACTTTATTTTCAAAGGGTTACAAATTAGACACGCAGGCCTGTCTTACATTCGGCCCTTCGGCCGACACCATAAGAGGGAAGACGGGAGGGGGAGGGGAGCTTCATTTAAAATTTCTCTCGCGAAGGGGTGGGGGGGGGGGGGAGGCAAGAAGCCTTATGCAATTGAGTGCGTTATATTTAAAAAAATAATAATACCCACTCAGTCAATCCTCTTCTACTTTGGCGTGTAAAAGTTTACAGGGAGATGGCCAGACTTTTCTGTCAGCAAATTTCTGTTTGGTTTTGTTCCATTCCAGTCCGCTGTCAGTCAGGGACTGTCCTCTGTTGCTAGCGTGTCACAGCTGGATTTGAAAGCGAGTCTCCTATCGATTACGCTAACGCGGCCTCTATATGATTCCATGTTATGAAAATGTTGCAACAGATAGAACAGAATAGAAAAATAGAATAGACTGCAAGCGCTATGTGACATACAATGGCACAGTGTGACAATGAATGAGTTTATCTGCCGAAAAGTTAATAATTATAATATGGTTAGTTGTGTATCCTTTACAGGACGTTGCAGAACCAACCCCAACAGCCCGCTGCTGTTGTGTGGTTTTTCTAGGCATTTACGCCCAGTACTTTGTCATTGCTCTGGACGGTCGGCTCTCTTGATACCACTGTCGAAACCAACGGTAGGCGCATGTCCTGTAGCTGGGATCGAACCCGGCATCCTGGCATTACGAAGCGTTCGCATCGACTTAGCCACAGAGCCGACAATTATAATATACTGTATTTGAAATAGGGAGCCATCGTGGTGTAACGGCTAGATGTTGATGGCTTTGGGTCACAGGTGTACCCAGCTTTGAGTGTGTAGCTGGTAAAGTCCTGGGAAGTAAATGCGGCATCCATGATGATAACCATGTCACCCGCCTAGTGCTGATTCGTCTTTGAAATATGGGTTGTATGCCCAGTACACCTGAACGTCTGGAAAAGGGTCCTTTTATCTGGAAAAACGCCCGGCGCGCTAGCTAAGTTGGTTTAATCAGCAGTGCAGCGATGGGGTGATAGACTCCTTGTGGTCCGAGCTCACGCTCGGGGGTAGGCAGAAAAGCGAAATATTTCCCAGATGTGTTTTATCTATCATGGAACCAATATCCATAGTTCCCCCTGTGTATCTATCTCGTCTTCATTTACCCGACCAGGACATCCCAAAGGCAATAAACACCCGATGACACAAAGTGTCACCATCTGGATGATGATCACCGCTGGAGAGGTCCCAGAAACCGCGTTCAGCCATTAGACCATATTTATGACCGGGCTATATTGCGGCCCCTGGCAAGAGCCAGAGAAGGTCTTCAAATAACTAAAAATTGCATCCCACAAAAGGATGACTAGGTAGGTAATCATAACCCCGTGTGGGTTCCAGTGCCCTATTATAGGGATAACAAGAATAGGCCTACTTCCTAGCCAAAAGCATGTCGTAAGAGACGACTAATTTGCAGATTCCTTCAAAGTCGGAGTGTATCTGCCTAAGAGGCAAGGAACCAACAGTCTGCATAAAAATTAGTCAGATCTGTCAAACAGATGAACACGCAAAACTAAGGTTCTTTAACAGGATTGCAGTCCAGAAGTTGACGAACAGCCATAACTTTCAGCCGGAGTTAACACCTGATGAACACAAAGAAAAAGAATAACAATGATAATAATAACAATAATAATAATTATAATAATAATAATAATAATAAGAAGAAGAAGAAGAAGAAGAAGAAGAAGAAGAAGAAGAAGAAGAAGAAGAAGAAGAAGAAGAAGAAGAAGAAGACGAAAAAGAAGGAGAAGAAGAAAAGAAGAAGGAGAAGGAGAAGAAGAAGAAGAAGAAGAAGAAGAAGAAGAAGAAGAAGAAGAAGAAGAAGAAGAAGAAGAAGAAGAAGAAGAAGAGAAGAAGAAGAAGAAGAAGAAGAAGAAGAAAAAGAAGAAGAAGAAGAAGAAGAAGAAGAAGAAGAAGAAGAAGAAGAAGAAGAAGAAGAAGAAGAAGAAGAAGAAGAATATCCATAATACCAAAATAATCTGAAACTAGTACCAAACCAGTCTGAAACAACATAGAATGTATGAACACGTATAGGGAACTGTTATGTATTATTATATGGACCGATCAGCCCCAGGAGTCCTTCCACGTGTTCTAGGCAGGGGAAGAAGGGACGGAAATGGGGGGGGGGGGTCGAGCCTGCTTCGATGGGCGTCAGCGCAGAAATTACCATTAAAAAACCGACTGACGCTTAATGGTTATTCTCCCGCGGCCACAAATGTGTGAAAATAGCCACCAATGACCGTTGGAAACCGAGTCGATGTCGTAATGGCCGTTCCAGAGTCGCGATTTATACACACAACCTCTTAGCAAAAACGTGTTTCGAGCCTGCTTCGATGGGGCCGTCAGCCAGAAATCGAACCATTAAAAAAACGAGACGCTTAATGGTTATTCTCCCGCGGCCAGTAATGTGTGAAAAATAGCCACCAATGACCGTTGGAAACCGAGTCGATGTCGTTGGCCGTTTTCCAGAAGTCGCGATTTATACACACCTCAGCAAAGTGTGGACTGATTTCCAATGGATTTTGTGATATCTGTCTCAAGAGGAGTCGCACGAAGCACGAGGAGCCAAACTCCGGTGACGATCTCCAAGCATTGCCCTAAAAACTGCACCTGTGAACCGAACGATGACGTCGTTAAAAGAACCCACTACCTTCAGATCGCGAGGCAAAGATTTTGACCACTTCGCTAAGAAGGCCCTCTGACCCCCAAGCTCCCACCCCTTTCCCGACTCCCGATATAAATCATACAGGTGTTAATAAAGTGGGCTGGAGTTGTATGGATATAGAACAGACATAGCACACTATAACATCGTGGCCCCCTGAGAAGACAGAGAGGTATCAATCCAACCGATCACTACACACAGATTACAAATAGGACCTGTGATCTAAAGGCTTTGTCAGTGGCCCACACTTTGTCTGGTAACCAGTACCGGATTAAGTCATATGGCTAACTTAACTGCAGCTTAGGGCTCACAGTTTGCAAGGCCCCAACAAATTTTTATTTTTCACAAATGTAATTATTTATTTTATTTTAAATAGAGCCTTTAATGATGTTAGTTGCGTATTCTTTACAGGACGTTGCAGAACCAACCCCAGCAGCCCCTGGCTGTTGTGTGGTTTTTCTAGGCAAATTTACGTCCAGTAGTTTGCCATTGGTCGGCTCTGTGGCTAAGTCGATGCGAACGATTCATAAAGCCGGGATGCTAGGTTCGATCCCAACTGAGGGCCATGGGCCTTGCGTTAGTTTCGACAGTGTTATTAAGAAAGCCGATCGGTCAGAGCAATGGCAAACTACTAGACGTAAATTTGCTTAGAAAACCTACACAACAGCCAGGGGCTGTTGGGGTTGGTTCTGCAACGACCTGTAAAGGATACGCAACTAATCTTCAGTTTGCCATTAGAGCCTTTAAGAGGATCATGCAATATAATTTCTTTGATCTTGCAGACACATTCTTAATTATTTCTTTGACTAAAAATGAAACGATATTTCCATCATCCATATACTAAAAAATTTTTGTTAGTTTGATCGTGCAATTTAAATAGAGACCTCGTGACTTTATGACAAATTAGGACTTCATCAAGCCCTAATCCGGGCCTGCTTATAAGATTAGCTGGTGTATGCACTTATTAGCAATATGGCACCTCCTTCACTTCCCAGACTATGTCCTGTTTCCCATGTTAGGTGGGTTCGTGCCTAGCAGCCACCTTGAGTAGAACACCTTCAAACTACTAAGGGGACTCGAACACATGACCATCAGGCTAGCAGGCCGATGAACCAACCACTGCTCAACCACTACCCCTATGAATGAACTCTTGAGAAATTTCCTACTACACTTTATTGGACTCTGAGAGGACTCTTGGAGTTCTATTGTCTGTCATAAACATTTCACTCGCGCCATAAATCGGGGCAGTTCCCCCGCGTCATCGCCACATGACGTAAGAAATCTTATAAATAACTAAAGTCCAAAAGGCAACAAGCTGAAGACTGTGTGGTACAACTTACAGAATGTGATTGGCCGTTCATTCATTCGTCTTAAACTTTGAGACCCACTAGTCTAAGCTAAAGGGGTGTCAGGTTGTTTTGTGTCGACGCTCTCACCGGCGATCACTCCTGCTCTATGTTACATGATGTGACCGGTTTTAACGACTCCAGAATATATAGAATTGGTCCTAACCCCAGGACCCCATTCCACAGGCTCAGCTTGCATTCCACGAGAGACTGCACCTTACGTGCTGTGGTTTCAAAAAATTTTAACATTTTGCGGTAGCACCATCAGATGGTTCTACGAACAGTGTCTGTTCGACGGTAGGATGCCATATTGCTGCAGAAAAAGAACGCTCCTCTCCTTGTCACTGTCCAAACCGACTGGTATAAGCGTAACAAGCGATATAGGGCAGCGTCTTTATCCCCCCCCCCCCCCCGAAAATAATATATGATCAAAACAAAGTGTACGTCACCAATGTGTGTGTAGAATGTCTTCAATGACGTCAGTTGTGTCCATGGTCTTGGGACTTCTTTCAATTTGACGTTTTCGCAGGTTCTGCCGCAAACGCAGGACACTTTTTGTTTTTTTTAACTAGTGTCACTAAAGGCAGTTAGTTATGTTGCAAGGTGTTTTGATGGAAATTACAACGTGAGCGATGATAACAGAAAATCTTGTCTCCATGACTGATCAATGTGCGAAAATAGGAAAAATAATAGGACACCATATAGAATTATGGAGACGAGACACTATTCTTCTTCTTCTTCTTCT
>CAJHNH020001043.1:138619-156119 GCA_905116865.2 Candidula unifasciata
ACACTTAAACTACTTCAGAGTGTCTTTTTAGTTCATTCAGGGAAACCAGCGTTATGTGACGGTGTTGAAGACTCTGGGGGATTAAATGGGCAGTTCAATAAAACAAACAGAGAATTCACACGCTGAAAAAACTATTTCAACTATGGTTTAGTAGACGATCTGGAAGATATTCAACTCCAAAAGGGGAAACATAGTCGGATGTTTAAGTAGGTTGCAACTGGTATTGTTAGAATGTCAACTCTTCGTTGGCTTCCGATGATGGTGGCAAAGCACGAGTATGAATGTCCTGCGTACAGTGCAGTGGATAGGCGTGCATGTAACGGCCCTGATTGCTGTTAACTCTTTATATTACAAATTACCAGTTCATAATTTTACTATTCATTTTGAATATATACTATTTATTACAAATGTTGCCAAAGAAATATGTATTAGTTTACTATTTATTCTCACTGTTTCCTACTTATTTTAAACATGCCACTCGGGTTGCGACCAAAGAAAAATGTACGTTCGCTGCATGCTTGCGCTACTCCTGCATAAACTGAAACATATGTAAGCTACCAGTTCTTAGTACTGCGATAGTAACTGCGCGCACATAATCTCAACAGCAAAACGGTATGGAGTTAAGTACCACGTAATACCCTCTCCTGTGTAATCGTTACCTGCTAACGCTTACGCGTGGCAACTGATCTCGTCACTGGTACAGTGATGTCAGTTATTGATTCATTGATTGAACACAATCGAAATCACTAGCGACAGATACTGCGAGTTCTTTATAACGTGTTAACTACACTACATGATGATGATGATGCTAAGAAGCGGGTATTTGAATTATCCGGGACAAGAAATGTACTTCATGCGTGTCCATTACTCCAGAACACACACCACTAATGCAAGACAATTCCTATCCACAGACAGGATTTGATCTTTCATGACATAATTGATCTTCGACCATCCACCCTACAAGGGCTATTTCAACAATATTGACCTTACAGAGACTACTTCCTTTGCTAATGACGACTCCAATTTCCATGGATCTGACTTTCTGTGATCAAGGATTTGCTGTCTACAGACATTACTCTCTCACTTGATCCCCGTCCATTTCCTCCACTGCTGCCGATGATTGCGTGCATAATTCGAGACGAGTAGAAGCAATTTTCGAGAAGCGTTTTTTCAAGTCAGACAAGGAAATGCATTGTGGAAGGTCGAGGCTTGGCGGGGAATTGAATCGTTTGGTTTGTCTTTAAGTGCATGTTTTTCCTTCTTTTTCTTTTGGCAGTAGTTGGATGATGAGTATAAAGAAAGAAAACGTAGACGAACTGGCTTGCAGAGAAAGGCAGAATGATAGGCATACACTTTCACAGGTGTATGTGCAGACAATATGTATGTTTTTATGCATGTGTGTACAAATATATTTATTTTGGTGGGTATGCTTAGGAAAATGTATGTCTTATTTGTTTGTTCTGTCAGTTCAGATATGTGCGTGTTGGGTATTATGTGTGCATATTTAAGTGTATATATGTATGCATGTATACAAGGTCCAACAATTAAGTAATGAGACTGATTTCATTATGGCTGAGACAAAAATGCCCTCTATGAATCACAGCGCGGAATCCAACGAGGCAGCCATCGTCTATGATCTGGCAACTTTTTATCACCGCCCTATAAGCAGACAACAAACAAGCCGCCATTTTTGTTAGCCTAGTTAGAGGTGCATTGTTATGTGATAAGCATAGAGCACACACACACACACACACACACACACACACACACACACACACACACACACACACAAAAAGCTAACATTGAATTATGTTCAAAACTCAGAAAAACACCACAGTTAAATTGATGCGACAAGTTTATAGGGAAAACTGTTTACCTCTTGCACACATTTTCAGCTGGTATTCTCCATTCGACAGTGATGCGGAAATGATTACTAATGCAATTAGATTAGAACGCCGAATTTATTTTAATGATGCAAATCTCAATGCAAAATTCCGAGAACGGATACAAGAAGATCGTTGTTGTTAGGATTATGGTAGATGAATTTGGTGTTACTACAGAGACTATTCGTAAAATTTTAGTCGAAGTTTTTTGCTAGAAAAAAGTTGCTTGCCGGTTTGTATTCGACACCTGTCAATTTTTTTCTTCTTCATGACAATTGTACAGGAATTTTTTGCCCAAAAACAAGCGTGTGTTCTCAACTATTCACCCTATTTCACAGATTTGTCTCCCTGTGATTATTTTCTATTCAAAAGAATTAAAGTTACCGGTGAGAGGACGGTTCTTTGACGATATTGATGACATCCGAAGGGCTGTAATATTGACTTTAAGGGCCATATCAACAGAAGAACTACAGAGGTCGTTCCAGTGTTTGATAGATCGTGCAACTCGCTGTATCAATGCACAAGGGGCTTACTTTGAAAAAGCACAGGTTATATCTTCAACTAATGATTATTTTAATTTTTAATGGAGTTAGTCTGATTATTTAATTGTCGGACCTTGTATGTATGTAAATTGTAGATGCTCTTGCACATTAGGTTACCCCCAAAAATATTGAGAGAGAGAAGCCAGAAGGGCCCTTTCTCAAATACATTTGTTAAAATATGCAAACCATTCCTATTATTTCAAAAATTGTGTGTGTTTTTTTTTTTTAATTTGCTGTTTAAATTTAGCACATAAAGTAATAGTAGTAGTCGTAGCAGGAACAGCAGCAGTTGTCGTAGTAGCAGGAGTAGGGGTAGAAGTAGCAGTACTGTTTTGATAAAAGCGTATGTTCTCATTCACACTGGATGTAATTTTCGCATCTTACTTCCCTAAGGTTGGTAAAGCCCCGGACTGTACAGACTTTTAAATTGTGCTCAAAGAACTCTTCGCGTAGTTCTGTAACTCGTTTTGCGTATGTAGGCGCGTGAGCATATGTGTATGTGTAATTTCTTACTTTTAAGTGAGCTTGAAATAAACCCCCCCCCCCCCCCCCCCCTCCCCCCAACTCCTTCTTTTTGAGAAAACTGAATATTTTTACAGATTCTCCACCTTTAGATCTTAATTAACAGCTGTGTTGCCCTGATAGGGTGACTCACATAATCAGGAATAAATCAGAACACTGGCTAAATATAGTCGGTACAGGAATTTCAAGTGTTGCTCTGACATTTCCAGTCTCCCGATTAACAGACGACAGGCCACATCAGCCTTTCCGGGCAATCTGCGTCATCAGAGACCTTCTATAACCAGTAGGACTAAGACCAGGCAAATCCACGGCAGATGTATTTGCGTAGTTGATCCGTGGAACGGTTTACGGTGTGCTTAAACACAGAGCGTACATAAATGCACGATTCTAATATCAGACATGTTTCTCAGTTCTTACCTCGTTTCATGGAAGCGAACATACGTCCACTCCAGCCTGTGCAACGTCATCGTCTTCAGCCTCGCTACATCCAGAAAAGTCCAAGTCCAAGTCCTTTTGAGAAAAAAAAAAAGAAAAGCTCGACCACGTTCAGACTGCTGCTAGCTAGCCTAGGCTGTAACAGTCTCCGCCTATATTTGTGGTCTGGGTTATTTGCGTCACTTTCGTGACTGAATACTGGTGTTTGTGCCATTTCTGGCTTAATGCTTCCATCCGAATCAAACCGTTGTCACTGGTGCATGTCTTCCTTCTTCATTCTTGGTGTTTCCTGTTTGTTCTGTCTCCCTTTGATCTGGCTAGGCGTATCTCGAAGGAGAGCGAGCTTCCAAACACAACGACCTTTCGGCCACCATTTATTGTTTTAAATTTTGAGTATTTTAATTTTGCCAAAAAGTACTGAAAACAGTTTTTGAATGTGAATAGTTCCGAAATGTGAAAATTTTTCCAGAAAATACTTCAGTTTGCTAATGAGTAGGTCAGCTGGACTAGAAAGAAGGCAATAACAGTTATTCGATCATGTTCTCAAACGAGTCAAAGTTCATGTTGGACAGGCATAATGGCAGAATCAGGGTGTTCGGACGTCCACGTGAACGATATGTTCGTAATGACACTCTTGAGACTTTGAACTTTGGTGGAGGCAGCATCATCGTTTGGGGAGGAATGGCAGAATTGTAAAACAAAGCTGATAATAATTTCGGTAACATCACTGCGCAGAGGTGCATTCACAATATCCTGACACAACATTATGTGCCATTTTCCCAAATCGTGGAAAAGACTTAACTTGTATGTCTTACCCAATGGTCGGCGTCTTTTCTATGAAGTAAACAAGGCAGGTTGAGAGAGAGAGAGAGAGAGAGAGAGAGAGAGAGAGAGAGATCATGATGCATGGGCACCATATAGTCTCTACAATACTACCCAGGCTTTGTGCTATGGTGAGGATGAATTTCATCGCTGGCCTCAATTGGCTCGGAAACAATTTTAAAGGCAGTAGTTTCGGGTTATCAGTTCTTGTCCCTGGAAAGTGGAGGATGGCGGAGTCCCACAGGACATGGCGAATTAAAGATGGGTAGAAGATTTCGAGGCCGACCTCAACTACGATAAAAAGATGTGTGCAAACGGGACATGAATGATACAGAAAATGAAGTGGACTCATGGGAAGAAAATTCCATGGATCATGTTGCGTCGAGGAGACACACCAGGAAAGGAATGAAAATGTAGGAAGAATTAATTGTAGAAAGGATGAGACCTGAGCTTCTGAGATGAAATACATTAACTACAAATGTTAAAAACAACGGTCCTGAAATCCCATGTTATAACTGTGAAAGACTTTTTTTAACGCGGACGGGTCTTGCTCGTCACAATCGCCATGGGCGGTGAGTCCCATGGCTCCTCATAGCTCAAAATAACACTATCGTCTGGAAAGGCGCAAAGGTGACGATGAATGACGATTATTATTATTATTATAGCACAGTCAAATAAGGCCTAAGCCTCTTGATTGCTCACATTCCAATAATTGTCTAGGGAATGGGGGATGTATGAGATTCAAATGCCTTAAGCCTTGTTTACCTACCTAATAATGATAAAATAATAATAATGGTTATTTGTGCACAATAAGGCAAGATGTTAGCCTCTCTCCAGCCAGCCCAAAATTGTCGCATAATCCTTCAGTGCTGTCTCTGCTGCGGCGCGCCTGTTAAACAGCGCTGCATACACAATTTGGTCGACGTCTGTGGCTTAGGCGTAACAAACGCGCTTTGTAATGCCGGGGTGCCGGGTTCGATCCCAGCTGCGAGCCTTGCGCCTTGCGTTGGTTTCGACAGTGGTATCGAGAAGCCGATTGTCGAGAAAGAAAAGGCAAACTACTGGACGTAAACTTGCCTAAGAAAACCACTACAGCCAAAAATGCTGGGGTTGGTTCTGCAACGACCTGCAATGGATACGCAACTAACTATACACCATTTGAGACAGTAAATATCGTTCGTTCGTTCGTTCTCTTAGTCTTTTTTTTTTTCGTATCCGATTAACTCGCAGATTATGGAGAGGCATGAACGCCAACGCCAGTCGGTAAGGCACCCGATAATGATGATGATGATCCTGAGATGAATACTTTTAAAATCTGATTGTTTTTTCCCGCCTCTCTTTCCTAGGTCTGCAAGTAATTGACCCTCCGTTTTTTTCCCGCCTCCCTTTCCTAGGTCTGCAAGAAAATGACCCTCTCCGTCTCCGGGCAGGAAGTCAAGGCTGGAGCTTGTCATCCGACTCGAGGTCGTCGCCGGTTGTTTTGTTTTAGATCTTTTCCCAGGTAATCTACATCGCTCCCTCTTTTTATTTTCCAGCATTGGCATTCTCTCACAGGTTATGTTATATAAAGTGCACAGAAATGACGTACGATGATGTAAATCACAACTGCTGTCGTCACAGAGTGAGACATCACCGTTTAGGAGACAAAACCCACTTGTATAAATATTTAATGAGGCACAAGTTATATATAGAATTCAATGCAATTTCTATCTTAGGACTGATAATGATTTGATGCCACATTAAAATATATTCTTCTTCCTCCTCCTGCTCTTCCTCCTCCTTCTACTACTCTTACTACTACTACAACTACGACTGCAGCTGTTGCTGCTGCTACTATTACTACTATTGCTTTAACTACTATTAAAACTGCTACTGCTAATCACCCACTCCTTGGTCTCCATTTCAGATTGCTTTTCTTTGCTATCATCATCATCCTCATTTTCTTCCTAATTTCTTCTTCTTCTTTTTTCTTCTTCTTTCTTTCTTCTTCTTCTTCTTCTTCTTCTTCTTCTTCTTCTTCTTCTTCTTTCTTCTTCTTCTTCTTCTTCTTCTTCTTCTTCTTCTTCTATTACTGTAATGGAACCACATCATCGCCTGTCCTCGCCATTATTGTTAAAAACCAGAAGTAGAAACAGTCCATGATGTAGGTGTCAGGTCGCGCTTGTTGCCCCTGGAAGTTTCTACTGCACATTATAACTGCCCTTTGCTAGATGCTGAGTACAAATTCGTTTATTTCACTTTTAAGCATACACTGTACTGTTTAAATTACTGCCAGGACTTTGTGAAATTGTGTGTACTGTCTTGAGGTTTGAACACAAATCAACATCATGGCACACGGCAGGGCTATATAACTGGCGGTCCGTGGACCAAATCCGGCCCGCGGCCTAGCAAGTGGCCAGTGGATCACCTGCAAATGTTTTTTATAAATGATCTTTCTATGCTGGAGCTCGGCTTCCGGCCCTTGACGATCAGTATTTCCCAAAAACTTTGCCCGTGAGTTAAAGTTTAGTTGCGTATCCTTTACAGGACGTTGCAGAACCAACCCCAGCAGTCCCCTGGCTGTTGTGTGGTTTCTCTAGGCAAATTTACATCCACTAGTTTGCCATTGCTCTGGGCGGTCGGCTCCCTGATATCATTGTCAAAACCAACGCAAGGCGCATGGCCCGCAGCTAGGATCGAACCCAGCACCCCGGCATTACGAAACGTTCGCATCGACTTAGCCACAGAGCCGACAGCCCCTGAATAAACTTAGTGAAATATCCCTGGTTCACGGCATCAATGTTCAGTCAAACCAACCAGGTACCGCCTCCATAATGATTTAGGTTGAGATATAAACAACGGATCAACATCATAGCACACGGGTGTAACCCATAAGTGCTCTGTTCTACTTCTAACTCAAGCCTGAGCCCGAAGAATCTCAGCGCAGTGCAGGACCTCCGTATCACCGGCAAGGAACCTGAAATTCTTTGGGTATATTTGTTACACCAACTTTTGCCCGGGCAGCGCGGTTGGGCTACTCTTTGCGATTTTCAGCTGCCAATGGATTTTTAACGTGCGCAACAATATACTCGGGCATCCGATCTCAATGCCCAGTGACCAGGGGAAATTACAAGAAAACAAAGTGAGAAAGAAAAAAAAAAAACCAGCCTTCACGTTTTCGGACCCATCTACACACTGGTTGACCTTTCATTCATACTTGCTCTGAGTAGTCTACGTCGGAGGGGTGTCACGTTGTCTTGCCTCTAATTGCCTCTGCGCCGATGTCATGTATTCTATACTACACGACGACACGGCTTTTATCGATCCCGTAACATCTAGAACTGGCCCTAACCCAAGCCCCGCTACCCACAGCCTCAGTCTAGGTCCCACGAGAGAGACCTTTCGAACAAAATAGTTAAAGGGATAACATTCTGACGTAGACTAGACTTAAAAAAGTATACATTGGCCGGGACACGTAAAAAGAATCGTTGATCCCTCAACCTCCCCCCCCCCCCCCCCCCCTCTTTTCCTTTTCCCAATCCCTCAGTCTCCGGATTTCTGCCCTTAGCATTAATGTATGAGAATCAAAGAGGAGCTTTAGCATAGAAACTCTGTTCAACAGTAGAACGGTATAACACGCTTATTTTAAGGCGCCATTAGGTGTTTCAGGATCCTCGCTGGTGCTACAGGGTTCGTGCACTGTGCTTAGAATTTCAGACTCAGAAGTAGAACTGAGCACTTATGATTTACCACCCTTGTGCCATGATGTAGGTCCGTTGTTTAAATAGAAACAAGAGCACACATGCGCCGTTGTTTGTAATGTAATGAGGTGGAATGTGTCAAGTTTACAATGAATGTTGTCTGCAATCATCTCTTCCTGTCTGTACTAGCCGTTAGGGTACAACATTGGGTCATCCCGCCAAATTATTTATCTAGCAGACAACGGCAGCAATTTCCAGGATTTCACTTCAATCACAAATAAAACTTGCAGTCCATCGCGCTGAACAGTGATTCCCAAACTGTACACTGCGGTGCCCCGGGGAGCCGCGACTTCTTCACAAGGGCGCCGCGAAATATTCGAAGAAACACGAGTTTTATTAAATTTTTATTTTTGTTGTTTACATACAACATGAAAATCGAGACACCAAGAGGCAGGGGAAGACCAAGAAGAATATTGATTGAAGGAGTCACGGACAACTTGAGACTTCATAACATCACGGCATATGAAGCGACTGAGCGAGCCCTGGCTCGGTTGCCGATCATCTGATAGACTGCGACGCCTAGCGGTACAAGCAGATTTTGACAAAAGAAGAAGACACGCGAATAGTCATACTTTTACTTGGGTTAGGGCGCCGTGGGAAAAATTCTAACTGAAAAAAGGCGCAGCGACTAGGAAAAGTTTAAGAAACACTGGCGTGGAACATTCATTCCACCCTGCTCCACCCAACCTTAAATAATCCACCCATTCAAGGGTTCCCCGCTTTGCCTCTTGTGCACTGGACACACGCATATTTCAAACTAGGTCACTGGGTCACGGGTAACCTATTTATATTACGACGGGACCAGAACGTCCTCTGTTATTTATTGCTTCTGGATTCTCTCCTCCCCTTCTGCGACTTTCTCCCCGTATTCTCCTCCTGGGTTCTCCCACTCCTTACCTCCTCCTGGGTTCTCCCACTCCTTCCACGGCATTTTCTCCCCTTCCGGGCTCTCCGATCGGTTCTACTGCTACTGTTGGTGCAGGGAGAAATGGCGGAGCCTGGTGTGCCGCGAAATGACATTATCTGTGTTCGTTTGCATAAACTTGTCTGATAACTGCACACTGCTCGATCTGACTGGCAGATTGGGTTTTTTCGCTATTTTTGTTCATGGGTGTATCTTATTGTGGAGATATTCGTTAACGGTTTCCCCTTTTATTAATTTGCCTCTCTCTCTCTCTCTCTCTCTCTCTCTCTCTCTCTCTCTCTCTCTCTCTCTCTCTCTCTCTCACTCTCACACACACACACATCCCCTCAAATATACACACTCACACACATATCTTTCTTGCTGAAATCTGCATCTCGCTTTTTTCCCTCACACTCTCTCCATCCAGAATTTCGCTTTCTCCCTTTCTAGCCATTTCTTCCTTTTAGGTCTTTTATTATTATTATTATTATTTTTATTATGGTTATTATTATTATTCTCTTCGTCTCTTTTTCAATATCATTTCCCCTTTCTTGTCTCTGTCTAGTTCTAATTTTCTTTCCCAATTTGTGATCTTTTAAAAATAAAGTTCGTTCGTTCGTCCTCTCTATCTCCCCCTACCGATTTTGCCCCGCCCTTCCACCTCTTTCGTAATGCCGGGGTGTCGGGTTCGATCCCAGCTGCAGGTCATGCACCTTGCTTTGGTTTCGACAGTGGTATCAGGGGACCGACAGTCCAGAGGCAATGGCAAACTACTGGACGTAAATTTGCCTAGAGAAACCACACAACACCCAGAGGCTGCTGGGGTTGGTTCTGCAACGTCCTGTAAAGTATACGCAACTAATCTTCCACTTCTAGCCTCTAGTGCGCGACTTACCGTGTCTGTTTTGTACTCTCTTCTTCCTGTTTCTGTCTCGCATTTTGCAAGGTTTCCGATTCCTATTCCTTCTGAGAGAGAAAAAAAATACATTTCGACGACTTTCAGACTGCTGCTAGCTAACCGAGGCTGCTAACAGTCTCCGTCTATATTTGTGGTCTAGGTTTTATGCGTCACTTTCGTGACTACAGTTTTAGTTTTTAGAAGCGCATGGGTATTCGCAGCATGCTCAGCGGACAGAACAGTCAAAGAAGCCAACGGCGCCTTCTCCATGACAAGAAGCAGCATGACGATGGAGGTGATGGCAGTGACGCAAGCGTTCGCCTGGCTCAAAACACAAGACTACACCCGCGTGTGTATACTCAGTGAGTGATTCGATCAGTATGATCCAGAGGGTTCGGCAGGTTTGGCTTGAATCATTACAGAAGTCCACTGTTTGTGGAGTCACCTTTATTTTTGTTCCGGGACACGAAGGCGTCGATGGAAATAAAAGAGCTGATCGGTTGGCTGGATCCGCTATCACTACCGACAGTCAGCCTATGGTTCATGTTGATATTATTAATGCCCTCAGAGAAATGGGAAGGATAGAGGGCTTTGGGGGCAGTGAATCCATATCATTCGCCAGAATGGCAGACTTGGGAATAAAGATCGGCATAGCAGAAAACGCAACGCACACCAGACACACCAGAAGACTTGTTTATCAACATAGAACTGGTACTATTAGCCATTGGACGTTGGGGTTCATACTGAGGGAAGGATCTGAGCACCTATGGACATGTCAGGAGTGCAATGATGATAACTCAACTAACTAACTAACTAAGTTTTAGTGTTTGCGTTGAGTCAGACCGCCTCGTTCTCTTTCCAGTTGTTTTGGCTGGTTGTCCACAATGGTTAGCTGGTAGGCTGGCTGGTTTGCTTGCGTCTGATTGGTTGGTTAATTATGAATTGGATGGTTGGTTAGTTGGCTGGTTGTCTCGGGTAGCTTGGTTAGCAGATTGTCTGTTTGATTAGGGAGCTGGCTGGTTGGTTAAACTTGTTAGTTAGCTGGCTGGATTGTCGATTAGATTTTTTTTTTTTTTCGTAAATCCTATTTAAGATTGTGTTCTTTTCTGGGTTTTTTTTTCACTCCATCCCAGGGACTCTGAGATTTCTTTGGGAGCTCCCCGGAAAGTCCAATATTATCCGTGAAGGGTGCGGCGAATCAGTGTTAGTCTGGTGTTAGTCGGTCTTCATTTCACAGCCAAACATCCCTATACTGTTAAATTTTAACGGGAACTTAGTCCGCGAAATAGGAGGAAATAAAATAAAAGAACCTGGCCGTGATTAAGCCGAACTGCTAGGCACCAAGACGCTAGTTAACACCGCTTAAAGGTCAGGACGGCCTCATGATTTTTTCTATTACCCTCTCCAAAGACTCGCTGATACTAACCCTGTTGACAACAGCACACACACTTACCCAAACATAACTGCCAGCTACGTCGGTCTGATGTGCTCTTTATCTGCAGAAGATGCGGAAGCTGCTGCTCGTGAGTCCCAGCCATCTAGATTGGCCCCAATCCACGCCGCGTGGCGGCGGTAGTCGCCGGAAAACCACAAATTAGGTCGCCGGAAGTGAGCAATTGACACGTGACCGAGGCTCTGTTACAGGTTTTTTTACGGCTGCCATCCTTTGTGCCCGTTATTCGGAGGATAGGCTCGTAGGGTGTCACACCTTCTAGTCCTATTAGTCTTCCACCAGCTCTGAGACACTATTAGTCGTTGTGTGTCAGTCCTCTAAGTCCTGTTGGCCTGCCACACAGACTCAGATCTTCATGTTTTAGGGTGTCACACTTTTGGAATAGCACCCTAAAGGGGACAAACGGCATGCTGACTGCAGAGCCAAATGCAGTGAACGCCTTTTAGGCATGTAAAAATATGCATTAAATGTCTGGCTTCCAGTCAGCATGGCGGATAGGTAGTTAACTGTTTTAGTCGTGGCAAGTTTTGTGTGTTTTTTATTTCTAATGGTTAGCTGATGCATTTTCCTCCACACACACACACACACACACACATACACACACACATACACACAAAAACACAAACACACACATATATATACACACACACATATATATATATATATAATATATATATATATATAGATAGAGAGAGAGAGAGAGAGAGAGAGAGAGAGAGAGAGAGAGAGAGAGAGGGGGGGGGAGAAAGAGAGAAAGGACATAGTTACGTCGCCCAGCTGCTTAGCTGAGTGCATGGCGCGACACCGTTAGCTGCGGATTCCATTTGGAATGCCTTTCTGCTGTGCCCAACGTGGTGTGTGTTGTGAAATGCAGATTCAGAAAATGGCGAATGGCCTTTTGCCAGATAACTGATCGCGCCTTCTGCGATTTATTGCGCTTGCAATGATTGATCTGTTTTAACTTCTGCTTCCATCAATGACATTTCTAATGTCGGCCTGTTTGTGTTGGCACTTTCGACTGCTGCCTTATGCATTCAGTTCCCTGTGTCTGTTATTGGACTGGCTTAGAATGCAGTCTCTATTAGTCTTATCACAAGAGACAGTGATAGGTATTCCATGTGGTTTTTGTTGACACAGGTCTGCACCAAATATGGGTCACCCGTCGGCTATGAAGCTGGAATTGTGATGAGCTGTCTTGACCATCTGTCTCTACCACATTTTAAGGCGGTGTAGGACCGGGTGGGCAGGCGTGAGCCTTAAGATTTAGGACCGGGTGGGCAGGCGTGAGCCTTAAGATTTAGGACCGGGTGGGCAGGCGTGAGCCTTAAGATTCAAGGCCAGGTGTCTAATTTAGTTTTCACAGATGTAGCAGACTAAGATTTGTATGTGTGTGCCCCCGTGTAATGGGGGATATTTTCGACCCAGTTTAGGATGGTTGGGGGAAAGGCCCAAAGCTGACCGAAAACACCGAGATAGTCCAGATACTTGGATTAAACGAGAATCTGGAGATAGGTGACTAACCACTAGTTATCACGGGGACCACGATGGTGCGACCCAAGGTCGCCACGGGAAAAGTAAAGGACCACCACGTGTTGTCACGTGAAACGAACCCGTGGTATAAGTCAGACTTGACTCTGGTCAAGTTTAGTTTGTGTCGACCTGTTGGAGCGAGAGGACGAGCGACTGAATGTGCGAATGTCTACGTGAGTGCCTGAGGAGAAAGGAGACCTGCCGACGAAGTGTTAAGCTGAGATCGACCATGCCAGAGTGTGAGATGTCCAAACAGCATAGAGATATTTTGTTAGAATCTTTAGTAGGTAGGATCTTACAATCATTTACTATATTTATTTATTTAATTTATAGATAAGTAATTAATTCATAGGTGATTATTTAATTAAAATTATTTAATACTTGTATTTAATTATTTCATAGGTAATTATTTAATTAAAATTATTTTGTATATTTATTTAATTAAATTAAAGGTGAAATAATTATATAGAGATTTATAAATTTAATAACTTTATTATTACATTAGATATAGTTTACGTAGGAAATTTAATTATTATTTATTTATTATTGTGAATTATTTACTTGAATAATTTTAGGGTGATTTATTGATTGAGTTATCATTACATTAGTCCTACTTTATATATCTTGTAGTGACAGCGGTTCCAATCTAGTTACAGCTACATCTAGGCACGGGTAGTGCAAGTTGATTAAAATAGGAGGGTAGTTACTTAGTTTATAAATAAAATTTGATTCCATTACGCCACATAATACTCACTGGGCATGACAACTGACAAAGTTCCAAAGGAAAAACATGAATTACCCAAAAAGGGGTGGAATAAATTTTTTACCTCTGATACCAGTGAAAATACCCAAGCATTACATAAAATATACTCCTATCCATTAACGAGAATGAGAAAAAAAAAAGTAAACTTTTTTTTTATACGGGGAAGGGAGAATGTAATGGGGGATATTTTCGACCCAGTTTAGGATGGTTGGGGGGAAGGCCCAAAGCTGACCGAAAACACCGAGATAGTCCAGATACTTGGATTAAACGAGAATCTGGAGATAGGTGACTAACCACTAGTTATCACGGGGACCACGGTGGTGCGACCCAAGGTCGCCACAGGAAAAGTAAAGGACCACCACGTGTTGTCACGTGAAACGAACCCGTGGTATAAGTCAGACTTGACTCTAGTCAAGTTTAGTTTGTGTCGACCTGTTGGAGCGAGAGGACGAGCGACTGAATGTGCGAATGTCTACGTGAGTGCCTGAGGAGAAAGGAGACCTGCCGACGAAGTGTTAAGCTGAGATCGACCATGCCAGAGTGTGAGATGTCCAAACATCAATGTTGAATCCATGGGACCCATCGTTGCTTGAATGCCTGCAGAAGAATGTTCGTTGAAGGCTGCGTGAGTTTGTGTACGAAAGCTGTTCACTAGGACACCGACTGGACTATTCGTTTTGTCGTAAGTCTTAATACGTCAATAAATTCATGTCTCGTAAGCTCACATCGGTGTCGGCTTGTGCCAGTTGTGTAACGTGGAGCGTGTGAGAATATCATCCACCACACACGCATGAACACTGCCTAGACAACGAGTAGAAATACAAAACCACTTATTACACCCCGATAGAAACAAATCAGAATCCCTTACCTAGGATCGATCTCGGGTCTCCCACACAAGACGACAGTGGTCTGGCAATTCGGCTAGCCGTTCCCGTGTAAGGATCTCTCCAAGGGCTGCAGAAATTATTTTGGGAAAAGTATCACATTTTAAAAATTATTGATATTTGAAAACGTTCAAAAACACACCAAACGGTACCATATTTTGTTTCATTTAATTTAAATCTTAAATAAGGCCATGCAGTTTCATTACAAATGGCATAATTGATTTATGTAACACTGGATCCAGCGTATAACACTATATTGATGAACATTTCTAACACTTGGTACTAAAACTATTGTCTTGCTCGGTAGTTGTCAAATAGTATGGAATGTGTACAAAAGTACCAACTTCGGCAGCCCTGATCACTACTCGTTTATGATACCGCTGATGTAAGTAAAGGACCCTCCTGGTGGCAATGGAACATCGGGCATGCGGTGTAGACCCACATATTTCATAGAGAAATCGGCAGACTTTAGATGACGTCATTGCTTTTGAGAGAAGTCTGACTTTCAAATGTCACGTGGAAGAAGTAGTTGTAAAGAAGTTTTAATGATATGGAAACTATCTATTCTTTTGCACTGTCCATAAGATCCCATAGAGATTTCACCACATTCGCTTTATAATATTGTAGCTCACCGCCAAAAGGAGCGGCAGCAGCTCGTTACCTCTCACACCTGAATCTCCTGGAAAGAAAATACATGATTTGCTCTAGATGTGGGTCTCACCAAGTGATGCCGGCCACTCTGAACATAGCACACGCGGGAATGTCCGGCAGACAGTGATAGCAATTCTTGATTGATTGATTGATTCATTCATTCATTCACTTATTCAATCATTCATTTATTCATTCATTATGTAGTACATATTTATGAATTATTTCTGTTCGAGTAATCTGTTATAATAACCCATTTTTATCACACTGTACCACACTTGGTTATGCCACACAGCTTTCATTTCTAACTGCACATGACCCCAAAATAATTGCCTCCCTCCTCCCCCTCCCCCTCACACCCTTCCCCACATATGCAGGGCTCCGTTAATGAATAATAATATCAGACCCGCGAGCTGAGTACACACAGTAGGTAAGAATACACCTGCCACAAAACAAGACATGTGTCGATTTGCAGTCCACGTTTTTTTTTTTTTTTTTAACAGAGGGTATCATTTTTCCCAAACGACAGAGCTGTTGACTCAGCGTTATGCGATACGATACACGCGCCGTGTCTTTTCATGATTTAAACACTACAAATATATTATAATGTCAGCAATTAATAATCACACTCAATAAGTAAAAACTGCAAACAGGGGAAATCCACAGGTCACTGACATTCTAATATTTCAGGGGGTGTAGATAGGCTGCATGCAGATGTGGGACCTGGGCTACACTCGCTCGTGGGTTGAGGTTAGGGCTAGATCTACATCTTTTGGGGACGGTCTGTCTGTCTGTCTGTCTGTCTGTCTGTCTGTTTTGTCGCATTTCACGACATGTGTGTCTGACGGGCAGTGGGTCTAGTCTTATTATCTCCAAAATGGGGCTTTGGATCTCAAGTGGGGAAAGTTAAAAATTAATCCCAGCGTCCCTGCCTCCCAACACCTAAAATTTGACGCCACCACGTCCAATCTTCCACACCAATTCCCAACTCTAAGTACATCGGTCTCTTTTCTTCAGAACTGAAACTTTGGTTTGCTCAGTGCCACCAGTTTTTTCTTCACACGAAAACTTTATCGAGGCTGGCAGAAAACCTGGCCAGACTGGCGGGCTGGGGTTAATATATGCAGGTCACGTGCCCGCGGTCTAGAGGTCGCACAAACACCATTTCCATGTAACCTCAAGCTCTTGTCAGAGTACAGAATCATTAACGAGAACAAAGTGGGTGCTTGTTTGAACATAGCTCTGCTCTCAGACAGACGGACAGACTGAGAGGCAGACGGATGCGTGGATGGATGAATGCAGAAAGAGATGGATAGGCATGTAGGTAGGCAGGTACACATTCAACCAGAGACATACACATACAGACATCTAGACAGACTGAGAACTGATGGACAGACAGACAGTCAAACAGACCGACCGACTGACAGATTTACTTGTTCTTGTTATTCTACTGCTGCTAAAAATGTTGATGCTACTGATACTACTACTACTACTACTACTACTACTACTACTACTACTACTACTACTACTACTACTACTACTACTACTACTACTACTACTACTACTACTACTACTACTACTACTACTGCTACTACTACCTCTACTACTAATGCTGCTGCTGCTACTACTCCTCCCTACACCTAAACTCTTATTTTCCTTCTCATATTTATGATTTAATGAATCTAACTGATGATGTTAACTAAAACCATAACGCCGATGATGATGACGAAAACGATAATTCCTATGAGAATAATGATAACAGTCATGACCTTCCCCGTCCACTCCGCCCCCGCCTTTTTATTTTTATTTTGTTAACCTTTCCGGCTCACACCACCTCCTCTTTAATGCCAGCAAACAAATTCCCTATCACAGACACCCACTGTGCTTGCCCACGCTGCATTCCTTGTTGCGCAATATGCATTTCATTGGCAAAAAACGTCCTCTCTCGCCCGTCAGTCAGGGGAGCAACGGAAATCGTCACCCCTGGATTACAGACATCGCAGGGACAGAATCAATTCCCTCTTTATCCCGCTTCCTCTTCCTCCTCCTATCGTTTAAATTGTGCAGATAGGAAGTTGTTTCTTGCGAGTGTCCTCCGCCTCTGGGTGGATAAAACTGAAACATGACGATTGGTTGGGGAAAGGAGGGGAGTGTTGTAGTGGTGTAAATCTGTCTGTCTGTCTGTCTGTCTGTCTGTCTGTCTGTCTGTCTGTCTGTCTGTCTGTCTGTCTGTCTGTCTGTCTGTCTGTCTGTCTGTCTGTCTGTCTGTCTGTCTGTCTGTCTGTCTGTCTGTCTGTCTGTCTGTCTGTCTGTCTGTCTGTAGGTAGGTAGGTAGGTAGGTAGCTAATGTACATTTTTTAGCCCCTCTCCACCTAATCCCGTTTGTTTGCCTATCTAAATATGTACCAGGAAAATGTCCAGGCGTACACTACATCAAGAATCAGCAGGTCAGAGGGTTCGGACATAGGTCAAGGCT
>CAJHNH020001043.1:161119-205013 GCA_905116865.2 Candidula unifasciata
AACTATGGATAATGATAAAGATCAAAGTGCCTATTAATGATATCCTTATCCAGCATAACTATCGATAATGATAAAGATCAAAGTGCCTATTAATGATATCCTTATCCAGCATAACTATCGATAATGATAAAGATCAAAGTGCCTATTAATGATATCCTTATCCAGCATGAATATCGATAATGATAAAGATCATAGTGCCTATTAATGATATCCTTATCCAGCATGACTATCGATAATGATAAAGATAAAAGTGCCTTTTAATGATATCCTTATCCAACATGACTATCGATAATGGTAAAGTTAAAAGCGCCGTTTACAGCGAAGAAATGAAGTCTGGTCTTGAAAAAATAAACAAGAAAATAGAAATGAGACAATTTGCAGGCAGAACCGAGAGCAGGAGAAGGGAAGAGGTAAGTTAGAAAAGGGTAAGGGGAGAAATCGGTAAAAACGGATTATTTCGAAAAGCTTCTTTGAATAAGAGAGAGAGAGAGAGAGAGAGAGAGAGAGAGAGAGAGAGAGAGAGAGAGAGAGAGAGAGAGAGAGAGAGAGAGAGAGCTGTGTGAAGACAGTGTTCCATATAACTTTAAAGTGCGAGAAGAGACAGAGGGTATTTTCTGTTTTTGTTTTGTGTGAAGCGATCTGGTCACAGTGACCCGACAAACCGTGAGCCCGAAAAGGAAAGAGATATTGATTTTCCTGCAGTTGCTGCTGCGAAAGAAGCTTTCTGGAAGGCTAATTTTATGCAACTCTGAGCCGGGCCGCCATCTTCTGGACACAGCAGACGACATTCTAGCCATGGGCGCACACTGTGGCCACTCGTGTAGCACACAAACACATACGCAAACGCTCACACAGATTCTTGGATGAAGCAAATTGGGAGCAAGGGAGAGAAGAAACAAACAGAAGATATTTTAAAGACGTTCATTTTGCTTTTTGTTTAAATAACAGGGAGATAATGGGAAAAGAATACTTATATTGTGCAATATTACTGAATGAAGCAACAGCAATAGCTGCAGGAGGTTTTTATAAGGTGATGGATAATAAACTAGAAATAATTGCAATCTAGCAAATGGAAGGATTCAGGGAAATAAGAACCTTGGGATAAGAAGAAGAAGAATCAGGAGGAGGGGGTGAAAAAAAGGACGACGAGAAGGAGGAGGAGAAAAAGAAGAACAAGAAAAAGAAGAAGAAGATGATGATGATGATGATGATGATGATGATAAGGAAAAAGAGGAAGAAGAGGAGCTGAGATTTTTTCACGTGGACTAATTACCGTGGTCTCTGGGTAGTGATATCGGACGTTCGTATGCATTGCTGTGCATAAAAATATCCTTTGGTAGTTGGAAATCGAAAAGCCCGAGCAAAATTAGGAGTTAAAAATCTACCCTCAGTATTTCAGGATCCTCACCGGTGCTACAGAGTTCGTGCACTGTGCTGAGCTTCTTTGGACTCAGACTTGAGTTGGAAGAAGAACGAAACACTTATCGGTTACTACCCGTGTGCCATGATTTTGATCCGTTGTTTTTTTTTTTTTTTTTTTAAATCTCAGCAACCATGAGTTGTTAACCCTTTGGCTCGGTACTATGGATATCGCAACCCTTCGGCCTTGATTCCATGATAGGTACCATAAATCTGGGACAAATGTGGCTTTTCTGCCTACCCCTGGAAGTGAACTCGGACCACAAGTAGTTCGTCACCCGGTCACCGCGATGTCATGTTTTAACCAACTACGCTAGAGAGCCGGGCTGATCCGTTGTTCAAGCCTCAAACCTCAAGTTGAGGCCGATGTGATGTGAGTGAGGAGATACTTCATACCTCACCTAGGGCACACGCCGACTCTGTGCTGGTTTAACGAATCCCCGCGCAAGACTCATGGAACACGTCATCGTTGTAGGCTACGGATATTGGCTAATATGGGCCTCAGTCGTGCTAGTGGGGGATCTCGGAGCTGGTGGCTCCAGAGCTTCAGTGACATCTTCTTCTTCTTCGCCGTCAACGGCTGTAAACTCTGGCGGAAAGTTCTGCTTGTTCGTTCACTTTCGGACTGCAGTCCTAGTCCAGAACCTGAGACTTGAGTATAAATTCGTTTGACAGGTCTGACTAATTTGAATGCTGACTCTTGGTTCCTTGCGTCTCAGGCAGATGCACTCCGACTTCGAATGAAGCTTCCAGTTAGTCGAATAATTCGACATGCTTTTAGGTAGGCTGTAGTTCTAGTCTTGTTTTACCTATAAAAGGGCCCCGAAACCAACACTGGGACTTCAATGACAAGAAAACTTTTGGCTGTCATCAGACAACACTAATGCATTCCACAAATATAACCAGAGCCTGTGGGCGGCTTGATACCAACAGCAGTTTGAACGTGGTTGTTTTTGGGCGCCCCTGTTTTCCCTTTCCCTCTGGTGTCCATGTGAGAGCTGTTTTGGTAGATATATCAGGATTCTTTCTCATAACGTGGCCAAGTCATTTCCATCTTCTCTTGGTTATCATATTGTCTAAAGTTTCATGGTTTGTGACTTGAAGTAGTTTGGTGTTTGAGATTGTATCTGGCCAGAAAATTTTTATAATTCTACGTAGACATGTGTGGTGGAAGGTGGACAGCTTGTGTGCATCCTTTTTGGTCATTCTCCAGCATTCCGCTCCATAAAGAAGAACTGGCAAAATGATGCTCTTGTAGAGTCGGAGTTTCGTTCCTCTGCAGTAATTGTTGGATTTCCAGATTTGCCTCATCCTTCCAAAAGCAGCTCTAGCTTTGTTCAGACGTGACTGTATGTCCTCTTCGGTCCCTCCAGGCAGGGACACCACACTGCCAAGATATGTGAAATGTTCTACATTTTCAAGAGTTTGGTTATTTATGGTCACTGGTTGTTGATTTGGACTGCTTGTCATGATCTTAGTTTTCTGTGTATTTATTCTCAGTCCCACCATTTTTACTGTGCTGTGTAGTTTGTTACTTTTTTTTTTTTTTTTTATGTTCATGTTTATGTGAAAAGAGTGCCTAATCATCTGCAAAATCAGAGACTCAGACATACACCTAGGAAAACTGCTGAGACTCAGACATACACTTATGGAAACAGCTGAGGCTCAGACATACACTTAGGGAAACTGCTGAGACTCAGTCATACACTTAGGGAAACTGCTAAGACTCAGACATACACTTAGGGAAACTGCCGAGACTCAGACATACACCTAGGAAAACTGCTGAGACTCAGCCATACACTTAGAGAAACTGCTGAGACTTAGCCTAACACTTAGGGAAACTGCTGAGACTTAGCCTAACACTTAGGGAAACTGCTGAGACTTAGCCTAACACTTAGGGAAACTGCTGAGACTCAGACATACACCAAGGGATTTGTTTACAGTTGAGACCAGCAGTATCTTCTGTGGGCAGTATCTCGTGGTACAGTCCCGTCTTGGTACATCCTTTGGTTAGTTAGTTACTTAACTAGTTAGTTGGTTGGGATATGATCATTACACTTCGGACGTGTCCGTAGGAACTCAGATGTTTCCCTCAGTACAAACCCTAGCGTCCTGTGACTAATATTGCCAGTTCTTTATTGATTGATAAGTCTTTGTGTATGACCGGTGTGTTTTTCGCGTTTAGCTATGCCGACCTTAACTCCCTAGTCTTTCATTCTTGTGAGCGATGTCGTATCACTGTCTCGAAAGTCCTTTACTCTTCCCACTTCTCTGAGGGGATTAATAATATCCTCATGCTCATGGGATGACCTTCAACAGTGATAGCGGATCAAGCTAACTTAACAGCCCTTTCGTTTCCATCCTTTGTTGATCATCAGTCAGTATACTGAGGTACACCACTACAGTCCGCCACTGTCAGTCAGCTGATTGGGCTCAATTATCTGTGAATCACATGTCCTACGGCATAACAGCAAAGTCTTAAATATCCGACCGTCAAAAGTCTCACTCTTTGACAGAAAGATTCATATGTCCGTTACAAAGGGCCCCACTTGTCAGAAAGGGGAGGCTATGCCCGATGTGTACATTTTCCACACTGCCGTATTATCTTTCCAGAAGAAACAATATTAAAGGGGTCTATGACGCTAAAGAAAAATTTGCCTATTTGTGTTGTTGTTAAAATCCCAGACCTCCCGGCTGCTCCAGAGGGTGCAACATGTGACAAGTGGGAAGCTACAGGTACGGATGTGAGGTTAAACAGTCATGTGCAGGACGTGACTGTTACTTGGCTGAGCAAATTATTATTTTGAAGATAAATAAATGGGCTATTAGTATATATTAATCTTCAAAATGATAATTCATTCAATAACACATGTTGCAAATTAATTAAACTGTAGTTCAATTTGTGTATAAATCTACTCGAAAACAGTTGTTACCACCGACCGGCCACGCCAGCCTCACAAAACTGGGAATTCCCGTTTGAGCTGTACGGCCTTATATCTGGAGCTGGCCGTGGCTGCGCCAAGGAACAGAAAGTCATGTGTCCGTCCAGCATTCATGGATGCCTCCTTGATTGCTGGAGAATGATCCTGATCCGACCCTGCCTTCTCTTGAGGACCGAACAGTATACACGAGGTTGCCTTAGTTGGGCTTTCAGGGGCTACGCCTCTCAGTAAAGGAACAGAGAGAACACCACACTTATAAATTACAACATGTCAAACGAAATCAAACTAGAAGGTTTACTCGACGAACACATACCTGATATAGTAGGCTCTTCAGCCGAAAGGTGCAAATATCGCAGCTTTGCTGTAAACAAGCACAATGCAGTTACGTAACCCGGAGGAATGAAAAGAAGAAGTAGACAGCTGCTACTATTATTACTAAAACAACTAACAATACCACTGCTGATGCTTCTGCTACCGTTACTACTACTACTACTACTACTACTACTACTACTACTACTACTACTACTACTACTACTACTACTACTACTACTACTACTACTACTACTACTACTACTACTACTACTACTACTACTACTACCGCTGCGGCTGCTACTACTACTACTGCTGCTGCGGCTGCTGCTGCTGCTGCTACTACTACTACTACTACTACTACTAGTTTATTTTTCTTTTCGTTTTTAATTGCACTCCATCTTGGGGCCTCTGAGATTTCGTGGGGAATTCCCTAGAAAGTTCAATATTATAGGGGTGTTAGGATCTGAAATGAATACAAAGACTAACCCTAACCCACTATAATATTGATCTTTCCTAGCTTGATGCTTAAGATGGGGACGGAGTGCTTGTGGGAGTGTCTCGAGTGCTGTGATGTCGATTCCTAATTCAACATTGAACTTTCCCAGGAATTCCCCGCGAAATCTCGGAGGCTGCGAGACAGAGTGAATAAAAGAAAAGAGTCAAAAATACTACTACTACTACTACTACTACCACCACTACTACTACTACTACTACTACTACTACTACTACTACTACTACTACTACTACTACTACTACTACTACTACTACTACTACTACTACTACTACTACTACTACCTCAGAGTGCCACTTGTTTTACGTGCTAATCCACACATTCATTTCTAACACTTGTTTGCCACATTCTGCTCTTCAAAGAACAGATTTTAGCCAATGCTATTTTTTGTTGATTTAATCAAGGTTTCTATTTTTGACTCGATGTTTAACCCCACCACCCCCCCCCCCTCCCCTTTTCTTCCTTAGACAACGATGTGACGTAAGGTCTCTAATGTCTTACACTGGGAAGTCTAGTGGGCGCGTCCTTCTTCTTCTGCCCCTTCTTCCTAAAAAGGACAACTGGCACTTTGTGCTGTGGTTTACGGCTAGGCCTCGATATTTACGCTTTTCGGACCAATACATGAATTTCACTAAATCTCCAATTAGCTTTTACAACATACTTGTTAGGGGCAAACGGTCTGTATCCCCATCATGACACCCCCCCCCCCCCCCCCCAAACTCCCTTTTTTCAAAATTCAAATCTACGAACAACACGCCGGGAACAAAGTATATTGCAGAAGCTATCGGATCAGAAAGGCCGTGCTGTCTGTCCGAGCTTGTCTCCTAGACTAGATGTTACTGACGAGACAGTGGGATAAGGTCTAATTTCTTACAGTGGCAAGTTCTAATGAGCTTGTGTATGACCACGATGAGACAGTGGAGTGTGGCGTTCGCAAGTGGTTCGCGACCCTTGCCTTTTGTAAAACCTTTGGATTCGACGTCTGTTAGTATCTGTCACCACTGCTTGTCTTGCGGATAATGATGAATCGCTGACGTTAACACGATTGCGTGACTTTGGATTTAATTTTGACGAAGCAGGTCTCTGCCATCTTCGAGGCCAAGACAGTATAAACCAAATCATCATGGCAACAAACAGTAGAGATAACCTGGAGTGGCTGCTGCAGCGCAGAACTGGACATGCGAGGCAATCATCCAGTGGCCTCGACTGTGATGAAACGACAATTTTGTGTGGATGACTGCTAAGTTGTGCATGAAATTAATGTCGTAATCAAAACACTTAAATTAGGTTTCTATGATCTTTTTATTTGATTTCGATCTCGTATTAAGTAAAGTAAGGATCCCTTTTCATGCTTTAAGCGAATCGGATATATGGGAAGAGCATCCCATATTTGTAGAACAATCGGCACTAGGTGGGTAATGTTGTCAGCATTGCGCCGATCGTCTTCACTCCCGAGAACAGCCATCCTGGTACCCATTTTTTTTAAGAATAGGTCGACCTGCGACGCCCCATACCATGATAAAAATCTACGTAGCCAGTAATGGGTTTTGATCGCGGTACTTTGGAATTACGAGTCGGACTCGCAACCCCCAAGCCACTGATCTCGTATTAGCTTCTTTAAAAGCTTCTTGGCGACATGTGGACCCTTCCCCCCCCCCTCTCCTAATTGTTTTAACACCGACAACATGGACACTTGATTGTCGACTGAAAAAAAGGTCTTATGTTCCAATCTCCATTGAGCAGTATCGGGAAGTTTGAAGTTTGAACAACAGATCAACATCATGGCACACAGGTGCTCCGTTTTTCTTCTAACTAAAGCCCGAGTGAGAAGGAGCTCAGCACAGTGCACCTGCTCTGTAGCACTGGCGAAGATCCTGAAATACTTTGAGTAGATTTTCAACTCCAAATGTTGCCCGGGCAGCGCCGTTATGCTACTCTTTTCGATTTCCAATTACCAAGGATTTTTTTTTTTTACCTGCGCAACAATGCACACGGGCTTCCGAGCTCACCAATGACGTTAGGATGGTCAACTGTTTGCTCATCATCATCATGTAGCAGGTCCTTTGCACAACGTCGCTCTCATCATGGTCTGTCTGAAAGAAACTCGGTCTCTCGCCCGCTCTCCCAAACTTTCATACTCAAGGAGTCACTTAAATCGTGTGCCCATCTTCGTGTGGTCGGCCCCTGACCCTCCTTCTTGTTACCATGCCTTCTGCTATAATTTTTTTTCCAACCGTCGTGGTGCTTGATATGACCAAAATATTTCAGCTTCCTAGTCAGGACGCTGTTTATTAGCCAATCTTCCTTGATGTTCAGACCTTTCAAGATGTCAATATTTCTCCTCTTTTTCGTCCAAGATATTTTGAGAAGCTTTCTATAGCATTTCAGCTCAAAAGCCCCTATTTTCTTTCTTAAGGACTGGGAGATAGTCCACGACTTACATCCGTATGCTGCTACAGGAAAGATGCATGCTCTCAAAATTCTAATTTTGATCTTCCTGCTAATGCTTAACCATAGACTTTTTAATCTTTGCATTGCTATGGCCATCCTTCTTTTAATTTCTGTCAAGTCTCCACTGCTATTTATTATAGAGGCTACATATTCAAAGTTTGTGACATTTTCAATTTCTTCACCATTTATTGTGTGTTTGACAGCCAGCTTTATCAGTGGACACTATTTCCGTTTTCTTTAAATTCAAGAACAGATTTTGATCTTCAATGTGCTTTTGGACAGACAATATTAAATGTTCTATTTCCTTTACGCTTTTCGGAAGGAGGACTCACAACTACCTTTACTTGCTCTGCCATCGTTCTCTTCCCCAGTTCGCGTTTGTGATCTGCCTGGCCTGGGGGCCTCACCATCAGATCTTTGAGTTTCCTTTTTGGCTTCCATGATGAGTTTCTTGGAATAGTAATGTGGTAGTTTCCCGTTGCTTTCCGCATCTACATGGCTTTAGACTACGTCCTCAGCCTTCAGCAACCTTTTTGATTGCTAGGGTAAGTGAGTGCCCTGCTCTGTGATGCTCCTGCTAACAGGTGTCCCCTTATCCCGGCGGATACTCAGTCCCCATAGCTGAGCTGGTGTCTACTGTCCTCTACCGCGTGGAGGTGCAGCTGGGGTTTTCCCTTCACTGAGTCTTGAGACCAGAATGGCATTTCCCAAAACTCTCCAGTACTTTCAGGACAATTGCTTGCTACAGAGGCAAAACTACAAAAGTGACACACAACATTCAACAGAAGGCAAACTTTTATCTGATTAATTTTTATTGTTTTTTCTTCAAAAAATAAATATTTACAGGAAACCACTCATATCCGGTAGGACAGTCTTGATAATTTACATGCCAGTCACACTTTCCTTGGTATTTGAGCTCTGGACAAAATATGTACACTGAAATTGTCACGCTACACTTATACACATTTTTGTTTTTACAATTCTACCTGGCACACAAATGTCCCCAAGTGACGTCTTCTATCCCACTTTACAAAAGACAGCCATGCTGTCTCACAGATCTTTACAGGTCAGTCATTCCATTTCAAACACACCTTAGTATGATTGTAAACACTGATGGATCACTTGGTATGGCAGCCATTATCTAGCTTTTAGGAAGAGTACACTTTTTCTGTTCTCACAGGAGCATGGGAATATCCTGCCTGAGCAGTAAAAGCACTCCACAAGTTTCACAGGATCTAAAAAGGCAAATAAAATGCTCACATATACTCTAAGACAGGATCTTATAGACCAATGAGATATAGTACTACAAGGGCATACACCAATAATATTTTAGCACTATCATAAAACAGGGATATATAGGCATTGTTTTTTTTAAATTCCCTTTTTAGATTGCTCCATGAAGGTTATGCACCCCTACAACTCAAAGACAACATACTATACTACATGGCAATGGAGAAGGACAAATCCTAGAAATCTGACACTACAACCTCCGAAGATATGAGAGAACACTATCAGTGACTACACCAAATACTACCACACTTTACTAGGTGTGTACTCATAAAGTAATGCTCAAGAAGAAAATAATAAAAGACATCACTTGCAGTCATGGACATAACTTTTTTTCTTTTAAAAACTTTTTTAAGGTTCTCTGATAAAGCTACAGCTGCCCAAGGCACAGTTGATCAATCAATATATAATTACAAGCAGTCAATAAATAAGCAGTCACATCAACACACTCAAGGCAACAACTTCATAGAAATCTCACCTCTGTCATTATTCAATAAATAACACAACAGTTTTATTTACAGAGACAGAGACACCTGACTTGAAGTTAGTCATGTCAGTAGCATGGATCAGGGACAACTATACATTTAGTGATCAAATTCTTCATTTAAGCATCTTGAAATGGTCTACTTGGCGCTCCACCCTACCAGTGTTTCTAGCTCTAAGAATAACTGGTACTGTGGTGTGCAGGGGGATGTCGTACTAAGAAGTCAGAAGTGGCTCAGTGATATCAGTGTACACATAATCCACATAATCGACAAACAGCTAGTCAGGTGGTTATAACGCTGAGCTCTAAGCTTCCTTCGAAGTCGGAGTGCATCTGCCTGAAAGACAAGGAACCAGCAGTCTGCATACAAATGAGTAAGATCTGTAAAATTGATGCACAAGCAACAATCAGGTTCTGGAACAAATCTGCAGTCCAAAAGTGGATGAACAACCAGTACTTTCCACCAGAGCTGACAGCTGGTAACATGAAGAAGAAGAAGATGTGGGAGACCTAGGTTCAGTACTCAGTAAGAAATGGAGATATTTTTTTCCCAACTAATAAAATTACTGATCATGCACTCTTCAATGGTTTCTCAGCAAGGACAGGGGAAAAGTGATCTCTAGAACAGTCCTCTACGGAGAATGTAGATTAGTCATTGGCTGGAAGAAACTATCCATGTAAGCCTTACTCCAAAAGATATAAGCTTTTATCAGGGCTCACTCAAATGAGTTGAATGCAGATGACTTAATACTTCTAAAGCAATCATCAGGCAGCAATTTAATGAATGCCTGGGTACAGAAAGTTTTTTCTAAAAATAAAATGCTGTAGACAAGTCATGAATGTATACTCGCAAACAGCACACATGCAGATGACCAAAACATGAGGTGTTAAAATCTGCAACATTTAAAGCAAATACATACAACCCAAGGTAAACATGTAGTTAACAGATACAACCACATAAAGAACATACAACACACAAGGCTAAGCAACTTTAAAACAAAACACCCCAAGAAAGCAAATAGAAGATTCAATGCCTGGTTCACACTCTAGCAACAAAACACTTACTAAAAAGACAACCACACAGCTTTGTGTTTTCAAACAACCACATTACCCAGAATGCAAGTGGGCACCGAACAACCCCCCCCCCCCCCCAGCAGAATTAAATTTGACAACATAACAACCTTTAAATAACAGTAATACACAACCAGAGGCAAACACAACAGAACATAAAAGCAACACTGAATACAATAGCAAATGTATTCTAAAATGTCAAGCAAAACAGAACATTGAAACAACAGATATTAAGGACAAAAAATGAAAATTGATCTGCATGTACATGTTTTGCATTGATAATTTGCTTGCGTTTAGGCCACAATGATAGCCTGCTGCCTTGAGTAATGAAATTGGGAGAGGGCCCGCACACGGAAAAAAAAAGTACATATTCAAGAATTTGATAATTTAGGATGGTTTTATACAGATGAGGCTGGCATTCAAAGCAGGCATTCAAATAAATACATGCACACAATATCTCTTACTGTCAGCAGGCAACACGCATTCATCGGTAAAATGGTAATGATACGGTAAAACTGGGATTGGTAAAATGAACAAGTAATATTACAGCAAACCTATCAAGTCCAGTTAGCACACAGTACAACTTAAATACATCCAAACTGTCATAAATAACAGTAGTGTAACTAAAGAAGCACTTCAATAAATAGTGAATTAAATACATTTGTACAGCGCTATCTACATACATACATATATCTTACAATTCCATTGGTGCATGCTCAGATTAATTCTCCAAGGTGAACCTAGTAGTGTTTTGTTTATAAAGTTATGTTATCTGTGTTTGCTTTGTTTTCATGAAGTTAATTCAACACCACTGCTCTTTCTGTTTATAATTCACTTTAATGGTTGTTTTTTTTCTGCGCCAAATGTTAATTTAACATTTTGTTTTTAAGAAATTAATTTAATAGTATGTTTCCCTTGCTTACTACTTAAATTTAACAATGAGTATTTATGTTACTTTTACTTTGTGTGTTTTAAATCTTTTGGAAGCTACCATGGTGTAGTGACTAGATGATCGCCTGCAGTTCAAAAGTCATGGGTTTGGGTTCTGACAAGGTGGCCAGTAATGTACCTACCAAGTGTTGATTGGCCTATAAAGTACAGGTCTAGCCCTATATGCCTGAAGCTGTGAAAAAAGGCTTCTTCATTTCGTTAAGAAGAGGCTAAACAAAATTTGTTCTCCCCATTAGGCATGACTGCTGGGTATCTGGCTTGTTAACAAATCTTCACTGACTCAAGACATAACCATGCTAACTAGTGCCACTATTGCTGCGGTGCGATGCATAGTTCACACACGCCTGCCATAAATGACTATGATCTCATCACAATTTTTTTTAACCCGCCACTGCTGGGTATTTTATTTACATTTTCAAATTTGGTTTGTCCATTTTCACTTTATTGGTGAAGGTATTCTAGCTACATTGTTAATGTGTCATTCACCACTGCCTTGTGTTAAGCAACTGACTTGCTCTATCTCCTGTCTTTAAGAGTGATATTTGTCACGGAACTCTTTATGCTTGTGAAGGTCATCATTATTTTTTAGGTTATGGCTGCCGATTTGTCATTTTAGCAAATGTACTTTGAACAGCACTTTATTTAGAGTTACTAGTGACCAGTATAAAAGTTGTAATTCACAACGCTGTTAAAATATCTGTGATACCATAAGCTTCTAACTGTGTGAAAAAAAGCACCATAAATCACTTTAAATCTGCAGCAGCATCTATACTTTTGTTTTCAATTATATGATTAGCACATGACTGTTTGGAAATGTGTGTTAATTGTCCTCGCTTACTGTCTTAGAACTAAGATGTCAGCTCAAAAGTTATCATGAATAATTCAATGGATACATTAGTCAGGGATGTGGCAAAAGGCATTAAACATAACAAGAATAAAAGTAACAAGAAAAACTGATGGAAGAATGGCCTGGAATGATTGTTTTCTTCTGATTTTAAGTGAACTGACAGGAAATGAATGAACGAACAAAGAACAGGCATTATGAACTAAATTTATGAGTATGTAATTTAAATGAGAAATGTAGCAACATTGATGAGAAACTGAAATAAACCCACAAAATGAATGATGGACACGATTAATAATGTGGTGAAGAGTAAATACAGGGCGACCATCCTAAGGGGGCGATGACTAGACTAGTAATTTGATCTGAAGTTATTTTATTCGGAGAAAGCAAAATATTCAAATATGAAAAACACTGAAAAGAAAGCAAACATGTTGTGATTAGATGTTCAAAAAAAAAGCAGATTCCATCAAATCTGTGCATAGTTCGGTTTGAGAGAAAAAGAAAAAACATGCAATTGAAATCTAATGTTGAACTGCTAAATCAAGCTGGTATCTTCCCTTCGATGTTTGTACTTTACCTTTCAAATGAACGTTTAATATGCATAATAGATGCTGATTCTTTTAATACTGTTGGACAGATGAACTTAGCGCACAGTAAACACCTCACCAGACAAAAGCCAGTTGGGAATGAATAGGTTGTTTGTTTAGATTTGTTTTTCTCATTTGTGTAATAATTATTAAAATTGAGCAAACTGGTATTAATTTGAACATGGAAAGATCTAGAAATGTTTGGCTGGAAGGATGCAGGCAATACCACCACCAGACGCAGGAGCCATGGCAACATACTGCTTCTCCCGAACATACAACTACCATGTCTATCTAGACGGTAAGAGAAACTGCATAAAGTTCTAATTGGACTCCATGAGAGTAGTGGAGCAGCTCTAACAGCATCCCAGTAGCAGTCATGTCCCAAAAGAAATTCCATGGTCTTCGGATGCTAATGATTGCCGTGACTGATCCAGTCTGGTTTTGGGGTAGTTTGCAGGCTGGTTGAGATTCACAGGTGAATCTTGCTAGTGCTGTATATGGTCCTGAGCTGGATCAAGTGGGTATTGCTTGCAGGCAGTTGACATGAAGCTACTAGCTTGTATACTGGAAAGAGTCCAGGATGGCCAATCGTGTCATAGAGGAATGCTGGAGCTTTGATGGTGTGGAACTGAGTCTCACTTCATGCTCGCTTCGCCCACTAGATGTGTGGTGGCTTTTGGTAGCCAATGTCCTCGGGGCCGGCCAACTATTTGAGTGTCTCCCAACACTGGATATTTCTACAAAAGTCGCAGCCATCATAGACTTTCACCGCTGCTTAACAGAGCAATGTCCACATTTTTTACCAATGCTGTTGTTCTCTTTCGGTTTTCAGGAATTGGAACTGGAAGAGGAACTTTAGTCATCCAAGGATGCTGAATGATCTGTTCTAGGGTTGGTCTTTGGTTGGGATCAATGGAAAGGCACTTGCGAATCAGATCTTTGCAATCTAGACAAAGAAAAGAAATGGAATTGGTTAGAACACTAATCCAACAATAATACTTTACTATTCATTTAACTTCCTACTTTAGTCTCTTAACAATGGGTGATGTCTCAAGATTACAGATGATATGCAGGCTAACTAGATGTGGTTTAAGCAGGTTCATCAGTCTTTAAGTGACCACCAATCAACCAAATGTGATGTAGTAAACATTTGGATCTCTGGTCAAATTATAGGATCACCTATCAATTATAACATGATATACAAAAATAGTGTTTAATACAGCAATATTTCCTTCAGTTCCTACTTATTTTATATATCAAGAATGAACTATAACTGAACTACATGCTCATTTTTTATTTTTTTTACCACAATAGGGCCAAGGAACCCACGCAGGAAAAATTACATAACACATAATGCTATTAGAATGAATCAAAAGGAACTTACTTAGGGTTAGATTTGCCTTGTAGTGAAGCTGGGCGGCTTTGATCTGCTCATCCTGTTCAAAGGGAATGTCACCATTGACAAGATCAAAGAGGAGTATTCCTAGAGACCAAACTGTGGCCTGCCGCCCATTGTAGAGCCGATTGCAGATCCATTCTGGAGGACTGTATACACGTGTCCCTGAAAGACATGAGATTGATGCATTGATGAGTAACAAGGCTTAAAAATCTTCTTAGCAAAACTGCACAATACACAACATTAGACTAAAAATTACTGCATTCAAGAAAAATGGAAAGGTGAATGAGATGAGAGGCATCGATGACAAAAGAAGAAAAACACTGGGTAAGAGAAGGAAAGTAGCATTTACTCTGAACTGACCCCATAATTGATTTTATGTTAGTATTTCAGGTGCACTAAAATACGTCCAGAAATTTAACAGACCAGAAGACAACTCCAGAAAAGGCGAGCTGTATGCATCAGTGGTGCATCAAAGGGGAAACCAATCAATCATGCATGAAGAGCAATCGCATAAACAACCCGCCTGGAAAGTCAAGACAAAATACACTTCAAACATAGGACCGTCTGAGGGCGGAAGGCGTGAAAAGACTAGATAAGACATTAAGTGGTGTGCTTTGAGAAGGCGGCCTGGTGTTTTGCGGTAGACGTAATGATGGCGCCTGAAGCATCACCACCAAAACCCCTCCAACTGTTACTTAGTTATTGGGACAGAATCCTCTGGGACCAGTATATCCTGAATTGCCAGTCCACGGACCAAATTTAATGGGCCCGTGGTGTGTTTTGTAAAAACATTTCATTGTAAAATACAATCCTTTTTGCGACTCTAATATAAATTATAATAGATTCTTCTGTGGGACTATTAGAAAATATGGCATTCTGTGGCAGACTGTCGGAAAAAAAGGGGTCTTAGCTCATTGGGAACCTCTGGATCCACGGGGTCTAAATACTCGACACCTAACGTGACCTGTGTAACCCCCTCAGGGACAACTATCTGAAGTTTTGACACTACATTTTGGATATTAAACCAACCGGAACAGATCTCAGATACCCACTTTAATCGTATAAAATGTTTATAATCGGGGACATTAAGGTCACATTAAGCAGGACTTTGTTATACCCTCCAGTCTGCAGCTATTCGAGACCGCCATCCTTTAGTGCAGTTAGTTTATGGCAATTCGCATACTTCCATATATCTGTACAAGTGATTCTAGCAATCTGTCGACTGCTGACTGACTGAATTTCTACCCGACAAGGACATCACAAAGCGATAAACACCCGATGACACAAAGTGTCGCCATTCTTATGAGGTTTACCCGTGTAGCGGTCCGAGAAACCCCGTTCAACCGTTAGGTTATATTTGGGCGCCCGGCAACATCCAGGGTGGGGCTTCGAAATAACCACAAATTCATCCCACATGGGGACGGAAGTATTGCCTACTGCTAAACAGCAGTTTCGTTTTGTCTAGTGTGAACAAATCTGATTGTGAGAGACGGGTCATTAAAATGTGCCCCTACACCTGGGTTGTGTGAAGTGGCGGTCGGATATATGCCGAGTGTCTGCTCGTGCGCTACAGATAAAGCGCGTAGGCGGCCGGTCCTGTTTGGTAACTAGGGTCCCGAACATGTGACAGGGATCTACATGCCAAACACGTATCGTCCACGAACCACTATATACTTTGCAGTGTCACTAATCGAGTGTCGTCTTCACTCTAAAGGATGACTGCAGTTGATATCTAACAGTGTCTCCGGTGGTACAAGTCAGACACACCTATATTCACACCTCACCTGGTACGGCTGGCTATCTCTTGTTTATCTATTGATTCACCCGGAAATATGAAAGTACGTATGGGTCAATGAAGCCCAAATATACAACTATTTCCTTTTCATTCTTCTATTGGGGTGGAGGTGATTCGGTTATCTTATAGCTACTGCCGTGCAAATGAGTTTTAGTATTATTTATGTAATGAATTCCAAGCATGTGGTTTTTGTTAATGCAAATGTGCAACAAATAATGTTAACAGTCAAAATGAGTTCATTCTGGACGAAACTCGAGTGGAATGTTCCTAGATAATGGACGGTCACCATAGTTTCACACATCACAGACATCGTGTGTGCTCCAGGAAAACGGGCCATTAAAATCCCAGACGTCTGTCTAGCGCCAACACCAGAAAGAGGCAGAGGGCAAAGAACCTTTCCCAAAGTCGCAGTGAACTGTTCCGTGATCGAGCGATCAATATTTGCTGGGGACAAGTAGCGGGGAGAGAGGGTCACAGCTAGAGTGCAGAAAAGTCGGAGTGATGCGAACAAACGTGGCGCGATTTTGGCAGGCAAGGCTAGACGAAAATCTTGACCACCACCCCCCCCCCCCCCCACTTCCCTCAAGACAACTTTCTTAGACAGTCAGAGCTCATAATCATATTGCCATTCCTCCTTTCCCGACGAGATGCTGTTTCCGTGCACTAACTGCAGATGAACCGCCCTTCCCCGTCCTCTTGAGGGGCAGTATGGAGGAAGCTTTATTTAAAAAACGGTATTTGTCCCAAGAGATCAATATCGTTCGGGCCCTACATCGCACGTTTCCCGGCATTTCAAATTACAGAAATAAAAACGGCATTTCCCATCCCGGAGAAAACTCCAGGCAGGTCGAAGTAATAAAGCAGCGTTGGATTTCGCTCGGTCTATCAGCAGCCGAGAACAGTCGTGGACGCGGCAGTGCCCAACTGTAGGACAGAAATAGCAGAAAAACGTATAACAGCATGCTGTGCGTGCTTCTAGAACTGCTGGCTGGAACCTGCTTTATATGATGTAACAGAGCACATAATCTTTGGCAGCGGAGGGAGGGGAAATGAAGCCCGACATTAACCTACTGACCTAAATAATTCCGGTATGATGCCGGAGACTAGTTTTCCTTGTGATCACGATACTGCACACTGGAGCAAAGGGATTAAAAAACGATTACTCGTGTTGGCTATCAGTTTAATTCAAATACAAACTGTATCTCATGAGTATTGCGAAACGTCTGCAACGACAGTAAAACAAGTAGATTTAGAGTGGTTAGTCTATGTGGTTGTGTGACAGGAGACGTAATATAACAAGCGACTGTTTACTAGTCCTAGACTGTTTTTATGTCTAATAATGTGCAGATGTTTCGCAGATGTTGTGGTGCATAGTTCGAACACCGTATAAACACATTATATAGACACGTTTTTTAAAAAAATGTGGTTGAAATTGTTCTCCGAAGTCTTCACCGTACCTCCTGTCATTGACCATCTTCTCATACAATCTTTAAGGTGCTGTCTTGTCCACTGGATGAGGCATTCTATAAGAGTTGGCTGGAGAAAGCTTCAGTTGTAACAACACCAGATGTACATCACAGTGACTAGGATACAAGACCTACTACTCTACAGACGCCTGTCTCTAACAACATTGTAAACAAGGATAAATCCGGCTCTGTGACAGACACGGGAGGAGAACAGTTACCTAAGAGAATTGACAGAAAAAACTTACAGCATCTTAAAACCCGACACGCCTTGCACACGTTGCCAACTGAGAAGGATTACAGGAATGTTCGAAAGAATACAAAGAGAAATAGAAAATATAAGAGTACAGCAAAACGAAGGTGGCAGGAGAATAGATAAGACACGAAGCTAACAGCTTGGTCGTTTTTCTTTTCGGACGGTCTTCCTCGGTGCGCAAGCGCCGTCAGAAAGAAGTGACTTGCATTCTTGGGGAAAACTCCAAGGTGAAAGAAAATTAGCTTCAATGAAATGAGGTCACCACAATGTCATGGCAAGCCGTTAAAGTTGGGGCGAAAACTAGTGCATATGTTCCGATAGGGAGAAAAATGTGCCGGCAGCAGTATCTGAAATATCTGCACAATTCGCGTACGAATGTGGGGTCGTAAGCCTAGGAAAGGTTACTGAACCTTGCACATGATTGAATACACAAGTGTGGGGTGGAAGGGGTCATCAGAATCATTGGGGCAACGGCTGGGGATTAGGCAGCAAAATGTACATGTACACACGGCAGCAACGTGACCAAATAATGTAGATGATTTGGGTATGTACATGTACACATAGGGGTCGTAATACAGAACTGCCTTTAAACAAAGGTGTTGAATCTAGCAAACTTTGGCATACGCATCGGTAATACAGAAGGGCGTGGGTTCAAATCTTCTTCAGCACAAATACATGAACAACTTCTTTATATACAAATAGAGTATTGTGGTTGGGGGAGGAGGGGGCGCGACAGGTAAACGTTATAACTTTTAAATCGATGATAAAAAAAGTAATTACTGACTATAATTTTAAGATGATGTCAGCAAGAACTGTGTGGAATGGAATTTTTAAGTTTGTCCCCTACAACAGCAGAAATGCCAGTCACCGTAAACAGAACCCGAGTCTCTGGCATAAAAATCCAGCGTCTCAACCCTTCGACCAGCCGCCCCTGTAAAAATTAAACGCGGCAGGGGAAGCACACATGTGGAACTAACAAAGACAAAACTCTTTAGCGGAAATATGCGCGTTCATACAACAGGGGTAAACAGGAGTGGTCAAAGTCCGAGGGGGTAGTACTCTACGTATAATGACCAGTTCCTGTTCCTTTATGCGCGGGGATTTTCTTAGTCCCGCGGGCAGTGACCCTCGGCGACAGCTCGTCTCCGGACAACGCCCTCATAAATCATCTTTCAAACTATCCCCTTGACCCCCTCTTTTTTTTTTTTTTTTTACTTCCTAGTACCGACCTCACTCAACCGGCGGATACAAAGTGTGAAGTTTGTGAATGAAGCTCGTTTAGGGACCGTGTGCACGCTAAGACGATTGACGGCAATTTCTGGGTGTTCACAATTTTTTTAAAATATTGCAGTTTTGTCACCTCATATGAGTATGTCATCGATTCAGTATGTGCCAAAGCACAATAATGCGTATCCTTGCTGCAGTTTTTGTGATAATATCTTCATAACAATATAGTCGCTGCCACATTAAAAAGTTAAAATTCTTGCGAATATCTAGTGATTCGTAAAGGAATGGAATACAAAAGGCGTTGCCATTACTTTGTAGCTGTAAGGTTGAGATTCCCCAATTGACTTGCCAGATCCGAAAACAGGGACGCCTCAAGACAAGCACGCCCGAACGCATACCTTTCAGGAATCTTGAGTAGTTCAGATCATGTAGCACGTACCTTTTCCACCTTACTTCAGTCTCCTCACTTTCCGCGTGGGCTACCTTTTACCTTTCTTGGCATTCTGCCGACAGCGTGTGCCTCTCTGCAGACTGTGCTACTCCAGGTCCCGTCTGCACTTATGGAGAACCAATTGTCTAGCCTGAAGCCTCCTCCTGCCATTAGCACACGGCAGATTACAGGGTTGCAGCCCCGCAACGCCCCTAGCTCGCGATGCAGACATTACGTCATCAGTCTTATGTCTGAGCCCTCTTGTCGTTACTTATGCCTTGGCGTATCTCCTCTTTGCTCAGGTAACAGCACTCCGGTGGTAACGTCTTCTCCCGCCTCCCCACAACCTCTTGTCTCTACTTCCTGGTTTTTCCAGTTATGACTCACCGCCATAATTCGCGTTAGGTGATCGGCTCTGGCACACAAGAGCTGGTTGTCGCGTGCCATACTATTTACAATCTACGATAAAACTAAAAATAGCCAAACTATGCCCAGTGATCTTAAAGACAGACTAGAAATGAACAAACTAAACACGAAGCTCAATGGAATGGAAAATACAAATGCGGGAAAATAAAACTGAAAGTTTCCACACTTTCATCAGCAGCTAAAAAAAACTCCAAAAGACAGGCAAAGAAGTTGTGAAGATGAACAACAGCCATAATAGAACCCAGTCTGCTGTATTATAGGTAATGTTTCAAACACAACAACAAAAATGCTGACATCCAAAGCAGACAATAACCAAGAGAGATCAATAATAACAAAACCTACACAACTTTTATTGATATCGGTGTTCAAAAACATCTTAGATGTAGCTTCCCACTCATGGCTACAGGGATCTCAAAACATTTTGAAATAGTGCAGTAACATTTCTCAAAATGTTTGTAACATTACGGTAATTTCGTACATAGGATGAAGATTTAGACTAGCACTTTCCAAATATCATTCATCAATACTGCTGACAGCGAAATCTTCCGATAACCGAATGCCATCTAAACATTTTCTTTAAATATAATGCGTGTCACCCATTTTCCAAGGCAACTTGTAACCCAGAAATAGAACAAATAAAGCACCCGAACCTGTCCTTGTGAGCAGAATCATAGTGTTTACTCAAAGAGTAGACAGGGCTTGAGGAAACTGCAGCTGGATCGTTCAACTTGAGCACTAGACGAGACAGACAGCGCGGAGAATGGAGATCAACAATATTTGGTTCCGCGTTTTCATAGCTGCGGCGTGGATTTATTTGAGATTCTTCACTTTAAACTACTTAACCCACTGAATGTCAAAATATGGCGTACATTGCGCAAGCTTCTAAATGTTTTCGACGCAAGCCGATTATGACAAACCACACACACATTGCCAGGATCGTACTACAGCTGCAGGGCATGCCGCCATTAACGATTGCCGCAATCGATCTCGCCATATTTCACCGACCCAAAACACTATGCATTGCGCCATGTGTTTTACAGTTTAAACAATAAAGTCATAGTATGCGGAGGTACTTGGTGCAACATGGGCAATTAGGTCAGTGCTTTTCTTATCCTACCTTTAAGGAAATGCTACAAATACCGAATAATTTTTAATAACTGTGAAAGCGAATGTAATGGTGCTTGACATAGTGAGCAACGTGGCAAGTTTAAAATATATCACAGCTTTAATTTGTAAAACCATGACTAAAATACATTTGCCAAATACTCACACAGCGCACTTAAAGACATAAAGATTGTGAAAATCATTGCAGAAATAAGTACAGAACTGTAAAATCAGATAAACATATCTATACATTTGAGAAAAAGATTGCTGATTCAGTAGACCCCTGTTGACATGTTAGTATGCCAGACAATTATAAGTATGCAATGCCATCAACCAAAATAAAGAATGGGCGATATGCCAAAAAGGAGGAGGAATTACAAACTCATCCAAAACCAATCAGGTTGGCTTATGCGGCAGAATTTTTATTAAATGCGGTGCTGAATAGCTAATGATATTTGTGGTGGATAGCTGGTGATATGTTTCCCTTTAAGGACTTAAAACCATTGGCTGAACGGTTAAAATTCACTAAAAGAAACAATATGTACCGACGAACACTCTGAAGCAAGCAGGTATCAAGGACATCAGGTGACCAACGAACATGAAGCAGCTGTCACACACAAGCAAACACCTAGCAGCTGTCACAAACCAACAAACAAGCAGCTGCTGTCACACACCAACGACAACACTACCTACCATCAAAATCATCGTAGTCAGTATCTCTCAAGACTGTTCCAGAACCGAAGTCAATCAGCTTCAGCTGTCCCGATTTCATGTCAACCAGAACGTTTTCGTCTTTAATGTCTCTATGGAGGACACCACACTTCTCGATATTCTGCACCATCTGGACGATCTGTGTAAAGAACATGCGGGCATCATTCTCGTCAAGCGGGCCGTGCTCGGTGATGTAATCAAACAAGTCTTTGACGTTCTCTGGTTTTTCCATGATAATGACGAAGCTGTCGACACGTTCGAAGGTGTCAATCAGTTTAATGACACCTGTGACGTGTTGGACGCGGTGGAGAAGGTGAAGCTCCAGGGGGACCTGCATCCCATTGGGCTAGAATAGGCACACAAAAAGGAAACAGGTTAACTTCAGGTGTAATCGCTAAAGGATTGTCAATACTAGAAATCTGACACAGGATACATGTCAGCACAAGCCTAAATATTCGACAAGTTGTGATCGTATAAAAATGGCCATCGAGTTTCTAAGCAAGATCCGAGTACTGCGGAAACATTCAAATTTGTCCATAGCTGAGCAAATGTAGACTAACTGAAGTAAAGTTTCGAAAAAGCAATAACATCTTGGTGTAGGCTGATTGTTCCTGACGACTTCTCGCTTATGGCTTGGGACAAAGCAAGGTGAGACCCCAACTATGCAACTGGTGACAATGAATTTAGGGACATAATCGTGTGTGTGGCTTAACCATCTGGCTTGCAGAAAGAACTAATATCTATATTCTCCTACCTCTGTTGGGAATGACCGAGATTCTGTTGGCGTCATTATTTTACTATAGTCGGAATTTATCAAGACCTATTCTCACCATTCACATGAACCGATTTAATTTTTTTTAACTACTTCTAACAAACGTAGTTCGCGTTATAATAAATGCACCGGCTGATAAGACAGTATAAAGTTCACAACACCAGTAACTAGACCAGGCTGGCCTACATAAGTAACCTATAGAATTCGGGTCAGGAATGTACGGGAGGACACTCACATGACCAGAAGTAACGAAACAGTAAAACTAGAGATATCGCACTCTTGCTTGATACCCTCGGTGTCTTTTTTTTTTTTTTTTGGCTACTGTGTACATGACGATAGGATAGGTGAAAGTTCGGGAACTCACAGGCGTATCCATTTGTTATCTAATCTCGGTTAGCCTTTGAAACAATAACGGAGATAATCTGTAATCTTTACTTCGGCGCCACGATCCTCCTGTCACCATCGGTAACCTACAAGTCGTCAATACTATCTCTGTACCTAAATAAAGTACGATGTATGCACTACACTACACCAAATTGTCTGTGCGAAACGACAAACTTTGCGCTGGGTGACTGTTTTAAATGATTTTATGTTCTGCGCTTTCATACAGTGAATTATATTTGTATAACCAATCCCGTTTTGGTGCTTACATTTTAAATGTATGTACAAGATATCGCTTGCTTTGTGGTGTTTTATCCTTTAAGTGGGACGCTGCAGAACCAAACCTAGCATTTGGGAGGGGGGGGGGGGCTGTTTGTGATTTTACTGAACAATTTCATGTTTAGTAGTTAACCACTGCACACTTAACGGGGTCGGCGCTACATATTACTGTCAAAATCAATGCAACGTAGTATGGTAGCAATTCTCTTACAACTGGAGCCGAACCCGAAATTTCGGAATCAGCAAGCGCATTCGCAACGCCCAAGCCACAGATGCTGGCGATCTTTGCTTACACTGGACGTTTTTATGAGAGGTGGGGTGATCGTATTAAACCATCTCAACAACGCGGCAATGAAACTTGCGCATTAACATACTTAAAAAATCTCTTTCACAAGGCGGCGGCAAGTGTCCCACCGATCATTTACCAGCACATAATAATAGCAAGGCCGGAGTAAATGGAAAGTTATGCGCAAGGGGAAAAAAAGATTTAAGTTATCTTAACTGTTGATAGTTGGTGAATTCCTGTGAAACATTCAAGCTATAGGAATACTGGAATTCTTGATGGAGGCAAGGCATACAACACTGAGTAAACGCTAAATGGGCCGGCAGTTAACACTAGTGTGACCTCTAGCCGGTACGAACCGAAAGCCAGGCACGGACCAGTCCCAGAAGGTTGAGAGGGCAGAGTTCATGCTGTGGTATGCGGGGTTGCGTCCCCTCCACAGACGTCATCGTGGCAATTTGCAACCTTCTTTTGCAACCAAGCTGACTGAATATATAACTTTGCAGGCATATGAGGCAGGAAATACTGTTACAAACCAATTAGCACTGGGTTAATAATGTAGTCAACATCGCACGGCCGCTTTCACTTCCTCATGATTTTACCAGGCGCCCATTTCAGGCTGTGTCGACCCGGGAGCCAAGGTGATTTGTGAAAATAACGAGACTTTGGTGCGGATTCAAAGAATATATAAATATGCAAATTTTTCATGTTTTTTTATTTTTATTTTTGGTCTTGTATACTTTGTTGGACCCTACATGCTCGCTTTTTAAAGATTTAGCTTAAATATCGCACCCAGTTCAACTGGGATCACTGGGAAAAATTACGAGTAGGGCGGCCATAATTGTTATGATGCTACTCTCACACCAGTCCGAAAGCTGTGAGGGCGTTTTTTTTTTTTTTTCTAAACTGCCCGCCAGGGAAATCTAATCTTAGAAAGCATATTATTCTGAAATGCGTTCATTAGCTTCTAAACCACACATGGGGATTGTCATCGGAGCTACAAAGTTCGTGCTGTGTGTGATGCTCTCAAAATGTGTTAGAGAGACCGAACCATACGGAATAAAACCCGGTGCAACATGGTATGTTCTCTCGACTTCAGGAGCCAAACGGCTGCTTTTCGACAAAACCCGTCTTATTCTGGTTTTATTGCCCCAACAACACTTGGTGAAATCAAAACAGCTGGAGCTATGATTTAATGTGTGGGCCCGTTGATGTCGTGAAAATAATTGCACTGCAGGTTGTCATATCGTGACTGACCGAGAGTGTGTTGTAAATGTTCGACGCAAGCTGCCCGGGTCAAGAGCTGGTTGTAGACAGACTTCAGATGACAAGACCTAGAGAAGCGGGTTGTAGAAAGGTTCAAACATGACCGCATGGGTCGGTTTCTCTCTAAGAATGTGGTATGCAGCCTGCTGATAGTTTCACAAAGCACGAACTCTAGCGTCAGCGACGATCATTTTGGATCTCTGTGAAAATGGCACCTAAGAACCGGATGACGAGTCGATGAGGCGAACTTCCTCCACCTTCAGGAGTTAGTGTACGGGTTTGTGCATCTTATGTTTACTGTCTACAAATTACACGAAACCACACTTTAATAAAGTAGCATTAATCATCAAGTTTGTGACCTGGGAACTACCCAGCCAAACGTTGTATAATATGCAAAGCCTCTGTTAAGACCTTATCGCAACGACCCATTCAGTTATGTAGACAAGTTAAATTGTTCTCTAGCCGGCCCAGCACCTGACACTGGTCTATGGGAACCGCTTGATTCACCAGCCACCTAGAGGCCGTTCATGGACAGCGTGGGAACAAACCCGTGTGAACTATATCCCTCTCACAAAGCCACATTCTGTAGTCTCCGGGTTTCGGCCCTTCTAAAAAAACTCGCAATAAAAAATTAAGAGGGGTGGGGGGGGGGGGGGGGGGGGGTTGTGGACACACAAAAAGAGAAGAAAGGGGGGTGGGTGGTTGTTAGGGCGCCCCAAATATTGCAATTCGTTCTTTAGCGTTACTGTGTGAGAGTATAGACACATCAAGTACAGTATCGTATCTGCAGTGGCGGGGTGGTTTATCTGTGCGGTCTTTCAACTAAAGTTTTCTCAGGGACCTAAATCTTGAAAGTGGAGATCGGCACATGCCAGAGGTCTGAGACTCCACAAAGAAAAATCATGAAAATAAGACAACTGGTAATGATTCGCCCGCCACTTGCTAGGGCTTTGCCGGCCGGAGTCGGTGACCCGCCAGTTAAATATCCAAAATCTAGATCTTTTTCTGCGCGCCTTTTCGAAGTTGTGGATTACAGCTCGGCTTTCAGCCGTTGTACTGTTCAGCAGAACATATCTAACTTTAGCAAATTCTTAGTAGGCTTTTGCCATGCTTGTTAAGACACTGAAGGCCTACCCCTTCTGCATAACGGCTCCTTGAACACACACGGTGTAACATGTACATTTAGATAGTAGAAATAAACAAAAGCAGGAACTAGAAATAGCTAACAGAAGAGAAGTTATATATTTACAGAGGACAGACGAGTTCATTCACAAACTAGAGTAGGGTTAAAGAAAACAAAAATGCTCATAAAATTACCACAGGTGTCAAAACAGAATTTACGAACTGAAGAAACTAGTTAGGATTATTTGGAGACAAACAGGATTGTTCACATCTTGACTCACCAATTTTGTCCATGAAGAAACTTTACTCTTCTGAATATGTTTCACTGCCACCTGAAACACACAAGTTTTCATTAGTACTATGTATGCTGGTGCATATTTATGTATTGCAATGTATTACTCCACTTACCTACAAAACAAATCCATCATTCTGCATACGCAAAGCTACATATTTTTCACTGTTACAAACGTTATCACCATTCTTTGTATTACCAGTAACATATCCAAATCTAGACAGGCAGATATCCCAGTGTCAGTTCAAAAGCATCCACGATTTTAAAAAACAGGCTTATTTTAAAGATATATAGACAGATCTCTACAGATGAAAAAAGTATTTAAAGACATCTAAAATGCTGAAGAAAAAAACATTTATAATTTTTGAAGTAAAAGAGATGTTAGCAGACTATTTCTAGACACATGAGAAAAATCCCTACCTGCAGTCCATCCCTGCGCCTGAACCCTGAATAAACTGTTCCAAATCCACCGGATCCTAGAATATTTTCAACCTCGTAATAATTTTCCAACTTTTCACTGTCCCTGAAACCTGAAACCAAGAAGGTATCTATAGTTATATATTTTTAAATTATATAAGCAATCTACAATTAATAAATAATAAAAACATTTTGCAACCATAATAACAAGATATTCTTTAACTTTACACCAGACATTCCAAAACTATAAAACGCTGAAACCAATAATTGAAGCAAAGAGCTTTTAACTTTTTTTTTTAAACCTTTCGTTTCCTTCCTGGTTATACTTTTTTAAACGATTTTCCAGGAATACCTATGCAGCGACAACAGCAAAAACGGTTTACTGTTTTACGTTTATATTTTATCCATCTCTGTAAGTGTGCAAAAAAAACAAAACAACGGAAAGTTTCTTCATGTAGTTGACGGTATACTTAGAATGGGCAAATTGACCTTTAATTTGGGTTTCATATACAAAACACGAGACATAAATTAGGAGTGCCATGTACACACACAAAAAAAAAAAAAATTTGAGCATCATAATATCCATAAACTGAAACTGGTGCTAAATTTACCAGATCATCATTTTTAGTGCCGACTTTCAGTTATTTCGGAAGCTTACGGGAAAACAAAAACATCCCCTATCTAAACTGTACGTCACTTCTATTCGACTGTGTTTTTCGAATATCGCCATCCAGTTTTGAAACCGCGCTTTACAGCAAAAAGATACATTCAGATATTTTAATGTTAATACCTACAAATTTAAGAAAACTGCTGATTACTAAATCCGTGTATATTCAAGCAAACACGTGTCAACGAATTGGCGCGTATTTCTTTTAACAATAAAATGTGGATATAAATGTTATAAACGGCTGTAAAGTCATGTAATTTAAATCAGCAACAAAGTAAAACATACGAAAATATACTTACTTCTGACTTTAGGTATATTATGAGTATGACTGAACGACTGACTGAATGACTGATTCAGGTTCACGTTATTGTTGGCGATGTTCTGTTCCATGCTTTGCTGATGCTGTTGTTGCTGGAAGCTATGTGTTGTTGTTGTGTTCTTGCTGCCCCATCGTACAAGTGATAAAGCTTGCAACTTGTCCGCCTATCTTACGTGAAAGCATGGTGACTGACTCCCGTATCCAACTCTCGGCGACGCCTGTATATTCCAAAATGTATTCCGTTTTTGAAGCTAAGTCAATCGCGGTTTGGTTCCACGATGATTGGATTTGATGCAGGGCACAGTTGGCTAATAAATAACTGAATTAAACAAATATATCCAATTCGAATTTTGCCACTTCACAAAGTATCACACCCAAGTAATCCAGTGGATGATCTTGTTCCCCTGCAATGTTGGGTTTTAAAAAGTCTACACACGAGAATCACTAGCTGAGACTGAAGAACCACGTACTATACGAGGACGTTTATCGAGGGCTAACTACAGCGACGACGAGTGGTGGCTCTGACGCGTCAGGGTTTGCGCATGGAGTTTGTTTTCACGCGGCTCCGCTGACGTAGCCACATTAGATTAGCTGAAGAATTACTCCGCGCTCAAGCCCGCCCATTTTGGACGCCAGCCATGTTTCTATAATTTCTTGGTTTTGTTTTCTTTCTCTTTAGCCCAGCAACACAGATAATTTCGTGTTTGGACTGATCGCAAAATATTGATTGCAGTAGTTTAAAACATTTTTCAATTAAAGCTACTGCAGGTTAAACTAAATGCTCGGCGGAGGGTTTGTCTGGGCCTCAGCACGCACTGCGAAAAGACATTCATGAGATGCCTCGCATCCCCAACGAATCCTCGCCCTTCCTACGCTGCGCCCCTACCCCGGAACGCCATGCAAAGTAGGACGAAGCTGGGTCGGGGGCGGGGAATTTCTCATCAGGGTGGCTAGGGGTTCCACCAGTCCATCCCTCCCATGGCGTTGTGTAATACAACACTGCTTGTGAGAAAAGCGGAAGGGTTGGGAACGCCAGCTACACCTTTCCAGCCGCGTTTCTCGAGCCCGCCGTTGTCTGGGTTACTTTGTGCGTGCGATCGGGCATTGGGTGCAAGAGCGGCCCCGACACAGCACACCGACCGCCCCAGCTAGCAAGCACATCGTTTCAAGCCGTCGAAGCTTTTACGGGACAGAATCATAGTAAACTGGCTTTTGCAAAGAAACGGCCTGTAAGGAATGTTTTGGCTCGGGTTGAATGGCGTCCGTCGAAATGGCGGGGAAAATGCCACACACAAACTGAGAGAATATGGAGAGTATTTCAGATTTTCTGCTAGAATTCTACATTTGTCTATTTCTGCCCGCCTGGAAATATACTCAAATAGTGGACATGTCTTTCAATATGATAACTTTTCATATTTCATTAGTGAGTTATCATTTTAACGAGTGCATATCACTAAAAATGCTGAATAACGGAGAAAAGAAAGTGCAAAGGCGTGACTGTTTGAAAATACACCCTTCTTCTTTTTCTTCCTCTTTCTTTCCTCCTCGTCATTCCATATAAATTTTCTTATAATTATTACTAGTATTAGTATTATTCAATCGTTGTCCTTAAAAGAGTATTTCGCACGTAATGTCAGGGTCTACATTAAGGCTGAAATATATGTGTATTTTGGTTCAAAACATCCGATTTCAGCAAGCACTCAGTCACCTGAAATTCTTATGTTTTTTGAAGGACAGTTGATCTATTTCCCCACCTTGTGTTTTCAACTGGGGCCCTGGAACACCTCCACTTGTCATGTATCATATCATTCAGTGCACTTAAACATATTTAAGATAGTTAAACCCCATAGAAGATTTGTACACACGGACATGCAGCAGCTAGTTCACGATATCCTCTCAGCAAGAAAGACAGATAATGCACATGAAAAGAGTATTTCGCACGTAATGTCAGGGTCTACATTAAGGCTGAAATATATGTGTATTTTGGTTCAAAACATCCGATTTCAGCAAGCACTCAGTCACCTGAAATTCTTATGTTTTTTGAAGGACAGTTGATCTATTTCCCCACCTTGTGTTTTCAACTGGGGCCCTGGAACACCTCCACTTGTCATGTATCATATCATTCAGTGCACTTAAACATATTTAAGATAGTTAAACCCCATAGAAGATTTGTACACACGGACATGCAGCAGCTAGTTCACGATATCCTCTCAGCAAGAAAGACAGAATAAGGAAAAGATAATGCACATGAAAAGAGTATTTCGCACGTAATGTCAGGGTCTACATTAAGGCTGAAATATATGTGTATTTTGGTTCAAAACATCCGATTTCAGCAAGCACTCAGAATCACCTGAAATGCACATGTTTTTTGAAGGACAGTTGATCTAACCTTGTGTTTTCAACTGGGGCCTGGAAACCTCCTTTTCAATGTGTTCATATCATCAGTGCACTTAATACATAAGATAGTTAAACCCCATAGAAGGATTTGTAACACACGGACCGTCTGTTCATTGATTTTATGTTAATGCACATAGCTGCAGTCTTTTCAAGTGTTCTGTCTACAGCATATTAAACCTAATGTGATAGATAGGTAACACCCGTCTGTATTGATTTTGTTGATACTGCAGTGTTCTGTGGGGCGATAGGTAAATGTAATTTTAAACTTGCGTGGGCGAATATGTGTATGTGTTGTGTGCGTGTGCGTGCGCGCGGGTGTGTGCGTGCGTGTGTGTGGTATGTGATTGTGTGTTCTACCGCTTTGAACACGCTATGAAAACGAATGCTGTTTCGAGATAGGTGGAAATACAAATCTGTCTCCGCCCGACGACCTGTTGAGTTGGCAAAGTGGGGGCGGAGGAAAAGCGAGCAGCCGACGAAGCTGTTGTTGTGTGTTTGAAGCTGGTATTGCAATTTCTGGTGATCCTGATGATGATGTTGTTGACAAAAATTCCGCGAGAATGGTGATTTTTGCAGAATGTTGGTTGTTAGTCACCCTCGCCACCGCAGAAGTCTGTGATTTCACTCCCTCCGTATGGCACACGCTAACATTATCGTCTGGATATGGAAAGACGGAAAGGTGCCAACAAAAGAAAGGGTTTTAGAAATGTACCCCCAATGCCATAAAGGAAAACCACACACATACACACACACACATTGTATATATATATATATATATATATATATATATATATATATATATATATATATATATATATATATATATATATATAAATGCATATATATATATATATATATATATATATTTATATATAAATATATGGTCCTTTTCACGTTTCTCGGCCCATATACACACTTTCTCAGCCTGGTCTAGGTCAAAGGGGTGTCACGTTGTACTACTTCCTTCGAAGGGAGTCTCTCGTGAGACTTAAGCTCAGGCTGTGGGTAGAGGGGTTTGAGTTAGGGCCAGTTCTAGATGTTCCGGGGTCGTTAAAAAGCTGTGTCGTTGTGGAGTATATGAAACGCAACATCGGCGCTGATGTAATCTGAGGCAAGACAACGTGACAACCCTCTGTCGTAGGACAGTCTGAGAAAGTATTAATGAAAGGTTAACCAGTGTATAGATGGCCGGAAAACGCGAACACGACTACACATACACTTACATACACATATATATCCTCCTTGTAAGGCGGTCTACTTCTGGCTATAAAAGATTGTAGATTCCCCTTCAAACACTCTTCGCCAATGTAGGTGTTTATGCGATCCCTAGGGATAACCGTGAGCTAGACCTTCCTACTTTTTACGATGCTCTTGGCAGCGATTAAGCTTTCACGCTAAGACGATTACGTGACATGGGAGTTAAAACATGATGAAGCACGTCTAATATGCCTTCGAGGCCGAGATAGGAGACATTATAGCTAGCTCCTCGTGGAAGCAGTCAGTAGAGGTGCCTTGGCGTGGCTGCTGCATGGGAGGACTGAGCACACCTACCAAATGTGCAGTGACGTCGAATGTGATAATATAATATAATATAATATAACCCGAGAGAGACGAAACCAAAAGGAATAGTTTCAGGTGCAAAGGAATCGATCACCCTCGCCTATATAGAAACACGTAGTCGTATATAAAGTTGTCTAGTTGTTTACTGTATAAGAGGTCGAAATGGCTTGTGTCAACTCGCTTACCGTAAATACATGTTCACAATGATGTGGCACATGGGTAATGTGTTTTATTGTTAGACGCCCACTTCAGCGACTTGTATATCTTTGGTTGAAATAAGCTGTATATATTAGGTTAAAGTACGAAGACCAGCTTGGGGTGGGTGGGAAGGGGGATAGGAGGGGTGAATAGGGGATGTGGGAATAGGGTGGGGGTGTAGCAGCATTGCTGTAGGGGAAAGAGAAGTAAGTAAAAAAGTAAAGTAAAGATCCCTTTTCACGCCTTTCGGCGCATCGGGCATATGGGCAGAGCGTCCCATATTTTTACAGACCATCAGCACTCTGTGGGTAATGTGGTCAGCATTACGCCGGCTGTCTTTACTTTCCCAGGACAGCCCATCCTGGTACCCATTTTAGGCTGGGTCGACCTGTGACGTCCCATACCACAACAAAAAGTCCACGCAGTGCTGGACTGTAAAACGACATTTCACCATTGCAATGTTCAAAGGGCTATAATCGAGAAAATATTCATAATTTTGTAAAATTCTGACAGAAAAATAGTTACCAGGGGCGACGAATCATGAGGGCTTATGCCCCAGACACGTTTAAACAGTGCCGTGTCTTCCCTTCTACACCCCCTCCCCCAACCGTAATATTTTCTTTCGAACGGGGCCTCGTAAATGACCTTTTTACACCTGCGAGCAATCCGGCAGCCCTCCTTCACTGTGGAGGCTGCATCAATTATTTTTTCTGCAATGTTCTACAAATAATTTGCTACCAGTTTAAACAGCATATGTATTGCTGCGCAGTTAAATATATATACATATATCCATATATATTCGCAGTTGCAAATCGAAAAGAGTAGGCTAATGGCGCTGCCCCGACATAATTTTGACTTGAAAATCTACTGACTTTGTGCACTGCGCTGAGGGTTTTCGGGACTGAGGTTTGAGTTGGAAGTAGAACGGAGCACTTATAAATAACTACCCTGGTGCCATGGTGTTGATCTGTTGTTCAAACCATCAAACAGGACTTGTCAAGGCACCACCTCCATCTTGCTTTTGTGAAAGCGCTGTTTAGTCTGTTGCTAGGAAAGGCGTGTCTCAGTTATCCAACGGAGACTAGACTTCCTAGTTCAAACAGAAACAACGCTAAACAAGAAAGAGGAGAGTGGGAATGAGCTAAAACCACTGGCTGCAAAATTACGTGTGGGTGTATGGGCCAGGAAAGAGAGAGACAGAGATTATCTGAATACGCCCATTTCGCCGCCATATTTTCAGACATTCTCAGGCAACGGTGACCTTGACCGCATTGAGGCCAAGGTACTTGCTGCAGGGAGCGAGGTAAACTTAGCGATGTGAGCATAGCGAGGTGACATGACTGCGTGTCTATCTATCTATCTATCTATCTATCTATCTATCTATCTATCTATCTATCTATCTATCTATCTATCTATCTATCTATCTATCTATCTATCTATCTATCTATCTATCTATCTATCTATCTATCTATCTATCTATCTATCTATCTATCTATCTATCTATCTATCTATCTATCTATCTATCTATCTATCTATCTATCTATCTATCTATCTATCTATCTATCTATCTATCTATCTATCTATCTTATCTATCTATCTATCTATCTATCTATCTATCTATCTATCTATCTAATCTATCTATCTATCTATCTATCTATCTAATCTGTCTGTCTGTCTGTCTGTCTGTCTGTCTGTCTGTCTGTCTGTCTGTCTGTCTGTCTGTCTGTCTGTCTGTCTGTCTGTCTGTCTGTCTGTCTGTCTGTCTGTCTGTCTGTCTGTCTGTCTGTCTGTCTGTCCGTCCGTCATTTTGCATCATCAATTTGAAGTTTAACAAGTTGTGTATGATATGTATGTGTGTGTGTGTGTAAGAGACATGTACGTGTGTGGTGTGTATGTGTAGACGCGTTTTTGACGTATGAGTGTGTGTATCGTTAATTGTATAAGTGAATGTGTGTCTGTATGTCTAAGTATGCGTGTGACTGTGTATCTGTGGGATTTTGTGTGAATATGTCTCTGTGTGGTTATGTCGGTGTCTACGTGTCTGTGTGTGTGTGTGTGTGTGTGTGCCAGCGTGTGTGTATGTGTTTGTTTGTTTGTGAGTGTCTGCGTGAGAGTCTTCTGCGTGTGTGTGTGTGTGTGTGTCTATGTATGTCTGTGGTGTATATGTCTATGTATGTGTCTGTGTATATGTATCTAAGTGTGCATGTCTGCCTGTGTGTCTGAATGTGTGTCTCTGTATATGTGCCTATGTATGTTTGTGTCTGTGTATGTGTCTGTGCGTGTGTGTCTATATATATATATATATATATATATATATATATATATATATATATATATATATATATATATGTTTATGTTTGTGTCTGTGTGTGTGTTTGTCCGAATGTGTCTGCGTGTGTCTGTGCTTGTGTCTGCTTGTGTTTGTGTATATATGTGTGTGTGCCTGCTTGTTTCTGTGCGTGTGTTTGCGTGTCTGTGTGTTATACGTGTATGTTTACGTGTTTGTGTGTGTCTTTTGTTGTGTTTGTGTGTGTGGTTTTCGTCTGTGCCTGTGTATGTGTGTGTATGCGTGAGTGTCAGTGTTTCAGTGTGTGTATAAATCTGTGTATCTCTGTGGATATGTCTGTGCGACTTTGTCTGTGTGTGTGTCTTCGTGTGTATTGTCTCTGGGTGTGTCTGCATGTGTGTGTGTGTGTCTACGTGTGTGTCTAAGTGCCTACGTGTGTATCTGCGTGTGTCTGTGTGTGTCTATGAATGTCTGCGTATGTGTCTGCTTTTGTGTGTCTGTGTTTGTTTGTACATGTATTTGTGTGTGTGTGCCTGTGTATATTTATATCTGCGCATATGTCTGCGTATGTGTGTCTGTGGGTGGGTGTGTGTCTTTATGTGTATGTGTCTGCGTGAGCATCAGCGTGTGTGTGAGTGTGTGTCTGCAAGTGTGTCTGTGTGGGTGTATCTATGTGTGTTTGTCTGTGTGTCTGCGTCTGTGTGTGTTTGTGCATGTATATGTGTGTGTCCACTTGTGTGTGTCTGTGTGTCTGCATGTTAGGTGACTGTGTGTGTGTTTGTGTCTACGCGTGTATGTGTGTTTGTGTGTGTGTATGTGTGTCTACGTTTGTTTCTGTGGGTGTGTCTGTGTGTGCATTTGTGTATCTGTCTGTAAGTATGTGTGTATGTGTGTGGAATGTGCATGTATGTGTCGGTAGGAGGTATGTATGTGGGTGAATATGGGTGTGTTTATGTGTGTGTGAAAGACGGGGGTTTTGAAGGGCCGAATGTAAGACGGGCCTGTGCCCAATTTGTGACCCTTTGAAAGAAAGTACGTTGTTCGTTCGGTCGGTCTGTCTGTGTGTGTGTGAATATGAGTGTCTGCGTGTGCTTTGTGTGTGAGTGTGTGTGTCTGTGTGTTTGTTTGTGTCTTTGTTGGGTGTGTCTGTTTGTGTCTGCGTGTTTGTGTCTGCGATGTGTGTGTATTTACCTGAGTGTAATTAGGTAAACTTCCCTTTTAACACAACAGCCCCATTGGACATATGGTCTGTCTATATATCCCTTCTTCTTCTTCTTCTTCTTCTTCTTCTTCTTCTTCTTCTTCTTCTTCTTCTTCTTCTTCTTCTTCTTCTTCTTCTTCTTCTTCTTCTTCTTCTTCTCTTCTTCTTCTTCTTCTTCTTCTTCTTCTTCTTCTTCTTCTTCTTCTTCTTCTTCTTCTTCTTCTTCTTCTTCTTCTTCTTCTTCTTCTTCTTCTTCTTCTTCTTCTTCTTCTCCTCCTTCTTCTTCTTTCTTTCCAATAATCTGTCCAATCGTCACGTGTTCTAAATTTTTGTTTCCCTCTTCTAACAATGTGGCTAAAATATGATGACTGCAGCATGATGGTGGCCTTGAAGACGTTCCACTTGTGCCTAAGCTTTTTTAGACATAGACCAGTTTTCTTGGATATTGTTATATACGCGGATAGGTAAAACAGGGGACATTGTTTCAAGACCCACCTGACAGCTAACAACAACAACAAACTCCTACGACATGCTTGTAGAGGAGGCAGTTGGTTGATTCACGTTTATCATATCATGCAATAAGTCTGAATTCTCTAAAGACTGTGGTGTCATGTGGTTTGTAATGCAGCCTGACAGCAAATCTCCTTTAGCCTACTTCCTTATTCCACATAATACCTAGACCTTATCTTCTCTACCTTTAGTATTGAATCTCCTCCTGTCTGATTCGGGGCCTTATTTTGAAGGGGGAAGAAGTGACATTAAAGCATTACACCTTAAGAAGCATGTCACAAAAAGCGACTAATTAGGATTTTGTTGAAATCGAAAGTTGTGGGTCCCTGACCACTGATTAGTGATTAGCAAGGATTATCATCACGCCGGACAGATCCACAGGTGCTCCGATCTCCTCCTTAAAAGACCCATAAGTCTAAAATGACTGGCCACGCCTATTCTCTGTTGGTTAATGAAACGTCTTGTCTATTTAGTGAAATGTTTATTTCTTGCAGCTCCAGACTGAATTCCTGTCCCTCAGCCTAGACAGGGATACGGAGTCATGACCTTTGTGGTGCTGGTGGTCACAGTAAGTGCCGTGCAAGGCATTGATAACATCGCTTCTGTCCAGCATTGGACCAGCCATAGCAACAGCAGAGTCAGCAAGATAATCTGCACGCTCGTTTCATTGAACACCAGCATTACCCAGCACAAAGTTGAAGGTTACTGCAGCTATTTGCGAGATGCTTAGTGTTGCAATCCATTCTTGCCTGATAAAACCAGCTTGGATTTGTTTACGCATATTCATTGAGTCATTAAGTATGCACACTTGTGTCAACTCTGAGTCTAAGCCATTCTAATGCCCATGTTACAGGCATAGTTTCCGGTGTAAAGCTATTATTTGTAATAGCAAAGGCGCCATTTATCTCTTTGATGGTTTTCCCCCTTGAGTTTACCGTGAATGCCCATGCACTTCGCTTGCTTCGGATTACTGATCCATCTGTGAAAACTATAACATCACCTTCATCTGTGTTTTAGTCAGTCAGTATTCTGACTAAAGTGTCCACAATGCCAGGAGTCTGCTCTCCTCAGTTTCCATCAAGTGTGATGTGGACTGTAATGTTCATGTTTGGAGCAGGAGGTACACGTATTCATTCAATTTTAAAATCAATGTCACTAAGGCGGCAAAAAACCAGACCTCAAGGCCGATCCTGGGTGCGCTAGGGAGACAACATTCGACCGTCCCTAATTGACAGAGGACTAGAATGGAACAAAGATAGAAAGAAAACCGTTGATAGAGACGTCTGGCAATCTCTCTGGCAAACCTCTACACCCCAAGAAAGAAGAGGAGCGACTAAGTAAGTAAGTAAGTAAAAAGGCGGTAAACATGTTTGTTGGCGTCCCCAACCCGACCCATCAAGGATTTGCCTCGTTTAGGACTTTTTTTTGTTTGTTTGCTGAATAATTCCTTATGAAGTGGGTGTCGAGGATCTGACTTCACTATGAGGAAAGTACCGGCCCTAGACAGCTTGATTCTGTTTTCCATTGTGGAAACCTCCAAGAGGTATTGCATGGATTTACAGGTGTCTAGAAAATCAAAGAATACAACGCATTGTCTCGTTTTAATTTGTGTGTGTGTGTGTATGTTTGTGTGTTGTGTGTTTGTTTGTTTGTTTGTTTGTTTGTTTGTTTGTTTGTTTGTTTGTTTGTTTGTTTGTTTGATCAACTGTGTGGTGCTGAGTGTCATGATGGCCAATGATTATTTAATAACTTTTATTGCGGAGAGACCTTTCTTGGCTTTGGATATAATGTGGTCTTTGTGTGTGTGTTTTTTAAAACGGCTAAGTGTCAAATGTTATACCCAGGTATTTCACGAAATCTCTCCACGTCATAGCCACAGAGTTTTACCATCGGCATTGGTGTTTTGGAAAGTTGATTATTTAGTGAGAACCAGGGGACTTGCTTTCGATGGATTAATTGTTGCCCCTCAGATGTTGCACCAGGATGATATGGGATCTAATTCCTGTTGTAGATCCGAAACAATGTCATCTCTGTTCCTGAGCACTGAAATGGCAGCGTAGCGTTAAACGACAAGATAATATTCCTGTCGTCATTTTTAAGGGCGAACATAGGGTGGGGTGGGGGTGGGGGAGAAGAAGAAGAAGAAGAAGAAGAAGAAGAAGAAGAAGAAGAAGAAGAAGAAGAAGAAGAAGAAGAAGAAGAAGAAGAAGAAGAAGAAGAAGAAGAAGAAGAACAAGAAGAACAAGAAGAACAAGAAGAAGAAGCAGAGGGAGGAGGAGGAGGATTTTTTTTACATCACCAGTAACCAAAAGTCGAAACACGCGACTTGAACTTGACTCTAATTTAAGTCTTGTCATTAACCACTTGCGTCTAACTTAAGGTTTTGTTCAGCCGTTCGCGACTTGACTTGCGACTTGAAGCTGGACAACTTGGCACATCTACTGAAAGTGATCAAATGAAATAAAATGATGTGACAACTTTTTAGTTTTATGCAAATTTATTAAAATGCCAGTACCTTCAATATGCAGATGTGAACATCCAGCTCAGATATTTGCATACAAAACATAAATCTTACAATTGTTGGCTGCCGTTTCGGTGGTGTAACTGACTAACTAGTTTAATCATTAATGCATTGTCCCATAACCGACTTGTAAAGGACTTGATACATGGAGTGACTTGACTAAGGACTCGACATGTATACAGGAGACGGTCATGTACTCCACTTGAATGTATTCTTGTTGACTTGACTTTGGATTTGTTGGAAATAACTTGGGACCCGACTTGTACTTGAAGGATGACGACATAGTCCAACTTCTGCCAATGACGAGACATTTTACTGCTTAAGTAAATCCCTTATCCTCAGTGTTCGGCAGTCTGTTTACACGAATTCTGCTGCACCTGAGGTCGCCATGTTTTCGCTGGGAACTCTTCCGACTGTTCTTACTTGTTGGCAGTCAAACATAGGTCAGCCGGACAATTAGGGTCTCCCTGTTGGGTAGTCAAACACAGGTCAGCCGGACAATTAAGGTCTCCCTGTTGGGTAGTCAAACATAGGTCAGCCGGACAATTAAGGTCTCCCTGTTGGGTAGTCAAACATAGGTCAGCCGGACAATTATTGTCTCCCTGTTGGGTAGTCAAACATATGTCAGCCGGACAATTAGGGTCTCCCTGTTGGGTAGTCAAACATAGGTCAGCCGGACAATTAGGGTATCCCTGTTGGGTAGTCAAACATAGGTCAGCTAGACAATTAAGGTCTCCCTGTTTGGTAGTCAAACATAGGTCAGCCGGACAATAAGGGTCTCCCTGTTGGGTAGTCAAACATGGGTCAGCCGGACAATTAGGGTCTCCCTGTTGGGTCTTGAATGTATGTCTTTTTCACCCTACCTTTGTGCTACGTCTGGTATCGTAATTAAGGTCTCCCTGTTGGGTCTTGTATGTTTGTCTTTCTTTCTCTCGTTTGTGCTACCGCTGTTATCAGAAACTGTTGCCCTATTTCCGCTAGAGTTACTACTTGTTACTAAGTGTATGCTATATTCCAAATATATGACCATAGCCTACTACCTGGCATCACAGTCAACTACCGCACTCGCTATTCTATTGTACTGCACACACAGTCCACTACCATACTCGCTATTCTATTGTACTGCACACACAGTCCACTACCGCACTCGCTATTCTATTGTACTGCACACACAGTCCACTACCGCACTCGCTATTCTATTGTACTGCACACACAGTCCACTACCACACTCGCTATTCTATTGTACAGCACACACAGTCCACTACCGCACTCACTATTCTATTGTACTGCACACACAGTCCACTACCATACTCGCTATTCTATTGTACTGCACACACAGTCCACTACCACACTCGCTGTTCTATTGTACTGCACACACAGTACACTACCGCACTCGCTATTCTATTGTACTGCACACACAGTCCACTACCATACTCGCTATTCTATTGTACTGCACACACAGTCCACTACCACACTCGCTATTCTATTGTACTGCACACACAGTCCACTACCACACTCGCTATTCTATTGTACTGCACACACAGTCCACTACCATACTCGCTATTCTATTGTACTGCACACACAGCCCACTACCATACTCGCTATTCTATTGTACTGCACACACAGTCCACTACCGCACTCGCTGTTCTATTGTACTGCACACACAGTCCACTACCGCACTCGCTATTCTATTGTACTGCACACACAGTCCACTACCGCACTCGCTATTCTATTGTACTGCACACACAGTCCACTACCTCACTCGCTATTCTATTGTACTGCACACACAGTCCACTACAATACTCGCTATTCTATTGTACTGCACACACAGTCTACTACCACACTCGCTATTCTATTGTACTGCACACACAGTCCACTACCGCACTCGCTATTCTATTGTACTGCACACACAGTCAACTACCACACTCGCTATTCTATTGTACTGCACACACAGTCCACTACCGCACTCGCTGTTCTATTGTACTGCACACACAGTCCACTACCACACTCGCTATTCTATTGTACTGCACACACAGTCCACTACCATACTCGCTATTCTATTGTACTGCACACACAGTCCACTACCGCACTCGCTGTTCTATTGTACTGCACACACAGTCCACTACCGCACTCGCTATTCTATTGTACTGCACACACAGTCCACTACCGCACTCGCTATTCTATTGTACTGCACACACAGTCCACTACCTCACTCGCTATTCTATTGTACTGCACACACAGTCCACTACCATACTCGCTATTCTATTGTACTGCACACACAGTCCACTACAACACTCCCTATTCTATTGTACTGCACACACAGTCCACTACCTCACTCGCTATTCTATTGTACTGCACACACAGCCCACTGCCACACTCGCTGTTCAATTGTACTGCACACACAGTCCACTACCGCACTCCCTATTCTATTGTACTGCACACACAGTCCACTACCACACTCGCTGTTCAATTGTACTGCACACACAGTCCACTACCACACTCGCTGTTCAATTGTACAGCACACACAGTAAACTACCACACTCGCTATTCTATTGTACAGCACACACAGTCCACTACCACACTCGCTATTCTATTGTACAGAACACACAGTCCACTACCACACTCGCTATTCTATTGTACAGCACACACAGTCCACTACCGCACTCGCTATTCTATTGTACAGCACACACAGTCCACTATCACACTCGCTATTCTATTGTACAGCACACACAGTCCACTACCATACTCGCTATTCTATTGTACAGCACACACAGTCCACTACCACACTCGCTATTCTATTGTACAGCACACACAGTCCACTACCACACTCGCTATTCTATTGTACTGCACACACAGTCCACTACCACACTCGCTATTCTATTGTACTGCACACACAGTCCACTACCACACTCGCTATTCTATTGTACAGCACACACAGTCCACTACCACACTCGCTATTCTATTGTACAGCACACACAGTCCACTACCACACTCGCTATTCTATTGTACAGCACACACAGTCCACTACCACACTCGCTATTCTATTGTACTGCACACACAGTCCACTACCGCACTCGCTATTCTATTGTACTGCACACACAGTTCACTACCACACTTCCTTTTCTATTGTACTGCACACACAGTCCTCTACCACACTCGCTATTCTATTGTACAGCACACACAGTCCACTACCACACTCGCTATTCTATTGTACAGCACACACAGTCCACTACCACACTCGCTATTCTATTGTACTGCACACACAGTCCACTACCGCACTCGCTATTCTATTGTACTGCACACACAGTTCACTACCACACTTCCTTTTCTATTGTACTGCACACACAGTCCACTACCACACTCGCTATTCTATTGTACTGCACACACAGTCCACTACCACACTCGCTATTCTATTGTACTGCACACACAGTCCACTACCACACTCCATATTTTACTACTTCCACTACTTCTTCTTTTGTCAATATCTGCTTAGGCTGCAAGGCGTCGCAGTTCAGACATTCAGCAGCCGAGCTTGATAGGGCGTGATGTTATGTAATCTCAAGTAGTCAGTGACTGCTTCAATCCGTTGTCTTGTCGGTCTTCCTCTGCCTCTTGATGTATCGATTTTCAGGCTGTACGCTCTTGCTGCTGGCATCGTTGGTTTTATTTTCATTAGATGGCCAAACCATTCTTTTATTTGTTTCTTAATAAATTTGACCATGGGTGGTGTTTCAACAGTTCTTGTGATCACGTCGTTTCTCACTCCATCTCTTTTGGTTTTATTGACAGCCATTCTCAAACATCTCATCTCACATGTGGTTAGTTTTCTTTCTTGTTCTTTCCTCAATGTCCAAGTCTGACATTAGTAGCCTAAAGTCGGTAAAAATATTGTATTTCTCATTTCTCTTTTTGCCTCTTTTGGGATAGCAGGATATTTAAAATTTGGAGAAGGTTGGTACGTGACAATGTTGGCTTGTTGCATTTTCATTTCTATCCCTCTGTCTATTTTACCATTGTGTGTAAAGATGCTTCTCGAGTATTTAAATGTTTGCACTTGTTTCAGACTTCGATCTTTTACCTTTATGTCGATGATTTATTGCTATCTACTTATTCTTATTAATATTGATTTTCATGTGATGTTTAAGGCAACTGTCGTGTAGTTGGTTTATGTTGTCCTGCGGTTGTTTACTTTCATTGTGGAATATGCATTGATCGTCGACAAAGAGCACCACATTAAAGTCCTTCTGTTAATCGACATCTGTTGGTGTTATGCCAGCTTTGTTAACATTATCCATGAATATTATAAAAAGTAAAGGTGAAAGTCTGATATTACTGGGAACCAGTCTGTGAGGTCAGCTCTTGTTCTGACGGCGCTTTCAGTTTCTCTATAAATAACACTTACATACTCTTGCACTGTTCCATTTATACCATAGTTTTCAAGGACATCCCATAGTAAATCTCTGTTCACTCTGTCAAAAGCCATTCTTGATCTATACAAGTGATGTTTATGTGGTCTCTGTGTTCTATTATGTGTTCGCTTATTTGCCTTAGGACGAAAATAGCGTGGTGACTACACCCGCTTCCTTTCCTAGATCCGACCCCTGCTGGGCTCAGAATCAGTTCCACAACAGATCTAATTCGTTGTTACAGAACATTTGACCTACGTGGCTTAGACGGGAGATGTCTCTAAAAGTGTTACAATCTTGCTTATTGTCATTTCTTTTCCATACTAGTATTAAAATGGGTTTTTGACAGTTTATTGGTACAGTTTTTTTCATTCCAGGCTTTCCCTAATATATGGAGAAGCCAGCTGATCCTTGTGTGTATATCTAGAGTCAACAACCGCACCCCATATTTTAATGTAGTGCACACAGAGTCAACAACCGCACTCCATATTTTAATGTAGTGCCCACACAGTCTACTACCACACCCCATATTTTAATGTAGTGCCCACACAGTCTACTACCACACCCCATATTTTAATGTAGTGCCCACACAGTCTACTACCACACCCCATATTTTAATATAGTGCACACAGAGTCTACTACCACACTCCACATGTTAATATAGTGTATACAAAGTCTACTACCACACTCCACATATTAATATAGTGTACACAAAGTCTACTACCACACTCCACATATTAATATAGTGTACACAAAGTCTACTACCACACTCCACGTGTTAATATAGTGTACACAGAGTCTACTACCACACTCCACATGTTAATTTAGTGTATACAAAGTCTACTACCATACTCCACATGTTAATATAGTGTATACAAAGTCCACTACCACACTCCACATGTTAATATAGTGTATACAAAGTCCACTACCTACCACATTTTAATTAGTGTATACAAAGTCTACACCACTGTTAAATATAGTGTATACAAAGTCCTACTACCATACTCCACATGTTAATATAGTGTATACAAAGTCTACTACCACTCCACATGTTATATATTGTCCACACTCCACATGTTAATATAGTGTATACAAAGTCTACTACCACACTCCACATGTTAATATAGTGTATACAAAGTCCACTACCACACTCCACATGTTAATATAGTGTATACAAAGTCCACTACCACACTCCACATGTTAATTTAGTGTATACAAAGTCCACTACCACACTCCACATGTTAATATAGTGTATACAAAGTCTACTACCATACTCCACATGTTAATATAGTGTATACAAAGTCCACTACCACACTCCACATGTTAATATAGTGTATACAAAGTCC
>CAJHNH020001044.1:0-125000 GCA_905116865.2 Candidula unifasciata
TACTCCTTGTGGCTGTTGAATCTTCCTTCAGTTCTTCGCGTTTTCACCCGCCTGTACAGTAAACGTTCTGGCGCAAAGTTTTATTTTTTGGGTCCACTTATGGACTCAAGTCCTGTTTCCAGGAAACTGAATGTTGCATGCACATACGTTTTACAGGTCTGGCTCATTTGCATGCAGACTATTTGACTCCGTGCCTCTTCGGCAGATGTACTCTGACATCAACAGGAAGCTCCCAGTTAGTCGACATGCTTGTGCGCAGGCAGTGAGGACTGTTCTTGTTTTCTTCCACAATGAGGGTCTCGTGAACAACAGAGGGAAACCCGTGTAGAGTAGAGATTTAATCTTCTGCAAATGGTAACTCGTTTGTTGTGTGTGGATCTAATTCTTCCTCTTGATAGTATCATTTGTAACTTTTCCCTAGTAATTTCTTTATTTTTTCCATATTCAGTTTTGTGTCGTTAGAGGTCGAGGATTAAAAAATGATATGTATCCAAGCTAGGGCATGCCCGGTTGCCCTGTATGCTGTGTGTGCAGAGTAATTATGTAACAGTGACTCCTTTAGTCCATTTTCTTTTTGGTCGTCCTCATCTCTTAATGTTTCTACTTTTATGTTGTGAAACATTGTGACTTTCCGATAAAAATGGACGCTAGGCAGGGGCACTGTTTGGAGCCAAGGCACATTTTTTTGCTTCTGCCGGACGGTGGCCGATGCATTTGTGCTCCATTTGTGGACTGGATATAGTTTCGTCACCCAACTTCTGAGTTGAATGTATGGCGTGACACTGTGAGCTGCGGATTTCATATGGAATGTTTTTTTCGACTGTGACCAACGTGAAGGTGTTAATTGTAGTTTCAGAACATGGCGCGATGCCGGGCGTCGCAATGATGGTGGTGTCCGTATGTGTTTAAAATTGATCGCGTGGGCAACTGCTGATCTGTTGGTGACTTCTACTACCATCAATGATGAACTACATTTCTAATGTCGGACGACAAGGAAACTCTGAGGGGCTTATATCTAGGATATGTTCGCTCTGTGATAGAGTACAACAACTCACTGCTTACAACTTGCTCCAAAACTAACCTAGAGACTCTTGACAGAGTACAAAATAATGCCCTCCGATTAATTTGCGGAGCTATGCAGTCTACACCAACTGCTGCATGTGAAATCCATACAAATGTGGAACCCCTCGGGTTGCGGAGAGAAAAAGCCACTTTAGAAATTTTATGAAAGATGCGTTAAGGAAAATCGTAACCATCCTAATAGACATCTTGTAGAAAACTGGGAATACAAACAAAGAATAAAGCACAAATCGGTTTTACACTGTGTTAATGAAATTCAGGACAGATACCACCTCCCAGAAAGACGTCAAGGAATTCAGAATGTTGCAAGAAACCTACCACCACATGCTCGCTTTAAAGCTCCAGAAGTCCGAACTAAATTGGTAGGCGAGGAAACCAAACAGTCCGACCCAATCGCTCTTATGAACTCATCACTAAAGACCGTTGATTCTTACCCCCAAGAATGGATACATGTCTATACTGATGGATCCGCATTTAAAGCTACCATTAAAGCAGGTTACGGAATCTACATAGGTTATCCCGATGGATCTGTTGAAGAGATTTTTGATGCATGCGGGGAATTCTGTTCAAACTATAAAGCTGAAATAATTGCACTGGAAACAGCTGTATACCACCTAAAGACTAATGGATGTTTACCCTTCAAAGGTCCAAAATATTGTCATCTTCACAGATTCAATGTCTGCCCTTTAAGCTCTGGAGGGCAGTGAACGCTGCAGAACTGATATAGCCAAGATAATCCTGGATGCTGATCAGCTTATTACCTCATGCAACATCAGAATAGTGATGCAGTGGATTCCAGGTCACTCTGGCACACCAGGTAATGACAGAGCTGACAGATTGGCAAAGAAAGGAGAAACACAAGAACAACCACCTACAGCGACAACCCTCCAGACAGCAAAAACACTGATAAGAGCTATAAACAAAGAGACTTGGTTGAACAGATGGGCCATGGGAGACACTGGAAGAGAGGTTTATAGACATAATGTCTGGCCCTGATCCTAATGACAGCATTAACCTCTAACAAGAAGGGACCAGGCCACCATCTTCAGACTTAGAACGCAGCATACTCCACTCAATGGACACTTAAACAGAATACAGCCACAACACTCCCCAGAGTGCCAGCTATGTAACTACCCCTACGAAACTGTTGAACGCCATCTCTTTGAGTGCCCAGAACTCAGTGAGACAAGAAGAACGCTACTCCCTCCGAGACCAGACAAGTGGAACACCTTGTACGAAGGAAAAGAACAGCTTGTGAAAACATGCAAATTCCACTACATGGCATTGGGCCAAAGGGCGAAAGCTCATGCGCCGCTGGATCGATAACAACAACAACAACAACTAATGTCGGACTGTTTGTGTTAACATTTCGGATCGCTACCATATGCTTTAATTCGTGTGTATACTAGACATTCTAAAAAAGCAGTCTGTCGATCTTTCCACAAGGGACTGTGATGAACATTCCGTGTGTTTTTCGTTGGCACAGGAGCGGAGCAAAGATGGGGTGACCCGTTTGCTATGAAGCTGAAACTAAGACTACCAGACTTTCATGTTATACGTTCTCGTTGTCTCAATCACTGAACCGGTTCTCATTAAATCATCATGATCGAGTGCCTTGCAAGCTGGCGTCGGCGTTCATAGATCTTCACAGATCTCGGTCTTTAGTGTTATGGATCAATTCCACTGATGCTATTCCTTTATGGCACTGTCTCAAGCCATCCACTATCATTTCTCTTGGTCTGCCTCTGCCTCTTCTACCAGGGATCTTTCCAGTCGTCATCCAGTGCTCCTTTTCTCATCACAGGACCAGTTTGTTTGACTCCTGTACATTGCTGTATAAAATATTCTACCGCCATTAGCCATTTCTAGGCAATCATTGTTAGTTATTCTGGCAGTCCAAGGTATTCTCAACATTCTTCTCAAAAACCACATCTCAGATGCCTCCAAACTCTTCTTAATTTCTTTGCTCGCATTCCAAGATTCACTGCAATACTACAGAATATGCTCGATGTAATATTTCAGTACTCATTTTCTGGTGTATGTTTTTTTTCTTCTTCTCTGAATGAATTCAATTATAGGCATTGTTCCAATAGTTCTTGTAATTTCTTCGTGTTTCAGTGATGTCTTCTAGTTTTGTTCACCACTTTCTCAAATATCGAAATTTGCAGGTGATCAGTTTTCTTTTTTAATCTAGTCATCCCCGTGTGGGATGCAGTTTTTTTTTTTTTTTTTTGGAAGCCTTACCCTGGCTTTTGCCGGGGGTCCTAAATATAGCTAGGCCTCAAACGTGGCTTTACGATTGAATGGTGTTTCAAGGACCTTTCCACGGGTGATCCTCATTCGCATGGTGGCACTTTGTGCCACCGGTTGTTTATCGCTCGTGTTATCTCATGGTTGGGTACAACATACATGCATACTTCAGTTTTCTTTCGTGTTCTTTAGTTAATGTCCAAGTCTGACACTGACAGCACACAGTTAGCGTGAAGACTAGATTTATGAAATGTCTCTGCTGTCTCTACTATAATAGTCTAATATGGGTCAAATGAGTGCGTGGTTTCGAGGTACGGTGTCCACCTCGAGTGCTAGAGGTCCGGGGTTCAGGCCCCAATGATGGCTGCGATTTTGTTTGTTCCCGTGGACTTATAGTAATTTCCCTTGGTCTCTGGGTAGTGAGATCGGACGCCCGTGTGTATTGTTCCGCACGTAAAAAATTCGTTGGCAGTTGAACTCGAAAAGAGTAGCCTAACGGCGCTACCCGGACAGAATTTGGAGTTAAAAATCTACCCAAAGTATTTTAGAATCCCCACGGTGCTACAGAGCCTGTGCACAGGGCTGAGCTTCTTCGTACTCATACTTGAGATAGAAGAAGAACGAAGCACTTATGGGTAACTACTCGTGCGCCATGATGTTGATCCGTTGTTTAAACCTCAAACCTCAACATAGGGATCAGCTGATACAAGACATTGTTGGCTTGTTGGATTCTTGTTTCAACCTCTCTGTATTCCAGCAATTAACTGGAAATAATCATTCCCGTGACGTCACTATACACATAGTTTTCAGAGAACATTCTGTGTAGGTTCTTCTTTTTCTTTAGTTGGAATGGCAGCGCAGTTCTGCTTACCTAGCGACTCACGAACAGGGCATTCGAAATTTGTAAGGGTAGGGGGAACTGTACCTCTTTTTAATGGAAAGGTACCGAAACACACCAAAAGCTACACTCATATTTTATTTAAAATCTATTAACACTTTTTTTAAACGCACACGGAAACGTACATGCACCACCACATCACACACACACACACACACACATATATCTATATATATATATCGATATATATATTATATATATATATATATATATATATAGTTTACCTTATTTTTGACTATAATTCAAATTGTCTAATACATCATTCATGTACTATTACTTTTTCCACTCGGATAGTTACAAAGCTGTCGTGGTGATCAACATCTCAAAATAGTTGTTTTTAAATCGCAAACCAAAAATTGTCAACGAAAAAGAACCAATTGTCACTTGTCTGGACGGATACATCTTTACTGGCGTTTGAAACAAAGAAATACACGCTTGACCAGTCATGTTAATTGGCCCATTTGCATCACTGTTATTTTCAGTATACGTCCAGTCGCTTTTAAAAAAAAAGGGTTCGACACAATGCCAAATTTAAAACATTGATGCAAAATTTATAAAATGCACCAAAACATCGGCTAAATCCAAATGGAGGAACAACAAGGGCTTTCTGCCGGAGCTCACAGCTAATGAATAAAGAAGAAGAAAGAAGAATGTATCAAAAGTGGTTTTGCTCGGCCAAGAAATAGTACACAATTTGTACTAACTTTGACATCCCTGCACCCAAGCCTTCACCGCAATCCTCACCATGTGTTGGTAATTTGCTGAGCAAGGGGAGAGCAGTGCCAGAGGAATCTGTAATTTTCACAGTACGTGCCAGGGTTATCTCAGCACACACTGTGCACGGCACGGCTGTACAGGTAAGAATGGCTTTTCCAAACATAGATAATTCACCGGCACATCTGTAACTCGGCTAGGTATTTTCGTGGTAAGGAGGTATTACACCTGTAGCGGTATTTGCCTGGGGTTCGATTCCATAAAATGAATATTACAGACTACAGATGGATCGAACTAACAAGTTAAACGAAGTCTAACAGACCCGAACAGAAATCACCATTATGGAATTAGATCATATATGTTATCACGCATTGGGCCCAGTCCATGCTGCCATCTGTTGGACTGAGAATCAGCTGTACACATGTCGTAATTGTAACTGACTCACAGAGCATGTTGGGAAAGGTGGAGACATGCATGCTCCGTGCAGAGTGGCAGGCATCGCTTCAGAGTTACCAGGTAGTTTGCGCTTTTTTTATGTGTGGATATTTTTTTCAGGTGATGAGGGTGTGTTGGGAAACGAACATTCAGATTGACTCGCCGGTTCTGCACCACTTGGTCGTGAATTCATATATGACAAGCTAGATCTTGTGAGGGCGCTTTGAAAATGAGGAAACAGTACAGAGGCACAAACAGATCATTACGGTATGAGAAGATTGGCGCTGCGAGGTGTTTCCAGGGGATCCCAATTTTGCCCTGGTAGCGCCGTTAAACTACTCTTTTTGATTTCCAACTGACAAGGGATTTTTTTTAACGCGCGCAACAAAACAAACGGGCGTTTGATCACACTACACAGATCAGGGTAAATTACGAGAAGTCAAAATCCACGTATAAAAATCCCAGCCCTTACCAGGGATTGAACGTGAAACCTCTAGCACTCGGGGTGGACACCACGGAGGAAGTGGTATTAGTCACCCTGGCTCTTCACGATATCTGTAGCATTCAACGTTCTTATAAGGTAAAACCAGGCAGCAGGATGGCCAGACCGAGTACCGCACTGGTGTATGTAGCCTCTAGTACAGATGCACCACCACCAAGAAATTCAGGGAGAATCGGAGGTGGGGGCAGGGAATCCTACTGCCATAGTGGGGTTTTTTTTTGGGGAAAAGGGGGGGGGGGGGAGAAGGCTCTGGTAGGTTCAACCTTTCGCAATAATAATAATTGTTATTATTATTAGAAATTGTTTCCTCTGTATGTTCTTGTGACTCATTATAAGGAAAGCAAGAATAGACCTACTGCGTCGCTACCAAGCATGTCGTAAGAGTGGACTAATTAAGGGTTTCCTTAGAATTTGGAGTGCATCTGCCTAAGAGGCAAGGAACTAACAGTCCGCATACTAATAAGCCAAATCTATAAAATGTATATGCACGCAACACTCAAGTTCGGAAACAATAGTAAAGTCTAGAAGTGAATGAACAGGCAGAAAATTCTGCTGGAGTTACATCCAGTGAACGGGAAGAATATTAATAGCAGTGTTAGGTGCTGAATGACCCATCAAAGACGCAAACAGAGGGGAATTGAGAGTGAGAAGCAACAACGAAATTTATAATCTGTTTAAATCACCACTGATCACTGGCATCATGAGAGCTAATAGACTGAAATGGTTGGGGCATATTAAAAGAATGCCAAATGACAGAGAGGTAAAATCTGTAGACGCGAGGGGGATAAATAGTCGTAGACCACGAGGAAGACCAAGAAGACTACGGACAGATAACATCCAGACAGACCTGCAAACAGAATCCCAGCCAGAGAGATGAGTGGAGGCGGGTGATATCTGCAGCAATGAACCTCAAGGGCTCGGAATGCTGCTGAAGAAGAAGAAGAAGAAGAAGAAGAAGAAGAAGAAGAAGAAAAGAAGAAGAAGAAGAAGAAGAAGAAGAAGAAGAAGAAGAAGAAGAAGAAGAAGAAGAAGAAGAAGAAGAAGAAGAAGAAGAAGAAGAAGAAGAAGAAGACGAAGAAGAAGAATAAGAAGAAAAAGAAGAAGACGAAGAAGAAGATTATGTGCTGAATAGCCAGCAAATATGATACATATTTGAAACAAAATGAAACGTACAGATAAATATTTAAAAATAAATACTTTAGTTACATTAAGAATGTTTGTACATAATTATTGTAGACATTTAGCTCCTTTCACATTTCCCTAAGCGTGTGGTCGACACAATGTCTGACACCCCCTCCCCGCACCCACCTTTCGGCGCCCCTGCTCTTGTTCTAGGTGGTTAAAGAGTGCAATCGCAGGCAAGCACATCACAGTTTATTAACTCATGTAGGCATTCGTTCAAATCACAATACAAACAAGCAGGTATCTGTCTAAAAAAGGTATCAGCACTCACCACAAAGTGTCGAAAAAAAAAAAGGTACCAGTACTCACCATAAAATGTCTTTAAAAAGGTATCAGCACTCACCACAAAGTGTCGAAAAAAGAAGGTACCAGTACTCACCATAAAATGTCTTTAAAAAGGTATCAGCACTCACCACAAAGTGTCGAAAAAAGAAGGTACCAGTACTCACCATAAAATGTCTTTAAAAAGGTATCAGCACTCACCACAAAGTGTCGAAAAAAGAAGGTACCAGAACGCACCATAAAATGTCTTGAAAAAGGTATTAGTACTCACCAGTCTAAAAAAGTTATCAGTACTCACTACAAAGTGTCTAAAAAAAAGGTATCAATATTCACCACAAAGTGTCAAAAAAAAAGTATCAGTACTCACCACAAAGTGTCTAAAAAAAAGGTATCAATATTCACCACAAAGTGTCCAAAAAAAAGTATCAGTACTCACCACAAAGTGTCTAAAAAATGTATCAGTATTCACCACGAAGTGTCTAAAAAAAGTGCTGCTACTCACCACAAAATGTCTAATAAAAGTGTTTCTACTCACCATAAAATGTCTAAAAAAGTGTTTCTACTCACCACCAAATGTCTAAAAAAAGTGTTTCTACTCACCACAAAATGTCTAAAAAAAAGTGTTTCTGCTCACCACAAAATGTCTAGAAAAGTGTTTCTACTCACCACAAAATGTCTAAAAAAGTGTTTCTACTCACCACAAAATGTCTTTAAAAAATGTTTCTACTCACCACAAAATGTCTTTAAAAAATGTTTCTACTCACCACAAAATGTCTTTAAAAAATGTTTCTACTCACCACAAAATGTCTTTAAAAAATGTTTCTACTCACCACAAAATGTCTAAAAAAGTGTTTCTACTCACCACAAAATGTCTTTAAAAAATGTTTCTACTCACCACAAAATGTCTTTTAAAAAAAGTGCTACTATTCACAACAACATGTCTTTTAAAAAAGTGCTACTATTCACAACAAAATGTCTTTTAAAAAAGTGCTACTATTCACAACAAAATGTCTTTTAAAAAAGTGCTACTATTCACAACAAAATGTCTTTTTAAAAAAGTGCTACTATTCACAACAAAATGTCTTTTAAAAAAGTGCTACTATTCACAACAAAATGTCTTTTAAAAAAAGTGCTACTTCGCACCATAAAATGTCTAAAAAATATGTGCTAGTACTCACCACAAAATGTCTAAATAAGGTAACAGTGCTAAGCACAACAATTCTATTACAGTAGAGCTGAATGAAAGATAGTAGATTAGGAAGGTGCCGGTACGGCCTGCTTTTACGAAGCGCGCAACCAGTTGGGGGGAAAGGGAAGGGGTGGAGGGGGTAGTGAAAGCAAGTATAACTTAAGGTAATCATCCGGTAATTTAAAAGAAACCAATAATTACCGTAGAAAATGTCCGAGCAGACGTCGAGTTACTGACGACTGTTATCCGCGGGCTCAGTGAAGCTTCAGGAAAAAACAACAGCCACAGACATTCAGCGTGGATGGAGGAGTAGGAAGGTAGCTTCGCCTAAACAGGACTGCCAGGAGCATATGTGAGAAGTGGAGCCGGTATTTTCCATGAACTTGCAGTCTGGAATGAAATATGGCGCCGAAGGTGGGCGGAGGTGTGGGGAAGGAGAGATGAACGAACAGCTAGTACCAGGAGAAATAGACGTAGGATAGTATTTAAGTCTGCTTTATCCATTTTGTAATCAATCTCTTTCTTTTTAATCGTTAGACGTGTTCTGTAAACTTACTTAACAACAAATTTTGAGAGTTCTTTACAATTTTGGCTGCTGCAATTTCCTCCCTGCATTGTGAAAGTTGAATCACCTCCTCTTCTTCTTCTCTTCACATATTTTCTTTACCCTGATCTCATCTGTTGTCTTCTCTTTTTAAGCATGGATTATAATAATAATTATTATTATTTTTTGTCTTTATCTTCTCCTCCCTTCCTTTTCCACCCTCTTCGACTTCTTCATCGTCTCCTCCTCCTTCTCGCCCCCGTTTCTAATTATTATTATTCTTCTCTGTTCCTCCTCCTTCTTCCTTTTTCATCTTTTTGTTTCTCTATCTCTTCTTATTTGTCTCCTGTTTTCCCCTCGTTTGCTTCTTCTTCTTCTTCTTCTTCTTCTTCTTCTTCTTCTTCTTCTTCTTCTTCTTCTTCTTCTTCTTCTTCTTCTTCTTCTTCTTCTTCTTCTTCTTCTTCTTCTTTTTCTTTTTCTTCTTCTCATTCTGCTTCTTCTGCTTTTTCTTCTTCTTCTTCTTTTTCTTCTTCTTCTTCTTCTTCTTCTTCTTCTTCTTCTTCTTCTTCTTCTTCTTCTTCTTCTTCTTCTTCTTCTTCTTCTTCTTCTTCTTCTGCTTTTTCTTCTTCTTCTTCTTCTTCTTCTTCTTCTTCTTCTTCTTCTTCTTCTTCTTCTTCTTCTTCTTCTTCTTCTTCTTCTTCTTCTTCTTCTTTCATTTATTCAGTTTCTACATTAACAGTATTTAACAGATGCTATCTCAAATTTAAAGCCTTTTATCCCATCCAGTTTCTACAAAAACACTAAATTCCATGTGTAACATTGTTCCATTAACTTAGTACTTTACTGCACTGAGTCTTCATCATTCATATAAGTATAAGAACTTAGTTTGGCAAGAGTTAAAACAGACACTTTCTAGAACAGGAAGTCATAAACCAGCACTGCGAAAATAGCCTTCATTTTGTCAACCTTTATAAATAGAAGAGGCATGACAATAGAATGCCGTTACCTAACATGTTCCCCCCCCCCCCCTCCCTTTCCCCCACCTTTTTCTTACTATTTTCTATCGCCTCTTGAAATCTTCCTGGCTGTTGTTGGTAGAAGCAGTAGAAACAGTCACCCTGCCAGGTGTTTCCACCCAACGCGTGGAGGCGCATATGTAGTCAGTATGAAAACAAACAGCACCCACAAACAACCACACCTGGCTCCCCCGCATGCTTCCCATCCGCCGCTGTATCTCTTCCTAATTTGGATCTTGCTATTAGAGCGAAAGTGAAAGTACGGGAGACCAAATTACCACATTTTCAGAGTTGCGAAATGTATGATGGTTTGTAAAGTCATTGTGCATGAAATATGCTTGAGGCTTAAGGAATTATATTCTAGATCTGGAATTTCTTTTTCGGCGCAGTGGACGGGACACACTTTATGGGAGACTGTGTTATTCCAAAGAGATTACAACTTATCAGAATGTTGAAATAAATGAATTTATCCTGGAAGAGACATGAGAAAACATGATTTGAACAAGACACAGTTTTACCACGCTCGCCTGCCACCCCGAAGATTTTAGGTTATTTGTTACTCGTTGTCTGTGTCGATATCCCAGCACATAGGTCTGACCACGACCGGCTCCAGCTGACGGGCCGTGCTGCTGACGTCACCGGGTCGGGCTAACGATGCGTTAATGTAGCTGTTCTCAGACGGAATGTCGAGGCACCCAGGGGTGCCGCGGCAATAAATAAGAAAAGTCGGCTAAAAATGGTAAAATTATTAAAAAAGGCATGTAGATACTTAAAAGTTACAATTTAAGATGTCTTCCCTCGCCCCAGTCGAAAACAGTTTATTTCTTGTTTGAGAACCGCTGCGTTAACGCATCGTTAGCCCGACCCAGTGACGTCAGCAGCACGGCCCGCCGGTCGCGGTCTGACCCATTCCAGCTCCGCCAGCATATGCTGCAGCCATCTTAGTGTCTCAGCCTCAACTTATCAGTAAGATTCGAAGTTTGTTTTGAATAGCGGATCAACATCATGGCACACGGGTAGAAACCCATCTACACATAGGGGATTCACAAGTGGTCTCTACTGCTGACGGTCGGCTGCTTTTCTGCCCAGGGTATCCCATGTCAGTTTACATTCCTTCATTTCCCCTTTTTATTTTCCTTCTCCAGGTTTCCTTAGGTCGTCCACGTTTCCTTTTCCCATCTGTTGTCCACCGGAGAGCTGTTTTAACGCATAAATGCTCCTTTCTTCTTCCAACTCAAGTCTGCGACTGAAAAGGCTCAGCACAGTACACGGGCTCTGTAGCACCAGCGGGGATCCTGATATACATGGGGTAGATTTTTAACTCCAATTTTGCCCAGGCAGCGCCGTTGGGCTACTCTTTTCCATTTCCAACCGCCAAGGGATTTTTTACGTGCACAAAAGTGCACACGGGCTCCGATCTCACAACCCAGAGACCAAGGAAAATTACTGGAAGTCCAAGTCCATGTGAAAAAATCCCAACCCTTACCGGGGATTGAACTCGAAATCTCTGGCACTCGAGGCGGATATCATGCCTAGAGACCACGCAGCCCCCCCCCCCCACCCCCGACCCAATCAGTAAGATTTAACAGGCATATATTCTTTTTTCGCGCCGCAACCGGTGTCTGTATACTTGTCCTCTTTTAAGATCACTTTCTAAGAGGTGGTTCATAATGGCGAACTCCTTTGTCTCAACCATTCTGGAACGCTGCGTATTCAATATGTCTTCCCTGTCCACACTTCTTCCTCCCACAGCTACTGCTGACACGGCCAGTCTGTCGGCTCTTTTATTTCCCTTTACCTTATTTTGAGGTCGGACATTTGGTTGCTTTCAACTCATTCTACTCGGAGTTTTCCAGTTTGGACCATCTCATCGCCGTGTGGGTTCCGGGGCCCTGTTACAGGGAAAACAAGAACAGACCCACTGCCTACCCAGAAGCATGTCGTATGAGTCGACTAATTAGGAGCTTCCTTCAAAGTCGGAGTGCATCTGCTGGAGAGGCAAGGAAACAGCAGTCAGCATACATATGAGTCAGATCTGTAAAACGGATATACACACAACGCTCAGGTTCTGGAACAGGACTGCAGTTCAGAAGTGGATGAACAACCAGAACGAAAGCGAAGAAGAAGAAGAAAGATAATCTCAAACATGCTGATTAAATCGGTCATGTGATAGGATGTGTGAGTTGCTTTCTGTTCTGTGACCTAATGTGTAGTCGCTAAATGGTTCCTAGTCCTATGTGTGTGTAGACCATAAAACACACGGTGGTAGATGTCATGAATATTACACTGTCTTTTTCCAATTCCAGTAACATTTCCAAATACCGATTTTCGAGTACACCTATTTGGGTTGCCAAGATCAAATTTTAACAAATCCTTGCAAACTCGATTCTCCCAGTTATCACTCTTCTGGCCATCTGATATCAAATACTAAACAAATTAACAATATTTGCCGCTTTTTATTCCCAATGACACTTCCCTGTACTCTTGTTAACTGTGTTCGAATTATGGGCCATTAAAAAAAAAATCTACATCAGCGGTTCTCAGACTGAGGGCTGCGAGCCTTTTTTTTGGCGGGGGGGGGGGGGAGGGGGATCGAACAACTCTTTCACAGGGGTCACATAAGACCATTGGATGACATATATTCATTGAAGTTACGAAGAAAATAGTTGTTTTTGAGTTGCCACAACATGAGGAGACTGTATTAGAAGGTCGTGGCATTAGAAACTTTGAGAGCCACTGATTGACCTTAGGTTTTGCTGATGCAAATTTTCCATTTCTGGACAGGAAGTCCAAAGGTTTCAGTTGCTCAGCTACTGAGCTGATTGCTGGTATGACACTGTGAGCTGTGAATTTCATTTGGAATGTGTTTCTTTCTGTTGTTAACTAAATTATGTAGGGTGGCCGATCACGTTCAAAATACTATGTACTGATTTGGGTGTAGCGCGCTCTGAACGCGCCAACAGAAAGCTGGTATTCTGGTGTTGGGTCGCTAGAATTGGCACATCCGACAGCTGTCTTATGCATTTCTTTTTTTTTTTTTTTTTTTGGCGTATGCAAGCTTCAAGATGTTACTGGGACTGACCAAGTTTTTTCACTGGTTATTTTAAGGAAAAGTGAAGAACATTTTGTGTGCTTTCCTCTGACACAAGCACGAGGTATTCAAGGGGTGGTATGTCATGGGGCGGCACATCATGGGGCGGTACTATGCTATAATTTTGAAACACGACTCACGAATAACAACGAGTAACATGTAAATATATTTATAAAGTCAACGCTGCAAAGAATATAACTGTTGATTCTATGGTACACCAGTAAAAACCTTCGCTAATTTGAGATATAAAAATATCTAACATTTCAAAGACATGGCTTTAGATAAACAGTTCACAAAATTGGCCTTTACACACATGCAAAAATAAACAGATAACTGGCATATACTGATTACAGGGCAGATAGTGCCTGGCATATACACAAAACTGCCTACGTGCAGAAACACAAAACGAATGCTACTCACTCTTACCTGAGCCTCTACGAAGCAGCTGAATACAATGCCGTGGTTCAGAAACGGTTTGTTCTTACACGACTCCAAATCGTGTATGCTCACGGGGAACCGGCCGGTGTTACATCGAGTGTAGGGATGTAGGCAGGAACTTTTGGCACGAAGATTATGACTGGTGTGCCGAAGGAATCCACAATGAACACACCAGGTGTGAAGGGGAAAAGGGATGGGGGTGGGTGTTGTGTTAGTTTTGTCTGTCTGACTGTCTATATGTAGGTGTGTGCTGTCATTCTGTTTGATGCTGATTGGTGGTATGGTTATAATCAACAAATAACATGTCTGTCTGTCTGTCCGTCTGTCTGTTCTTTGCTTACTTTTCTTCCCGTTAATGGTGGTGGTGTGTACGTCTGTACGTATGTCATGTTGTAAAACCCTCGGTACTATGGGATATCGCAACCCTTTCAGCATTGATTCCATTAAGGTACCGTTAATCTGGTGAAATGTGGCTTTTCTGCCTACCCCCGGGAGTGAACCCGGACCACAAGGAGTTCGTCACCCGGCCGCCGCGAAAGTCAGGTTTAACCAACTTCGCTAGAGAGCCGGGCGTGTGTTTGTAATGAATAACCAACTTTGTCTGTCTGTGATGACCCGCTAATGGTGGTAGTATATATGCATGTAATCGATAAATAACTGTCTACCTGTCCCTCTGTAGGTGTGTGCTGCCTGTGATATATGTGTGTTTGTGTGTGTGTGATGAATAATTTCTGCTTGAATGCCTGTCTCTCTGTATGCCTGCCTGCCTGTCTGTAGATAGGCGCTTTAAGGCGGGCTAATAGCTTTTGTATGCATGTAATGACTGAATCTTGTTTGTGCGTGTCTGTCCGTTTACAAGTGGTTCTCTCAGGCTTGTTAACTGTGGTGTGTGTGTGTGTGTGTGTGTGTGTGCATAAATAGTAACTTATGCCTGTCTGTTTGAAGTTGTGTTTGTCTGTGTGTTTGTCTATCTGTCTGTATACAGCGATAGTGATGTGTTGATGTGTTTGTAATTAATGAACAACTTGTGTCTCTCATGTCTGCCTGTTTGTCTGTCAGTGTGTCTTTTAATTAAATTAGTTGCGAATCCTGTACAGGACGTTGCAGAACCAACCCCAGCACTTTCTGGCTCTTGTTGTTTTTCTAGGCAAATATACTTCCAGTAGTTTGCCATTGCTTGCTAGGCGGTCGGCTCTCGGTACCACTTTCGAAACCATCGCAAGACAAACCGTCTGCAGCAGGGATCGAACCCGACCACCCGGCATCACGAAGCGCGTTTGCAACGCCTAAGCCACAGAAGCTAAGGTCAGTATGTCTGCTTGTCTGTAAAAGGTGTTTTCATTGTTGATAGTGCTGTGAAGGCATGTGATAACAGAATGAACAATGTTATTTTGTCACAGACTAAAGAGGCCACAGGAACAGCTATTAGTTTTAGACGGTACCGCGAAGAAACCTGGCCAGCCATCAGTTAATAAAAGACATTGCTTAGTCTTTTAGCAGTCTATTTGGCTTCCGAGCCGACCCTGCAGGACACAGACCCAGCTGTTGCGGCTCTGCACATTGGGCTAGACAGCGTGAGTACGGGCGACTGCAGGGGAAGGCCGTTGCCTGGCTGGCTTCACGGTACGTTTCATTTGCTTAGGTGGTGTTAGATTTGATTTCCATTGGGCATCCTCGCTGGGGGACAGTTTGATGTCAGGTCGCTGTAAGTGATTCGTTGGTCTAGTGGCATATTGAAGCTTAACGTACATGTTAAATATGTTTCTGTTTTTGCCATTGTTGAGGTAATCTCGCTGGGCTTATGGTGTCATTATCATATTTACTTGTTAGCTGGAGATGATCAGCACTTAAGATTCTGGTAAAGCACGTTGGTTTTTGTTAATGTTATTTGTGAAACATACGTTAATTCTGTGTTCATTTCATGTAAAATAAACAGATGTTTAGTGTGATGGTTATAACTCACTTGCTTGATTTAATGTAAGATCTGTAGTCTGTGCACGTGGTTTGTGTAGCAATGTATTTAGGTTGTTGTCATGTAACTCACGATACAGATATTCTTTGTCTGGGTCTTAGCGAAATATTCTAGGATCTCTGCGCAGAAGAACCCTTTGTTTTTTTCTTTACTTTCCTGTTTTTGCTGTTTAGCGGGGAACTATTGAATTTTGTCCTAATCACAATTTTCGTTTATCTCCCCTACTTCTGTTTTTTTCCTACTTTTTCTTCCCGCTAGCACATTTCTGCAAGTGATAACAGAGTGAACAATATATGTCTGCAAGTGATAACAGAGTTAAAAATGTCTGTCTGCAAGTGAGCGCCTGAACCTAAGGGCTGAAGCTCCATTTCATAACTACCCCTAGAAAAATTATAGGAATGGGAACATGGGATGCGTCCTCCCCCACCCCTCAGCCCCTGCCCTGCAAACAAAATTGCAAGGAGGTTTAGGGTTCTCCCTCAAGCTCCCTTCCCCCTTTTTTCCCCCTACGATTTCCACATTAACACATTCCCATCTAACCTCGTGTCTTCTGCCAGTATTTGTTCATAAATGGTCTCTAGAATGCCTCCTTTGTCGAGCACGAGTGTTCCTGTAGCTATCGCTTTTGTAGCCAAACACTCCGCTCTTTCATTCCCTCGCACTACTCTTTAATTCCAAACAGTATATCCTTGTGATCTGCTCTGTGGCTAAGTCGATGCGAACGCTTCGTAATGCCGGGATGCCTGGTTCGATCCCAGCTGCGGGCCATGCGCCTTGCGTTGGTTTCGACAGTGTATCAAGAAAGCCGACCGTCCAGGAAGCAATGGCAAACTACTGGACATAACTTTGCCTAGAAAAACCACACAACAGCCAGGTGCTGTTTGGGTTGGTTCTGCAACGTCCTGTTAGGGATACGCAACTAACCTTTATATCCACGTGAGTCAATGAAATGTTGACATGCTTGACATCCACTCATATAAGAGTTGTCCATTTTTAACCTTCCGACTAAGAATCAGACACTATTTGTGAAGTTTGAACAACGGATCAACATCATGGCACACAGATAGTAACCCATAAGTGCTCCGTTCTGCGTCTCACTCAGCACAGTGCACAGGCTCTGTAGCACCGGCGAGGATCCTGAAATACTTTTGGTATATTTTTAACTCCAGATTTTTTCCCAGGCATCGCCGTTTGGCTACTCTTTTCGATTTCCAATTGCAAAGGAATTTTTTACGCGCGCAACAATGCAAACTGGTGTCTGATCTCACTACCCATAGACCAGGGGGAATTACTAGAAGTCTAAGTCCAAGTGAAAAACCCAGCTTTTACCGGGGATTGAACCCGGAACCTCTAGCACTCGAGGCAAACACCATGCCTCGAGACCACGCAGTCCCCTCAGACACAATAATATCTATAAGTATCGCAATGAATCTCTAGTTAGTTACGTATCCTTTGAAGGACATTGCAGAACCAACCCCAACATTTTTTGGCTGTTGTGGTTTTTCTAGGCAATTTTACGTCCAGTAGTTTACCATTGCTTCTGGACGGCCGGCCTCTCAATACCACTGTCCAAACCAACGCAAGGGGCAAGGCCCGCAGTTGGGATCGAACGCGGCAGCCCAGCATTACGAAGCGCGTTCGCAACGCCTAAGCCACAGACGCCGACATCGCCTTAAATATAATAATCTCTATCAGGGATATCCTCCTTGTGTAATTTTCAGGGTCCATTTCGGGTGGGGCGTGGGGTCGGGGGGGGGGGGGGTGAGAATCGACCCACTGCCCCCCCCCCCCTCCCCCCCCAAAAAAAAAACATGCTGTACAAAGTGACTAATTAGTTTCCTTTGAAGTCGAAGTGCATCTGTCTGAGGCGACGAACCGACACACGGCATAAAGGCTAATCAGATCTGTAAAACAGACTTGCACGCAAAAGTCAAGTTCTAAAATAGGACCCCACCCACGAGGTAAACGAATAACCAGAGCTTTCCACTGTAGCGTACAGCCAGTGAACGCTAAGAGGAGTAAGAAGAAGAAGAAGAAGAAGAAGAAGAAGAAGAAGAAGAAGAAGAAGAAGAAGAAGAAGAAGAAGAATAAGAAGAAGAAGAAGAAGAAGAAGAAGAAGAAGAAGAAGAAGAAGAAGAAGAAGAAGAAGAAGAAGAAGAAGAAGAAGAATAAGAAGAAGAAGAAGAAGAAGAAGAAGAAGAAGAAGAAGAAGAAGAAGAAGAAGAAGAATAAGAAGAATAATAATAAGAAGAAGAAGAGGAAGGAGAAGAAGAAGAACGGCTGCATCTACCTATGAATTTACTTCTGGTATTCCGCGTTTGGATTCCAACGCATCATGGGCGGGGGGAGTAGGGGTGAGGGGGTTGGTCTCTAGGCCAGCCGTAAAATATGTTGAAATCGGATGTGTTAATCCGAAAACATATGTATCGCAGCCTAGCTGAAAACTAGAATACAAAGTGCTAACCCCCTATTAAGATCGAACTCAGATGAGAAAGAACTTCAGATCTCCTGCTGTTGTTAGTCAGCTCGTTTCCACCCGCCTTCCATTGCATTATCACAAGTTGGGAATTCCGTAACGTCACATTGATACCTTTTTCAGTTTGCTCTGAGTGAGTCACAGTCAAAAATCGGTTGAGGGGAAATACCTTGTCATATGAGTCACACATCTGCACTGGTTGCGAATATTATGTAAGAATTAGCATCACTTGAATAAACAAAGGTCCGAAAAAGTAAAACATGGCACAATGACGTACTACTTCTTCTTCTTCTTAAAGTCTATGCTGTGTAGCGCTTGTAGTCATGTCTATCCACGACGTTCTGTCTCGAGTACTACCAAGCAGTTCTGACACAGATGATCCTCCATGCCATGAAGTCAAACTGCCCAGCCATCTTTTCTCTGGCTCTCCATCTGCATCACCTTCGCTCCAACTTTTCTATTATCCTGATGCACTCTTTTTCTTTTCCTCATCAGACGACCAAAGAAAATAAACTATTTCTTTCTGATGTTGACAGTAAGTTCTCTTCGGAAGTCAGTTCCATCCAAGACGTTCTTCATTACTATTTTAATGTGTCTTGGGTTTTCTTAACATTCGTCTACAAAACCCAATCCCCGCAGCTTTCAAATATGTTTTCACTAATTTACCAACTAGAAGTTGTGTGGAAAAAACGACCGACAATCCCATAGTTTTGTAATAAATTACACGGTATTATTTTTGGAGGAAGCTCCAAAACTCAGAGACAATGTTGCATTGAAATTTGGACACAAGAATGATAACAGAAGACAACTCGGTCGGCTTGTTTTCATGATAATCAAAAATTTTAACTAACATAATTAAATGCAGACTTGTTATGTGGAATATCACTTATCCCCGGTCTGATTCTCATCTTTGCTGTGTTAATCCTAGAGACTGCAATCTGGAATGAGAAAACAATCTACCCTATCCCGTTACATGGTATGGCAGACATTTTTTTTTGGTAGTTTATCTTCACTTTTCTGCAGACATTTTTTTAATTAGTTCATTTTTAATTGTTTTGTGTTCCAGACATTTTTTTACACCATGAGTGAATGTATTGTTCATTATGCTCATTAATCAGTAGATTCCTTACAGAACGTCGCTCTCTTCGCGGCACGCCTGACAGTATCCCTTTTCCTTCGCCAGCTCTCCAGTTCCCAAGTGTTTTCAATGCCAACGCATCTTCAGTGTCCAGCATCCATCTTCACTGTGGCAGACCACTGCCTCGACTTCAACAAACTGTACCCTCCATCACCGTCTTTTCCAAGCCACCATAACTCTTCATGTGGCCAAAATACTTAAACTTTCGCGAGAGGATGCTGTTTATGAGCCAGTTTTCCTTGATGTTTAACTCGTATAGAATGTCGATGTTTTTCGTCTTTCTGATCCAAGGTATTCTAAGATTTTTTCTATAACATTTCAATTCAGAAGCTCCAGTGTTTTTCCTCAGTGACTGAGTGAGAGTTGTTCAGTATGCACCAATCAAAATATGATTATACTTTCCCGTTTCATGCTAGGGAGATACCGTGGTGTAACCGCTATCAGAGCCGGATTTTTGTCTTTCAAAAACCACATTGGCTCTCAGGTCGGCCCAGCCATAAATGGTAAAGTCCTGAGAAATAAAGGCGGCCAGCGTAATGTTGAACACATCATCCAACTAGTACCGATTGGTCTATATGATACAGGTGTATCCACGTATTCCTAACACATCTGAAGGAGTGGGAAAAGGGCCCTTTACTTTTACTTACATTTAATGTTTACTCAGGATATAGTTAAACAGCCAACAGCACCCAGATTTCCTACATGGGTTGGTATTTGGCTCCTGGGGATTTATTGCACTTATGATTTTGTTGCTATCGAGACAGCATCTACAAGGAGTCGGTTTTCGACATCCTAGAGTGAATTAGAGTACCCAAGATTTGTTGCTGTCTTTACAGCATCTATCCAGATCGGTTTTAGACATCTTAGAGTGGAAGTTGTGTTATACAAGTCGGAATGTGACAGTCTAGTTCAAATATGACATTCTAGGAAAATACGGTGACTGGTCCAGCAAACCCACGGCTCCTAGAAATAATAAGAGATCTCACGAACCGACAAGCATCAGACAGGGTGCAAAGAGCAGTGCTATGCAGATACAACTGTAACAAAAGCAGAGGTCGACCACGCAGAGCATGGACTGCACAAATATCAAAGGCACTGAAAAGTAATACATACCCGTTCCAGAGATTTTTTGCTGTCATGACACTGCGGCGCATGTATGTATGCATGTAAGTTGTACCCCACCAGTACATCACGCAAGCGATAAACACCCGATGATGCAAAGTGCCACCATGCCGATGAGGATCACCGTGGAGAGATCCCAGAAACCCCGTTCACCCGTTTGATCATATTTCAGGCCCGGCTATATTTAGCCCCCCCCCCCCCCCCCGGCAAAAGATGGCGTGGCTTCACAATAACTAAAAATTGCATCCCACAAGTGGATGATGGCACATTGCGAGGCATTCTATCTATCTACTTTTACCCCACCAGGACATCACACAAGCGATAAACACCCGACTACACAAAGTGCCACCATGCGAATGAAGATCACCGTGGAGAGATCCCAGAAACCGCGATCAGCTATTAGACCATATGTATGGCCGTGCTATATTGCGGCCCCTGGCAAGAGCCAGAGTAGGGCTTCAAATAAGGAAAAACTGCATCCCACATGGGGATGACAAGATACACACTGCTAGGCATTCCAGGAGCAGAGACAAGAAATTACAGCATCATTTATGACTTTCTGGGACTATAAATGCTTGTCAAAAATAAATATAATAATAATAATAATAATAATAATAATAATAATAATAATAATAATAATAATATATAGTTTAGAGGTCAATGAGCAATTTCATAACCTCGATATTCCCAGGTTCGATGTCGGGTGGAAAGAGATTTTATTGAGACTACGAAATTTCCAAGAACTGATCTGAAAGAGGGAGACAAGGTTCACAATACAATGCTAATGTTTAGATTGTACGTCGCACTAACGTGAATTCTCTCCCTTTAAGATTTTTTATAGGGTGAAAAAAAAAATTAAATAATATAATTATTTATTTCTGTGGGTTCCGAGGACCCATTTTACGGAAAACAAGAATAGAGACCTGCTGCCTCCCCAACAAGCATGTCGTAGGAGTCACCTAATTGGGCATATCCTTCGAAATCGGAGTTCATCTGCCTGAAAGGTATTTGACCAAGAGTCTGCGAACAAGTAAACCATAACTTTCTACCAGAGTTTACATCCGGCGAACATAATAAACCAGTCATCTCCTTGTGATATGCAATTTTTACTTTTTTTGAAGCCCTACTCTGGCTCTTGTCAGGGGCCGTAATATAGCCCGGCCATAAATCTGGAACGATGGGGTACATCATAAAAAAAAATTTGAGGTGTACCAATAAAGTAGATGGAATAAAACAAATGAGCCACAGTGGAAACATATCATAGAAGATAGACTAAGCAGGACGTACACCAGGTTGAACGCATAAAGATGTATCACTGTATTCCACCAGTACATCACACAAGCGATAAACACCCGAAGACACAAAGTGCCACCATGTGGATGAGAATCACCCATGGAGAAGTCCAAAAAACTGCATTCAGCCATTAGACCATATTTATGGCTATATTGCGACCCCTGGTAGGGCTTCAAAATAACGAAAAATTGCATCCCACGGGGGTGGGGAGGGGGGAAGAGACAGCTAGAATTATTTTCCCCAGTCCGCTATAGCGCTTTATATGGCCACCATACTTCAGCTTCTGAGACAGATGCTGTTAATTAACTGTTCCTCATGCCACAGTATCTGCAAAGATGGATATTCCAAGGGAACCTCAGAAAGTTTCCCAATCGAGGGGACAAGGTCAGAGGCCAAGAAAACATGAGAGAGGCGGAAAAAGTGTATCCCGTGTTCCGTATAAGGAAAAGGCGTGGAGATTGGAACGAACGGTTTGAACGGAAAGACGAATTAGAGTCAGTTGTGTTTTGATCGTTTGAGAGGTAGATTGTCTGATGGTGTAACTAAGGTGAACGTCCATTTGAACTGAAGGAACGTCGCTTTGATAGCACGAGTGAATTGATTCTGAATGACAACGTCTAGTGTAGAAGAAAATTTGTGTTATTGGGATTCAAATGCCAATACCCCGAGCGAATGGAACGTTCTGACTGGCAGATAACTGCAACCATTATTTAATTGTCGTCTTGTCGGGGAGGCTGTTGTGATCACGTGTCAGCGACTAGGGAGAACCGTGGCCATCGACGGAATGACTTATTGGCCTATTGGTGTGCCACAATAAATGTACTATCACGTGGCCAGACTTTGGTTATCCTCCGAATAACTGGCACATATGATGGCGGTCAAAAACTGGGCCTCAGTCACAAGTAAATTTCGAACTTCCGGCGACTTACTTTGCTGCGTGGATTGGGGCTACACTAGATGGCTGGGACTCACGAGCAAAGCTGCAGGAGATGTGGAAGCTGCTGCTCGTGAGTCCGAGCCATCTAGTTTAGCCCCAATCCACGCCGCGTGAGCGGCGTTGGGATACTTTCTGCGGTGGCGGTAGTCCGCAAATTAAGTCGCCGTAAGTGTACATTTGACATGTGACTGAGGCCCTGTTAGGGTGTTTTTGCAGTTACCATAATATGTGTCCGTTATTCGGAGGATAGCCCAGACTTCACAGCTTGATCGAGGCACGTATAAAGTCCAGAAAGTAAAACGAGCCAAACAGCAGGATTATTGCAGTACCTCACAGTTCTTGGCCAAGAAAAGGGAGCTGTTAAACCGAAGTGTTATAAAAAAGATTTCCCAGAATACCACTGGCAATGAAGAAAAGACATACAGCCAAGACAAACTGCATCTTATCTCGGAAACTGGGAAAGAAAATAGCAGATGGTATGGTTTAGGGAAAAAGGGACAGCAGCCGACCAGCACGAAGACGGGTGCAGGATATAAGTGGCACTTTGAGTAGGAAAGTGTATAAGGCTGAGAGCTGGCGAAAGGCCACGTTACTTTTAGGCGAACCGTGAGGTGAAAGAGCAATGTCATGCAAAGAACCTGTTACATGACACATGCCCCATGGTTCAATAGAACCGACTGTGTGAAGAAACGCCCTATGTCCCATATTATTGCATGGCGAACCGTAGATATCAGATGTCGTTCATGCCCTAGATATTTGTAATAATCACTTAATGTATAGAATATCTCATCACTCCCTTGTGTGATGCAATTTTTAGTTATTGTGAAGCCCCGCCCTGGCTTTTGCCAGGGCTCTAACTATAGCCGGGCCTGAAATATGGCCAAATGGCTGAACGGGGTTTCTGGGACCTCTCTGCTGATGTTTCTCATCCGCATGGTGGAACTTTGTATCACCGGGTGTTTATCACTTGAATGATGTTCTGGTAGGGTACAACAGACAGACAGGCAGACAGACAGGCAGACAGACAGGCAGACAGACAGGCAGACAGACAGACAGACAGACAGACAGGCAGACAGACAGACAGACAGACAGACAGACAGACAGACAGACAGACAGACAGACAGACAGACAGACAGACAGACAGACAGACAGACAGACAGACGGACAGACAGACAGACAGACAGACGGACGGACGGACGGACGGACATAGTGTAGTGGTTTAAAACTGGAAGAAGGGAGACAGGGGAAATGTAAAAGAAAAATGGGGTGGGGGCTGGGGGTCAAGTAATTTTGAAATTAAGAACATTTGTACTTGTAATTGGATTTTTAGCTTTAACAATCATCATCATCATCATGTGCCCTGACAACTGGCGTAGGCGCTCATGAGTCTCTACAGATCACGATCCCTGGTTGACTTGAATAGCTCTTTTGATGATATCCCACCATGCCATCGTTTCAGCCCATCCAGCGTCATCTCTCCTGATCTTTCCAGTTGTCACGATGTTCTCCAATATCCCTCTTCTCACTATAAGGCCAAAGAACAGTGTTTGTCTCTTTCTTATTGTTGTATATAGAGATCTACTATTCACCCTATATATTATATACCCTATATACTATACTATACTATATTATGAAGGTTCCTTTACTTACCTAAAAAAGGATTGGAGACCATTGACTGAGCGTGACGCGCTGTGAATACCTTACCCACCTATCTGAGCCCTTTAAGGAAGACTGTTTAGTTGTCCCGCCTGGCCTAGCATAGCCTACACATAGCTTCTTTCAAGCAATTGTTGTTAGTTATTCTGGCTGTCTTTAACAATCATGACAACAAAACAGCTGTGCCAGCTTGATGTGGAAAATGATCTCTTTTGTGTCTTGTCTAACGTAAGACCACAAATAGCATACATCATCAAGACAAAACAGTGTCAACCAGCACATCGATATCTGGACACTTCATTACCAGTTGTTGAGATATGAACAGTCGGACAGACTGGCTGGCTCTGCACAACTTGGTGAAATATCCATACATGATAAGGCAGACGTAGTTGGGGCCTTTGTGAGAGCGTGTACAATTCGGTGGAGCAAGTGAATCACCACGGTCTGGTGAGAGTGATGTAGCGAGAAGTGACGAGGAGATCTGGCCGACACTCGACGCTCAAGGAAAGACAAGTCGACGTGTAATCAGAATGCTACTGGCACCACTGGTTTTTGTACTCTGCAATGGTTGCTATAGTTGTGGGATGCAATTTTTCATTATTTTGAAGCCCCACTTTGGCTCTTGCCAGGAACCGCAATATAGCCCGGCCATAAATATGGTCTAATGGCTGAACGCGGTTTCCGGGACCTCTTCACCGGTGATTCGCATCCACATCGGGTGTTTTTCGCTCGTGTGATGTCCTAGTAGGGTAAAATGTACTACTACTAAATCACCTTTTGGGGAGGAGGTGGGGGTATATTATACATGCCATTTTTGCGCGTGAGCACCACCAGAAAAAAAAGTCGCTGTGGTGTAGCGGCTAGACACTCGCCTGCGGATCGGAAGGTTGTGGGTTCAAGTCCTGACAGAATCCAGTTTTTGTTTTTCCTTTAAAAAAATGACCATGGCTCCCAGGTTGACCCAGCCTTGAGTGCGTTCTAGGTGTAGTCCTGGGAAGTAAAGACGGTCAGCGTGATGTTGACATCACCCACCAATTGCCTGTTGGTCTTAAAAGATAGGCCAAGCCCTATGCGCGCAACACGCATAAAGGTGTGTTAAAGGGTCACTTACTTACCTGAAAAGGGATTGGAGACCACTGACTGAGCGTGACGCGCTGTGAATTCCTTACCCACCTATCTGAGCCCTTTCATGAAGACTGTTCAGTTGTCCCGCCTGGCCTAGCATAGCCTACACAAACACCAGGCAATTGCATGATAAACATTATCTGTAAATGAGAGCCGAAATCTCTCTCCAGCCACGCCTTGTCACTGCTAACCTGTGAAAGACACGCACTAGTTAATCTCCCGTTCTTCACTCTAACATTTGCTGCAGTAATGTAGTTTTACCTTCACCGGGGCAGGTAATGTGTCGTTAATTAATATGTTTTTAACTTTATATTCTTTTCCGTTGTTGGCTGTATAACTGTAGACTTATAATTGGAGCCATAACTTTTTTAAAGGGTACGAATCTTCATACTGCAGGTTAAATGTTCAAAACAGTCGCTAAATTTGGAAGTGAACACACTTTGTGACAGCGAGGTCTGTCAACAGATATCGTAAGTGCATTGACTGACGCTGCAAGTGTGGAGGGGCTGCAGAAAGTTCGTGAATATATTTGCATATCTCCAGGGAGTCAGTAGTGTGAATAACTGATAAACAAGGTAAGATTTTGTGGTGTGTCCTTTAGCGCCATTTTCTTCTACTTCTCCTTCACCTCCTCTTTTACCGGTATCAATGATGAAAACAGCTTCTGATACTTGCTCTTCTGCTCGTCTCGACCATAGACGTACCGTGCTGCTGTAGAGTGTCTCTAACGTTTCTATCGTGTTCTTGGTCTACCTTCTGCTCAACGTCCTTCTCCTCTTTTGTTGTATGCTTTTTATGACATAGCGTCGCAATGCAGTCTCTCTCGATAGGCTGACTATTTGATTTGCTGTCTTTGTGTGTAATTTAGAATTGGTTCTGTGCCGACTTTTTCTCCTGTGACCAACCTGGGGGAGGGGGTCGATGGTAAGACAGCATGAGGTAGTCAATAAGTGGGAGGTCATCATCGAAATATGTGCGACACAGCAGTCTGAGAGAGTCTACGGCCATGACAAGAGGCAGTCTGTTGGGGATCCTTTGCAGCCAACCTTCATTGAGGGGACGGCACCTGATTGATTCAGAGGCCAACCATGATATCTTGTACCCATTGGTAATTGACCATCTTGTTTTGAACTAATTTGTACAGCCCATGCATTGAATCTGCCCAGTTTGTACGTGGATGTCGGGTGCCTCACTAAATCCGCCCGTAGTCTGTATTTTCAAGGTATAACTTTTCTTATTGTCTGTTCTTTCAAGCTAAAGATGCGCACGTTGTCTGTTCCCCCCCCCCCCCCCCTTTTCCCAGTGTATAGCTGCGTACATTGTCTGTTCTTTCATGGTTTAATTCCGCACATCGTCTGTTCTTTCATAGTATAACTCCGCACATTGTCTGTTCTTCCAAGCTATAGATGCGCACATTACCTTTTTTTCCCCTCCAGTGTATAGCTGCACACATTGTCTATTCTTTCGGGGTATAACTCCGCACATTGTCTGTTCTTTCAAGTCATAGATGCGCACATGTGTTTTTTCTTCTTCTTTTTCAGTGTAAGGCTCCGCCCATTGTCTGTTCTTTCAGGGTAAAACTCCGCACATTGTCTGAACTTTACGAGTTTAACTCCGCACATTGTCCCTTCTTTCAGAGTATCAGACGGGTTTCCAGCTTCATCACGAACGAATTACCCCATAATTGCAATATTCCTGTGCCATTGAAAAACAACAGAAAATTCTCGTCTAGTGAAAATTCATGTAGTAGTATTAGAACGATCTAACATCTCACACGCACAGCAAATTCTTAAGGCAGCCACCAGAGCTGCCAACACCAACATCCTCTCGTTACAGTTTGTAAGAGATGGATGCAGCAGTAACGACGTTGTTTTATATAGGCAAAAACAAAGATCTACATTTGGCCAATATTCTGAGCATCTTTGACGGCTTCTGTCCGTTCGTAGTTTGGGTCATCAGTCTGGCTAACGTTCCGGGAATCGCTGTTTGGCCTTGGAGTTTAAAGTCAAGTCATGGTATCACACATCACACGGATTAACTTTCTTGTTTAGGAAAAGGAAAAGTCACCCACATCTTTACCACTTTAGGGGAAGGAGTATTAGGCAGCGTAGTCCCAGAAGGATACTTTGATGTCGGGTTGGAAGACATTTCTCTATACTTGTCTTACTTCTATTTCTAGGACAGGATATCAAACAAGTGAACGTTGCGGCTAGAAATCCTTTATCAGCACGCAGAAATAAACAGTGTCACAATTACAAACCAGAATACACTAAATCTCATTGACTTCTCTCCGAGAAATCTATTCCTCTGTCTTGATCTATCTTTTATCACTTTTATTTCTACAATTTTTTTTTCAGAGCGCATACAACTAGAGCTTTCATGAAAATAGCTCAGTAGAAAATCTTTCCTCCTGTTTATTTCCCTCAACCTATCTATCTATCTATCTATCTATCTATCTATCTATCTATCTATCTATCTATCTATCTATCTATCTATCTATCTATCTATCTATCTATCTATCTATCTATCTATCTATCTATCTATCTATCTATCTATCTATCTATCTATCTATCTATCTATCTATCTATCTATCTATCTATCTATCTATCTATCTATCTATCTATCTATCTATCTATCTATCTATCTATCTATCTATCTATCTATCTATCTATCTATCTATCTATCTATCTATCTATCTATCTATCTATCTATCTATCTATCTATCTATCTATCTATCTATCTATCTATCTATCTATCTATCTATCTATCTATCTATCTATCTATCTATCTATCTATCTATCTATCTATCTATCTATCTATCTATCTATCTATCTATCTATCTATCTATCTCTCTCTCTCTCTCTCTCTCTCTCTCTCTCTCTCTCTCTCTCTCTCTCTCTCTCTGTCTGTCTGTCTGTCTGTCTGTCTGTCTGTCTGTCTGTCTGTCTGTCTGTCTGTCTGTCTGTCTGTCTGTCTGTCTGTCTGTCTGTCTGTCTGTCTGTCTGTCTGTCTGTCTGTCTGTCTGTCTGTCTGTCTGTCTGTCTGTCTGTCTGTCTGTCTGTCTGTCTGTCTGTCTGTCTGTCTGTCTGTCTGTCTGTCTGTCTGTCTGTCTCTCTCTCTTTATCTTTCTCTCTCTCTCTCTCTCTCTCTGTCGGTCGGTCCGTCCGTCTGTCTGTCCGTCCGTCCGTCCGTCTGTCTGGCTGTTTGTCTACATGTCTGTCTGACTGCCTGCCTGTCTGTCCGTTTTATCTTTCTGTCCCCACTTCTTTGCAAAGAACACTATCACTGTCTACATCAGTTTCACCCTCTTCTCATCTTTCGCCAACAATGATCCCCCTTTCCTCCCTCCATCCACACACCTATAGATATCGCACACCTATAGAATTCACACACCTACAGAATCCACACACCTTTAGAATTCACACACGAAACTCCGACGCCCAACACATTCTATTTAATTACAAGGTTATAAAATACCAACCGGCACTATCCTCCGCCAATACCTTATCTCCTATCTTAACATTTACCTTGGGCGGGTTCACACAGTTAAACTAAAATCGTACATGGCTTATTTTGAATCTATGGTACGGGTCAAAGGCAAACTTGATTATTTTTTTTGTCAAAAAGGTGGCTCTGCTATCATTAGAGGTGACACAATCAAGGGACCGCCTGTATGAAGTTTATGGCCAGGTAGGTCCTGATTTCATTCATATGAAAATTGGCAGCCGCGAGCGTACAGTGTCAAAAGTTGTTACAAGTTGAAACTGCGGTTCTCAACCTAGGGGTCGCGACCTTTTTGGGGGGTCGGACGACCCTTTCACAAGAGTCTCCTAAGAGCATCGGAAAACACATATTCATTGAAGTTATAAAGTAGTAAAGAAAATAACTGTATGGCTGGGGATCGCCACAACAAGAGAAACTGTGTAAAGGGGTCGCGGCATTAGGAACTTTGAGAATCACTGAGCCAAAGGAATACATGCTGATTGTCGTTCTAGAGTGGGAAGATTTTGTGCATAGCCTGTAGTTCTCTCCAAGCCCGTTCGAGGTTTTACTGCTCTAGTGAAATATAGGGACGGATATTGTTGAAATTCCACCCCCCCCTCCCCTCCTTTCTCTCTCTCTCCTTCTCTCTCTCTCTCTCTCTCTCTCTCTCTCTCTCTCTCTCTCTCTCCCCTTAAATGTCTCCCAACCTGTGTAAGTATTCCTCTATCCCCATTTCAAATACATACCTACATGCGGCATACTCTGTTACCTACAAAGTGTAAACATGCAAACACACCTACAACACCCCCCCCCCTTTTTTTTTTCTCTCCCATGCACACGAACATACTTAAATACAAACATTATATATTATACATTGAAAAGTAGGTACTACGTGCACATGAATGTATGTACATAAATACACATATGCATGATTACATACATACTTATATAATAATTAAATACCTTACTACATACATGCAGGCGTACATAATACATACACACATGCTTACATTCATACGTACATACCTATATATATATATATATATATATATATATATATATATATATATATATATATATATATATATACGTACGTACGTACGTAGGAACGTAATATATACATTCATATATATGTACGTACGTACGTACATACATACATACATACACAGACATACAAATTACTTTCTTTTATACATACATACATATTATATACATACATACATACATATTATATAAATACGTATGTATGTAATATGTATGTACGTATGTACGTAATATATGCATACATATATACGTACGTACATACGCACACACACATACACACATATACACATACACACATATACACATAATACACACACATACATACACACACATACATACACACACATACTCACACATACACAAACAACATGCACACACACATACATATACACACATACACATACACACACACATACACATACACACACATGCACACACACATAAACACACATACATATACATACATATACATACACACATACAAATACAGACATACATATACATATACAGACATACGCAGATAGACAGACATAGGCAGGCAGGGAGGCAGACAGACAGACAGACAGACAGACAGACAGACAGACAGACAGACAGACAGACAGACAGACAGACAGACAGACAGACAGACAGACAGACAGACAGACAGACAGACAGACAGACAGACAGACAGACAGACAGACAGACAGACAGACAGAATATAGATTTATAGACGTGATGCACACACACACACAAATATACTTGAACACGTATGGACAGACAGATAAATAGAAATACAGACAGACAAGCTTGTAGACTTACAGACAGACAGACAGACAATCAGACGGTTTATCATTCTTGCACACCCACAAACATACATGCTTGTACACGAATATACATATAATACTTGCACGTCGACAGACAAAATGCTTGCATACGTACAGACAGGTAGACGTACAGGTAGAGAGGCGGTTAAAAATTCGTGTACACCTACAGACAGACAGGTATACGTACATGTATACAGACGATTAGACATTCTTGTATACCTACAAACAGACTTACTTGCACACGAACAGACACACATTCTTGCACACACACAGACAAACATGCTTGCATACCAACAGGCAGACATGCTGGCACACGTACAGAGAGTCATTCTTGCACACCTACAGACTGACACGCTTGCACACGTACAGACAATCACTTTGTACACCTACATACAGTCAGTCTTGCACACCTACAGACAGACATGCTTGCACACGCGCAGACAGACACGGGATTACCAAACTACCTCCAACAACCGAAATACAGGCGAGACTGAAAACTTCGGGCTGCAGGTTCACATGCTGATAAAAATATATTGCCCCTGTGATACTTGTCTCAAGATCAAATCAATTCATTGATCATTATAAAAGGTACACGTTGACATGCCTGATAGCGATAATATGGTTCAACTGTCACGTACGCTAGAGAGATATGACCGATATTAATGTTTTTAAAATAACAATTAACATTTGATAATTGTCAAACCAGTGGGAAAATTGAAGATTGTTTCTGTCAGTAAGTCTTCAGTTATTAATTCCGTCCCAAAACTTCTAAGAGCCGGCTTCACATTAAAACCAGAAAAGTGAGTCATAAATTACAACACCAAGCCGTTGTCTTTAAGCTGACAATTTTGTTGTTAAGGATGTCACGATTGTTAAGCACAGGACCTCCAGACGATAGTGTTATATTGCGCTATGAGGAGGCATAGGACTCACTGCCCATGGCCATGGCGAGTGGGACTAGCAAGATCGGCACTCTTCCGAATACCGGTCCCAAATTACTTACTGTCCAAAACATCCCTTTTAGAGCCTCAAGGGGTTATAAAGAGGTTATACAAAATATGGAACACGAACAACAAAATATGGTACAATACGTACCAATAATGCCGCAAAATAATAATTGATGACATCATCATCAGCGCAATGTTTAAAGTTAAGCGTCGTGGGGAGAAAGTTAAGCGGTGTGAGGAGAAATAGTTTTCGATCAACTGAAGTGACTTATGGAGGAATGATTTTCGATCCATTAAAGCGCTGTGTCGATGGGTAGCAATGTTAAGATCATCAGTTTTCACTTCTGTCGTTAAGCGCCGTCAAATAATAATTGAGGCCATCATCATCAGTTTCCACTTCTGCGCAATATTTAAAGTTAAGCGGCGTGGGGAGAAATAGTTTTCGATCCACTGAAGCGCCGTGGAGCTTCTGCGCAATGTTTAAAGTTAAGCGGCGTGGGGAGAAATAGTTTTCGATCAGCTGAAGCTCCGTGGGGAGGAATTATTTTCGATCCATTGAAGCGCTGTGTCGATGGGTAGCAATGTTTAGATCATCATCATCAGTGGAATTTAACGTTAGGTGACAGGTGCAATTCCCGGCATGGTAACTATAGCTTTCGATTTTTATGTTGTCTAGTGTGTTCTTCTATCTTTGTACTTATTTCTATGAGTGCCGATCAATACACTTTCTGTTACTTGATTAATTCATAATATTTAACGGCCGCAAAGGTTCCCCCTCTGTTTATTTATAGGAATATTGTTATAATTAAAGCATACTCGTAATCACAAGAGTGGAACTTGGACAAGAGGGTAGAACATTTACGGATGCCTGTGACCTGATTGACATAAGGCCAGAGATAGTCAAATGTTTGAGAGGGCGGGGCTAAAAGACTCCTAAGTCTAGAGACAGACCGGGCAAATGACATGTTGTAATGGTAAGGCAGTGAGCACATTCTATTATACTTTCATACTGTGCCAAAAGAGAAAATCTAACCATATTTCGAAAATACAAATTTTAAAAATGGCAATATTTGAACTGCTGCATGGAAACAGTGAAAAGTAGGTGCAAACATGAGTAAACCATTATTAGGCTGTATCTGTTTAACCAGGGACTATTACAACCAACCAATAATCGACCTCTGTAACAATAATAACCACGTAATGATGCCCTTCCAACTACCGACAAGTCACATGCTAACGTAACCTAGCTGTTAACCACAAGACCGAGCGAAAGGCGCAGCTATCGCAGCCTAGTTAAAGGCGCAGATATCGCAGCCTAGTTGTTAACCACTCTCAAGTCCCTAACTACGACCTCTTGAGGCCCTGAGTGGGATTTCTGTTGTCTTTGAATAATTTGGGAACGTTATTAGGAAGAGTGCCGCAAGATCCGCCCGCGTTGAGAAAGGTTTTCTATAATTATAGCATGGGATTTTAGGACCGTTATTATCTCAACATTTGTGTTTAGTCTGTTTCTTGTCAGACGCTCAGCTCTCATCCTTTCTGCCGTCATTTCTTCTTTCACTCTCATTCCCTTCCTCATGTGCCACCTCTACAAAACCCGGTCCATGGCTTTTTGTTCCCACGAGTACACCTTAATAGCTATACCATTCATGTCCCGCACGTCTTTATATCGTAGTAGAGGTCGGCCTCATCTTCTACCCGTCTTTAGTTCACCATAAAAGATATCCTTAGGGACTCTGTCATACTCCATTCTCCAGGTGTGACCCAGCCACCTGATCCTTCGTAGACTGAGCATTGAGAAGACTGTTGTAATCTAGCTACCTACATACCTTCATACCTAGCAGCTAACGCACGTATAGTTAGCTAAGCAACAACTAATACCCTCCTGCCCATATTCAGCCAGCCTACTGATCCACCAAACCTATCTGCCAGCTGTTGTTGTTGTTTGCGTTCACTGGCCTGGTTTTTCGTCCATTTCTGGACTCTTGCTTTGTTCCAATACCTGAGTTGTACGTGTGCATCCATATTACAGATCTTGCTTACTTTTATGCAAACTGTTGGTTCCTTACCTCTCAGTCAGATGCACTCCGACGTTGAAGGAATTATAGGTTTAGGGTTAGAAAACGGATCAACACCAACGCACAAGGGGTAACCCGTAAGGGCTCCGTTATACTTCTAACTCGAGTCTGAGTCCGAAGAATCTTAGCGCAGCGCACGAACTCCGTCGCACAGGCGAGAATCCTGCTGGGATCGAACCCGACGCGCCGGCATTACGAAGCGCGTTCGCAACGCCTGAGCCACAGACGCCAACAGTATGTTTGCTCAAACAGTCTACATTTTTCAATTTTTCCTTCAAAAATAAAAAAAAAATAAAAAAATTCTTTCAAAAATTCTCTTTTCTTTCGCAGCATCATCAGATCCTCGATGATCTTTTTGTTGCCCTCCTCTGGTCCCAGCCCCATGAAGTACAAGCTATTCTTCTGTATATCCACATCACCAGAGACTCAGGTCTATTTTCTAGTTGCTTGCCCATTGTCCATACAACAATAAGTGTTGAAAAAAAAAAACAGCTAGAATTACACATAAACTTAAAACGTTTCAAAATGAATGTTTAGGACAATTCTACGAATATTTTGGCCAAACAAGATTATAAATGAAGAACTGAGGAGGAAAACAGAATGTTCATCATTAGCAAATGTTATCAAAGTAAGACAATGGAGATGGCTTGGACATGTTTGAAGAATGCCTTGTGACACTGGCATAAACTGTTCTCCGATGGACAGCAGATGGGAAAAGGAGATGTGGGCGACCTAAGGAAACCTGGAGAAGGACAGTAGAACGGGAAATGAAAAAAATGTAAACTGACATAGAATACCATAGACAGAAAAGCAGCAGACCGGCAGCAACGGAGATCACTTATGAATGCCTAATGTGTCAACAGCGACATGAAGAGGATATAGATATTTCATTGTCCATGCTTCTGCGCCATACAACATGACTTAGCATAAATACATAAATTTGACGATTCTCTCTTAATGTGTTGCAGGTAACTGCACGACGAAAACGGAAACTCGTAAAATATATCTCGGGATTTAAGTTAATCCCTGTAGCACTCAATGCTTGAAGACCTTTATATTCCCCATGTGGGTTCCCGGGCCAGTTCCCGCCCGTTTTTCCACTGTTGTTAGTTCTTGATATTTCGAATCGATTCCACTGATGGTACTCGAACATACCACCGCTTCAGGCCGTCAAACATCGTCTTAGTCGAGGCTTCAACTTCACTGCAATCAGGTGACCCCATACTTGCTCCGTTCCTATACCGGTGAAAATCAAATGAAATGTCCCTCACTGTCCCATTTGAAAAAGCGGTTGAACAAACAATTAGTCCCGGAACAATCCAGAAAAAGGCACACGCATTAAATGCACATGACAGTTGCTAGAGGCGCCAAAGCTAACAATCGCTATCAGAAATTTAATTTATCGTTGATGGAAGTCGTCGGGCACGATAAATTGGTTACTATACACATGTAGAATTATTACATAAGCCAAGGTATTTCACCAACTCGTACGTAAACCGGCCACGACCATATTCAGTGCCACGAAACGACCGCTGCACAAATGAAAGGCATTCAACAGAAAAATACAGCAGCGCAGCGGGCTGCAAGCAAGCACTAAACTCAGTAGCTCAGGCAGCCAAACCATAGACTACCTTCTTTATGTGGAAACTGCATTAGCAAAGCGCTGACAAAAGCAAAAATAACTTCGAAGCATAACATTCTGCCAAACCTTTGCTCAGTTGTGGCCGGAAGTAATCATTTATCGTAAGTGCATCCTGTATCTGTATGTTCTGCCAGGAGAAATTGTAACACTTGGATTCATTGGAACAGTCTGCTTAGTTAGCTGACCCATAAACTGTTACAGTGGAGGACTTTACTGTTGAAAAACAAAACATGCTGTCTATGCGGGCATCCGTTGTAATGTTATCATATCTTTTATGTTTAGATTCTATACATTCTTCTTCTTTCCTAGTCTTTGATTCATTGCTGCAAGTATCACCAGCCTCAGTTCATCTCTCTGTATCTTAGTAGTCTTAGTTTCAGCTTTATAGCAAACGGGTCACCCCATAGCTGCTCCTCTCCTGTGCCAACGAAAAACACACAGAATGTCCACCAATGTCCCCTTTAGAAAATTGACACAGATTGCAGTCTTAGCATTTCCACTAGCATACACACGCATTAAATGCATAAGGCAGCCATCAGAAGTTCTAACACAAACAGTCCGACATTATAAATGCAGTTCATCATCAATGGAAGCAGCACTTAGGAACAGATCAGCAGCTTCACACGTGATCAATTCATCCCTGATCATCCCAGATCAGTTCAGCTCTACGATTGGCCTGTTGCTGACTCTAAGTGTCTTTATGTCTGCATCGTCTTCTTGGTCTGTCTCGTGGTCTACTCTACTCACAATCAACTGTTTTATGTTTGCAGTGTCTCTATTTCTTTTATCTGCCATATCTATGTATACCTCAAACATCGAAGTCTTTTGGGCCCAATCTTCTTTTTAAAGTCCATGTCATGTGGCGTTGGTTGTCGTGTCTATCCACAACCTTCTGCCTCGTGTGCTTTCAATCAACTCTGACACAGATGATCTTCCATGCCATGATGTCAAACTGTCCAGTATCTTTTCTATCGGTCTCACTCTCTCTCTCTCTCCTCTCCTCCAACTTTCCTACTGTCACGATGTACTCCAGTTTTTTCCTTCTCATCCCATGACCAAAAAATGAACATTTTCTCTTTCTGATGTGGTCAATCAGTTCTCCATGTGAATGGGCCTAATAGTGCCAATTATTTTTATAAAATATGTTTGTGTATTTTACAGGACGTTGCTCGGAATTGTTCCATTTTCAGCTCAAAATATTAGTAATTTGTCCTGTTTTCAGCTCAAAATATTAGTAGGTTGTCGCGTTTTCAGCTCAAAATATTATTGAAATGTTCAATTTTCAGCTCAAAATATTAGTAGGTTGTCCCCTTTTCAGCTCAAAATATTAGTAGGTTGTCCCCTTTTCAGCTCAAAATATTAGTAGGTTGTCCCGTTTTCCGCTCAAAATATTAGTAGGTTTTCCCCTTTTCAGCTCAAAATATTAGTAGGTTGTCCCCTTTTCAGTTTAAAATATTAGTAGGTTGTCGCGTTTTCAGCTCAAAATATTATTGAAATGTTCAATTTTCAGCTCAAAATATTAGTAGGTTTTCCCCTTTTCAGCTCAAAATATTAGTAGGTTGCCCCGCTGAAGATATTATTGAAATGAGCTGGAAATTTTAGTAGGATGTTCCGTTTTCAGTTGAAGATAATATGACCACTGTAACATTAACCATTAAATATATGTTCATGTTAAAAGCGTACTTTATTTTATTTTTGTTTTTATGAAACACAACCTCGTTATTCTATTTTTAAGGTACCACGCAAGGAGATTTAAGTTTGGCTCGTAATCCGGACACAAAAGAGGTAACTCTAAGGAAAGAGAAGAATGTCCGTCGAGGATCTTCTTATCCACTTCCAGTATGTCGAAGACGATGACAACAACAGACATAATAAACAGTTCTACATCCCTGGAGAGGAGGTCAAGGGAATAGTGTTTCCTTACACTTGACAGGTTCTCTGCGAGTGAAAGGACTGACCATTCATTTCCTAGGGACCGGTACGGTTTCATGGGAGGCAACATCGAAGAAACGAGTAAGTAAAAGTAGGTAGGTGTATAGTTGTACTCCACCAGACATCACACAAGCGATAAACACCCGGTGACACAAAGTGCCACCATGCGGATGAGGATCCCCTGTGTAGAGGTTCCAGAAACCCTTTTGCAGCCGTTAAGCCATATCTAAGGCTAGGCCAAATAATTGCCCCGGCTATATTCAGGGCTTCCGTCAGAAGCCTTGGTGGGGCTTTAAATTAAACAAAAAATTACATCCCACACGGGAAAGACTTTTTCAATGACAAGTAAGTAAAAACTTGAGACAGTTAGGCTATAGCGCACTTTGAATATTTTCTTTGGGTTATGCAGGAGTGTTAGGACATGAACAGGCAGACACTCTGGCTGGTTCTGCGTCAATGGATTGTGAACTGATGCATCAAAAGCTAGATGTGGTCAAGGCCGTATGCGAGCAAGTGGACTATGCGGAGGCTCGAGTAGATCATTATGGTCTGGAGAGAATGGTACGACTAGGAGTGACCAGAGGATCTGATGGACATTCTAAGCTGGGAGAAAGGGCAAAACGGGCGTATGGTCAAACTGCTACTGGCACCAATGGAACTGGAACTCTTTGCTGGCTGCTGAAGATGAGGCCGGTGCGCTTATGGAAATGCCATGAGGGTTTTGATGTTTTTTCTTTAGCTCAACACTTGAATCAGTTAGGGTGTTATGACCCCCCCCCCCCCCCCTTTTCCCCTTCCACACGCCCCACCCTACATACACACAAATAGATACATCGTTATAGGTAAACAGATACAGGGGCAGACAGATTAATACAGACACGCTATTGAGTCAATAGACAGACGGATTGATTCAATTTCAGAAAGTATTGTTAAACTCTGCATGTCAAATATGAAGAAGAATACAATTATCTATCGGTGTCGGGTAATTATCTAATTTAATCTTTCGCTTTTTCTTAAATCCGGTAGTGGTTTTTTTTTTGGGGGGGGGGAAATAATGTTAGAGGAGGTGGGTGGAAGAAGAAGAAGAAGAAGAATAGGAAGGAAGAGGAAGAAGAAGAAGTGAGGATGAGAAGAAGGAGAAGAAAGAAAGATGAGGTGGGTGACTGACAAGAAGAAGAAAGAGACTGACAAGAAGAAGAAGGAAAAGGAAGAAGAAAAAAAAACAGGAAAGGAAAGAAGACAAACAGAGACAGACAGAAAAATTAAATGCAGACAAGGAGGTGAAGACGTTTGGCAACATCAGTTGTAGCAGCAGCAGCAACAGCAGCAGTAGCAGCAACAGCAACAACAACAAAACATTGCATAACGGTAAAATTTTGCTGAAACCCTTGTCTCCAGAATAAATCCATCCCTATTTTTGATTACCAGTTTTTTTTTTTAAGTCAACATTATCCTTCACTGCGTCAAAGGTCGTTTGGTCCTGATCACTTTGACCTACATGTATAATCCAGCGAAGCTTCTAGTGTCTGGAAACATCGTCTTGCTCTTCTTATTGATATTATTTGCCTGGCTAGATAGCGCAGTTGGTAAAACCTGACTGCGCGGCGACCGGGTGACGAACTCCCTGTGGTCCGGGTTCACGCCTGGGGGTTGGCAGAAAAGCTACATCTCTTCAAGATTTACGCTATCTATCATGGAATCAAGGCCGAACGGTTGCGATAACAATAGTACCGAGCCAAAGGGTTTCTTGATATTTAAAAAAAAAATAATTGTAATATTCAGATATGCCACAGTATCACGAGATGCTCGCTTGTGGATGAGAAAGTGGTGAGTTCAATCCTGAACGGTCCTAGACTTTTTTTTTTTTTTTCATTTTCTAGAGAAAACCTTGATTTCCAGGTCGACCCAGCCTTAAATGGTAAAAGTCGTGGGAAGTAAAGGAGGTCGGCATGATGTTGATCACATGCCCACCAAGTGCCGATTGGTCTATAATATAAAGGACTAGCCCTGTATGCCCAATAGAAGGCGTGGAGAAGCGTCCTTTACTTCCACATTCTCACTGGAATCACAGTATTGTAGTGGCAAAACGTTCATCTGCCAGCTCGAAGGTTCTATGGAATACGACCCATTCTTCTGTATGTCTACATTTTCAGATTTTCAATTCGATTTTCTAGTTGCCTGCTCACAGTCAAAGTTTCTGCATCATACAGCAGGACTGAGTGTACATACTCCTCAGACCGTAAGGATTTATTTGTGTCTCCGCACTGTTCACCGGCTTCCAAAGCGCCCTCACAACATCTAGCTTTCATTTATCAGTTCACCGCCAATATCTTAGATTATTATATTGTTTATTATTCTTTCATTAATGTACAAGTTGGATGTTGTGAGGGCTGTTTGGGAGCGATTGAACAGTGCGGAGTCACAGATAGATCATTACGGTCTAAAGAAAATGGCCCTACAAGGAGTTCCAAGGGGATCTGTCCGATGCTCGACACTCAGGGAAAGGCGAGACGGATATACAATCAGACAGTTACTGGTGCCATCTGAATTCAAATTCTTCGCTTGCTGCTGAAGATGGGAACGAAGCGCTTATGAGGGTGTTCCAAGTGCTGTGATGTCGACTCTTAATTCAACAGTCAACATTCTGCCATTATTATTCAGTCCAGACAGTTGGCTTTACCACACTGCGTCCCATTGACATATATTCCAACATCCGTCAGGTATATCAGTCCTCGGAAATCTACCTAGAATCAGCTAAACGGTTGCTTGACGTTGGCTACGACAACGCGATAGAGCTGAAGCCCGGCCTTCATCAGTTTGGGTTCAAGTACCTCCTGCCTTCCGACATTCCCTCCTCTTTCACTGGCATCTATGGACAGGTCACGTATTTAGCAAAGGTGAGTGCTTTTCAAAGTTACTGTAAAGTTCTGACAGTGTATTCTTATTCTGAGAGTGTGTTCTTATTCTGACAGTGTGTTCCTATTCCGACAGCATGTTCTTTCCCCAAAATGGTGTTCTTGTTTTGACAGTGTTTTCTTGTTCCGACAGTTTGTTCTGGCCCACAACAGTATGTTTTTGTTCCAGCTATGTGTTCTCGCCCCCCCCCCGCCCGCCCACAATGTACTCTAGTAATGACAGTGTGTTCTTGCCCCCTCCCCCACAATGTACTTTTGTACTGATAGTTTATTCTTGCCCCCCCCCCCCTCTTTCCACAATTTACTCTTGTACTGACAGTTTGTTCTTGCCCCCCCCCCCCCTCCACCTCCACAATGTATTCTTGTACTGACAGCTTGTTCTTGCCCCGCCCCCCCCCCCTCCACCTCCAACAATGTATTCTTGAACTGACAGTTTGTTCTTGCCCCCTCCCCCTCTTTCCACAATTTACTCTTGTACTGACAGCTTGTTCTTGCCCCCCCTCCACCTCCAACAATGTACTCTTGTACTGACAGCTTGTTCTTGCCCCCTCCCCTCCACCTCCAACAATGTACTCTTGTACTGACAGCTTGTTCTTGCCCCCCCCCCCCCCCCCCCCCAACAATGTACTCTTGTACTGACAGCTTGTTTTTCCACCTCCAACAATGATAGTTCTTGCCCCCACAATGTATTTTTGAATTGATAGTTTGTTCTTGCCACCCCCCCCCCCCCCCCTCTTCGGAAATGTATCCTTGTTCTGACAGTTTGTTCTCCCCCCCCCCCTTCCTCGGCAATGTATCCTTGTTCTGACAGTTTGTTTTTGACCCCCGCCCCCCACCACCACCACACACACACACAATGTATTCTTGTTCTGACAGTTTGTTTTTGACCCCCGCCCCCCACCTCACACACACACAATGTATTCTTGTTCTGACAGTTTGTTCTTGCCCTCACAATATATTCTTGTTCTGACAGTCTGTTCTAGCCCCCACAATGTATTCTTGTTCTGACAGTTTGTTTTTGACCCCGCCCCCCACCACACACAATGTATTCTTGTTCTGACAGTTTGTTCTTGCCCCCACAATGTATTCTTGTTCTGACAGTTTGTTCTGGCCCCCACAATGCATTCTTGTTCTGACAGTTTGTTCTTGCCCCCACAATGTATTCTTGTTCTGACAGTTTGTTCTTGCCCCCACAATGTATTCTTGTTCTGACAGTTTGTTCTTGCCCTCACAATATATTCTTGTTCTGACAGTCTGTTCTAGCCCCCACAATGTATTCTTGTTCTGACAGTTCTTGTTCTTGTTCTGACCCTAGCCCCCACAATGTATTCTTGTTCTGACAGTCTGTTCTGGCCCCCACAATGTATTCTTGTTCTGACAGTTTGTTCTGGCCCCCACAATGTATTCTTGTTCGGACAGTTTGTTCTTGCCCTCACAATATATTCTTTTTCTGACAGTCTGTTCTGGCCCCCACAATGTATTCTTGTTCTGACAGTTTGTTCTGGCCCCCACAATGTATTCTTGTTCTGACAGTTTGTTCTTGCCCCCACAGTATATTCTTGTTCTGACTGTTTGTTCTGGCCCCCACAATGCATTCTTGTTCTGACAGTTTGTTCTAGCCCCCACAATGTATTCTTGTTCTGACAGTGTGTTCTTGCCCCCACAATATATTCTTGTTCTGGCAGTCTGTTCTTGTCCCCACAATGTATTCTTGTTCTGACAGTTTGTTCTTGCCCTCACAATATATTCTTGTTCTGACAGTCTGTTCTAGCCCCCACAATGTATTCTTGTTCTGACAGTCTGTTCTGGCCCCCACAATGTATTCTTGTTCTGACAGTTTTGTTCTGGACATTCTTGTTCTGTTCTTGCCCTCACAATATATTCTTGTTCTGACAGTCTGTTCAATGACTGACAGTTTGTTCTGGCCCCCACAATGTATTCTTGTTCTGACAGTTTGTTCTTGCATTCACAATGTATTCTTGTTCTGACAGTTTGTTCTGGCCCCCACAATGTATTCTTGTTCTGACAGTTTGTTCTGGCCCCCACAATGTATTCTTGTTCTGACAGTTTGTTCTTGCCCTCACAATATATTCTTGTTCTGACAGTTTGTTCTGGCCCCCACAATGTATTCTTGTTCTGACAGTTTGTTCCGGCCCACACAATGTATTCTTGTTCTGACAGTGTGTTCTTGCTCCCACAATATTTTCTTGTTCTGACAGTGTGTTCTTGCCCCCACAATGTATTCTTGTTCTGACAGTTTGTTCTGGCCCCCACAATGTATTCTTGTTCTGACAGTTTGTTCTGGCCCCCACAATGTATTCTTGTTCTGACAGTTTGTTCTTGCCCTCACAATATATTCTTGTTCTGACAGTTTGTTCTGGCTCCCACAATGTATTCTTGTTCTGACAGTTTGTTCTGGCCCCCACAATGTATTCTTGTTCTGACAGTGTGTTCTTGCTCCCACAATATATTCTTGTTCTGGCAGTCTGTTCTGGCCCCCACAATGTATTCTTGTTCTGACAGTTTGTTCTTGTCCCCACAATGTATTCTTGTTCTGACAGTTTGTTCTTGCCCTCACAATATATTCTTGTTCTGACAGTTTGTTCTGGCTCCCACAATGTATTCTTGTTCTGAAAGTTTGTTCTTGCCCTCACAATATATTCTTGTTCTGACAGTGTGTTCTGGCACCCACAATATATTCTTGTTCTGACAGTTTGTTCTGGCTCCCACAATGTATTCCTGTTTTGACAGTGTGTTCTTGCTCCCAACAGGTCAAGCTGGACTGCGAGGACGCCAGAAACACAACACTCAGCAGTGAACCGTTCCTTGTCCTCCGACGGCCGGAGCTGCCTGTCGAGCTGTACAGCGAGAAACACCTCAAGAAAAGTCGTTTCTTTTTTGGTTTACATTCTGGAAAGGTAATCTTCGGTGCTTTATCAATATCCTACCCAAAACAGGGGAAATCCACAGGTCACGGAACAGTCTAATATTTCAAGTGGTGACAGAGCGGCTGCATGTAGTCGTGGGACTTAGGCTGCACTGTCGCGTGGGACGTAGGTGGGTTGAGGCTATGGCAAGTTCTAGATTTTTTGGGGTCAGTAAAAGAATCAGAAAGCCAAGAAACCCAGTCTTACCACCCTCTAAAATTTTTTGACTGTCCTGTGACGTCATCTGGGGTAGGATATAAATAAAGCACCTAATCTTCTCATTCTGCGTTCGCCTTTTGAAAAAGCTGTTAGGACATTGTGAAAGTGGTTTACTGCTAGGCTGCGAAATATGCACTTTTCGGTCCAACATATCTGATTTCATCAAATCTATCAATAGTTGATTTATACGACATAAAAGTAATATAAACATTACCATTTAGATATTTCATATTTGTTTTGTGTGCATTCATCATCGCCATCATTATCATCATCAGCTCCCACCACCACCACCATCATCATCATTATCATCCCTATAATTATCAGTATTATTATCATCTTCCACTTCTGCCGCCAACCGTCGTGGAGTCAATTGTCTGTGATGAACGCGGATGAACAATATCTTTAATGGGGCCAATACGTCCTCTTCGTGGATGCTGTCCTGCTTTCTCATCAGCTCTTTTCAGCGGCTGACCTATTTTTGCAATTTAACATCATCATCATCATCATCATGTTCTCGTTATGCCTAGTGGCACATGAGGCTTCAGAGGGGACTTTCCATGCTTTCCTGTCCTGTGCAATCTGCAGTGTAGTTTTCCGTGTCAAAGATGCCACACTCAGGTCACTTTCCATCATTCGTCTCCATGTTGTTTATGGGCTCCCTTTTTTTATCTTTCCCTCTGGTATCCATGTGAGAGCTGTTTGGCAGGTATATCAGGATTCATTCTCATAACGTGGGCAAGCCATTTCTATCTTCTCTTGGTTATCGTACTGTCTAGAGTTTCTTGGTTTGTGACTTGAAGTAGTTTAGTGTTTGAGATTGTATCTGACCAGAAAATTTTGATAATTCTACGTAGACCTGTGTGGTGGAAGGTGGACAGCTTGTGTGCATCCATTTCGGTCATTCTCCAGCATTCTGCTCCATAAAGAAGAACTGGCAAAATCATGCTCTTGTAGAGTTGGAGTTTTGTTCCTCTGCAGTAACTGTTGGGTTTCCAGATTTGCCTCATCCTTCCAATTTAATGTATTTATATTTATCTACAAAGAATGCAGACACAAACAATAGATTGCACAATCTATTGCCAGGCATATTTCGCTGTATCTCGTTCTGTGCGTTCTACAGAGTCACATCAACATATGATGAAGCACACAAATAAAAAATAGAATAAGTTCATCTGAAATGCGACACACGAATACACCAACGAATACACCGATGGATCACCGGAGGGAGCAGTAAAAAAAACGGAGGAGCTGGTTCAGTCATCATGCGGCAAGATGGGACCACAGTAGAAACGTCATGCGCCTCCGGAAGACTGAATAAACTTCAGAGCCAACAGCAAGCAATTATTGATGCAGCCAAAGTGCTCGAGGAAAGAAAAATTAAAAACAGCCAAATTGTTTTCCTTTGTGACTGCATGCCAGTACTCCAGGCGACTGAGAGAGATCCACGAGACAACATGAACGGAGAACTGACCTGCCAGCTAAACTGACTTTCAGAAAACAGTCAGATCGTTCTCCGGTGGATCCCGGCTCACTGCAGCATACCAGGAAATGAGTTAGCTGACAGACGTGCAAAAAATGGAGCAAATGAGAAACCATAACCCCTTCATTGTCATTACCAGAAGTCAGAACACGTATTAAAGGAAATTACAAGGAATTCTGGAGAGAATAAACTAACAGTAAGCATCCAGAAGACCCCATCAGCAAACTCAACAGAAAGCAACATACAACAATCGTCCGCCTACGAACAGGACACTGCAGTCTCAACAACTACATGCATAAAATACTGATTTACAGTCCCCACAGTGTGCCTGTCAAACAGGACCACAAACACCTGAGCACATTCTGCAGACTTAGCCCCGGGAGCAAAGAATGCGGAGCAAAGCTATGGGGAACCATGAAGGACTTGCTACTAACATGCAAGTTCATAGAGGCAACCCACCTGATGATCTGATCTGAGCATACAAAATCGAACGCAAAGACGAAGAAGTAATGCGAATGGTCTCTCACGATGCATCGTGTGCGTCTAGTTGCCGGAAGTTTACTTTAGTCACATGACTTACCAGGGTAACATAAAATTGATTATGAATTCTTTTTGCTTCATCAGAGGGAGCTTTACTTTGTGTTGTTGAAGTTCCGACCAGCCTCGGAATTCGCCTGTTCGGTGTGCGGTAAATCACACGGAAAACACTCTCCTGGTCAATGAGGTGTCTGGAATCAAGCAAATGATGTCATATAAAAGAGTTGAGTTCTTTCCTTTTGATCTGGACTCGACACTCTTGTGGAATCCCTGGGTTGTACAATGTTTTGTTTAGGTTCTCAGTGGTTTCTGAGACGAATGTTACGAATACCCTGGACGGCCAGAGTGATTAACAACGACTGCTTGAATGAAGCTAATGAAAGTAAGGGTCCCTATATACAACAATAAGAAAGAGACTAACGCTGTTCTTTCGCCACCTAATGAGAAGTGAGACATCGGAGAACATCGTGACAACTGGAAAAATCAGTGGAAAAACGGATAGAGGCAGACCAAGAGAGATGTTGTCATGATTGTTAAAGACAGTCAGAATAACTAACAACAATTGCTTGAAAGAAGCTAATGCAAGTAGATCTCTACATACAACAATAGGAAAGAGACAAACACTGTTCTTTGGCCTATGGGGACATTGAAGAACATCGTGACAACTGGAAAGATCAGTGGGAAAAGGGGTAGAGGCAGACCAAGAGAGATGACACTGGATGGGCTGAAACGATGGTATGGAGGGATATCATCAAGACAGCGGTTCCAGGCAACCAAGGATCGTGATCTGGAGACGCATCAGCACCTACGCTAGTTGGCAGGGAACACGATGAGGATGATGATTGTTTAGGTCGGTATTGTTTAAATTTATTACGCGAAAATATTGCATTTATTTTTAAAAAGCAGGTAATTAATGGAGGGAAATCGTTGGCTGACGGTCGGGCTCCAGGAGTACAGTTGGCGGTGGCTGAAAACTAACACCTGCCATTGTATTGTTCTTCGGGAACTGCGAGGTCTCGACGCATGGAGTCCGCCTCGCGTGCTAGAGGTTCTGGGTTCAACCCCCAGTAAGAGGTGAGCTTTTTTCATGTGGAATGGACTTCTAGTAATGTCCCCTGGTCTCTGGATAGTAAGATCGGACTCACGTGTGTACTGTTGCATACATTAAAAAAAAACAATCTGGCAGTTGGAAATCGAAAAGAGTAGCCTAACAGCGCTACCCTGGCAAAAATTTGGAGTTAAACATTTACCCAAAGTATTTCAGGATTGTCGCCAGTGCTACCGAGTTCGTGCATTACGCTAAGAACCTTCAGACAGTCTTGAACTAGAAGTAGAACGGAGCACCCTTGAGCTATGATGGTGATCCGTTGTTTAAGCAGAAACAGAAGAAGAAGGACCAGATCAGGTGAATTCGCTGGCTTTATACAGCCGACGAGTCGGACATTCTGCATCCCTGTTCTAAAATGTTTGTTTTATGCATTTTAAAAAATGGAAATCATCCACAGGTCAAAGTGACATGCACGATCGACAAGTCTGCGGCAATTCCCGGGGACAACATCATTATCGACGGTGAGGTGACCAACTGGACTGGCAAAGAGATCACTCTCATTCAGGCCTCTCTGATCCTCGAAAGCCACTACTATGCCGAAGAACACGAGATTGCTTTCAGGTATGTTTTATTAGAGACAATCATTAAGTAGTCGGCGTCTGTGGCTTAGGCGCTAGAAACGCGCTTCGTAATTGTGGGGTGCCGGGTTCGATCCCAGCTGCGGGCCTTGCGCCTTGCATTGGTTTCGACAGTGGTATCAAGAAACTGATCGTCCAGAAAGAAGTGACAAACTACTGGACGTAAAATGACCTAGAAAAAGCGCAACAGCCAAATGTTGAATGTTGAATTAAGAATCGACATCACAGCACTCGGGACACTCCCATAAGTGCTCAGTCCCAATCTTCAACACCAATCGAAGAGTATCCAGTTCCCATGGTTCCAGTAACTGTCTGATTCAATTGTATATCCGTCTTGCCTTTCCTTGAGTGTTGAACGTCTGCCAGATTCCCCGGTAACTCCTCGCAGCGCCATTCTCTTTAGACCGTAATGATCTATCTGCGCCTCCGCACTGTTTACTCGCTCCCAAAGGGCCCTCAAAATATCTAACTTGCCATACATCAATTCACCACCAAGTGGCGCAGAGTGGTGCAGAGCCAGCCAGTCTATCTGCCTGCTCATTTCCAAGCAAACCGGCATGACCTGGAGAAAATATCCAAAGGATGCTAACTACCCGGTACGACTGAGATGATGCTTGCAAATCTACACGAAGCTTGTCTGTTTTCACCTTTTTCAACATGCTCTGTGAGTACCACAACAGCCACACACAAAAATGCTGGGGTTGGTTCTACAATGTCCTGTAAAGGATACGCAACGACCCTGTTCTTTAAAAAGAATCATTAGGTAAAAGTAAAGGACCTTTTCAGTTGTGTTGGGTATATATACCTAGACCTATATTTTATAGACCAATCACTTCTCGATGGGTTATATAGTCAACATCAACATGACCCCGGTCGCCTTTACTTCCCAGGACTTTACCTGGTACCAGTTAAGGCTGGGCCGACCTTAGGAACTAGGTCCTTTTTGAAAAAAAGTCCGGTTCCGCTGGAACCCGAACTCACAACCTTCGGATCAACAGGCAAGCGTCTAACTGCTACACCACGGCGGTTCCATGAGTCAATCATTAGACTATGAACAGTCATGATGGCTGGCAGAGCGACTATCAGGATTGGATCCTCTGGATAGGAGAGACATCAGCAATGCCATAATAGAGACTAAACGCTGTGAGGCTTTCAGTTTTGTGGAAAATAATTTGTCAGTGAATAGACTGCAAACCCTGGGTGTATCATTTAGAGCCGCGAGACAGGAAAACCACGCAGAAGCCACCCGTCATTACATTAGCCGGAATAGAATGGGAGTTGATAACCTAAAAACACGTTCGGAGCACTTGTGGTCATGTCCGTTGCGCGATGAAGATGATCTCAAAAATGAACAACTATAAGGGAACCAACACTCTGTGTTCAAATAAACCAGAAATGTAAAACTGTAAAACTCAAGTTCTGTAAGAAGAAAAATGTCTATAAATGGACATATGGAACTACACAACAGTAGGTTATACTTCATGAAAACAAGAAGATTGAATACAGAGGTTCTGTAAAGACTGCGAATTAAAAGAAAATTACTTAAATAAATAAATATAAAAAAGAGAGACAATTGAAATATATTGGCCACATTAAAAGACATAACGCTTTTAGAAACCATAATGGGGGAAAATGTGGAAGGCAAGAGCGCAAGCGGTGGTCAAAGAAACAAGGACAACATCAAGAGATAGACATTAAGCAGTCTGTGAGTGTGTACAACCAGGATAAGATACAGTGCGTGTTGGAGATGCACTGCAGCCAACCTTCACTGTAGAGACTGCACCTCATTGATTGATTGATTGATTGATTGATTGATTGATTGATTGATTGATTGATTGATTGATTGATTGATTGATTGATTGATTGATTGATTGATTGATGGTCTCTGTACTTAATTTTTTTTTAAAGCAAACACACAGTGTAACCGAAAACAGCATACAAGCAGAGCCGGATTGAGAAGATGAGGCCTGTAGTAGGCGATCAGAAGATGCATCGCACACTTGCCAAATATCTAGGAGATTATCAGTCCACCACACATACACATATACTTCCCCTAACTGGCGAGCCATGACCGCCCAATTTCCTTGGCAAGGCACTGGAGTAAAGAAAGACAATCCAAACAGGGACACCCCAATTAGCCAGGCACAGTAATAACTTAGCAACCACAGTATATGTAGGTCAAGCTACATGTTCTGTCGTAACTACTAACACTTCATAAGAATACTGTAATATACTACACCACGCCAAGTATGATTTTATAGTGCGACCACTCTTATGATTATTAGGGACGAACACATTGCGACAACGATGAATTGGTGATCAACGACTCACTGTAAAGTCTTCTGCCTGTCAAACACACTCACATCGGAAGTCTCTCCAGACATGAACAAAACACCCCGGTAAACTATGTACAGGTGCCTGCTTCGGGCGACCCACCACCCGATCGCGCAGATACACCTACGTGATGGGCATTGACAGTCCTCAGGTTTCCTGTTCAAGAGACTAGAACTCAGAGAGCCTAAGCAGGTGCACTACTTGGTGACTAGAATATAGACCTTCAGTCTGCTACCCAGTCACTCTTTGAAGTATCACTGATCAACCAGCATTGCTGATACCGCCCCATCACAACTCCACGCTAGTCAACACACACAGTCACCACGGCACCTTATGTGGCACTTGAAGACTCCCCTGTCAACCTGCGTGCCACATAGCCGCAACTTTGCCTACTCACCCCCCCCCCCCCCCCCCCCCCCCACACACACAAATACACACAAGACCATTTTAGAAAATGACTGATATTATCCAGAAGTACAACTGATGATCCACCATATTCACTGGACACATTCCGAGTTCAAACAGAATAAAATATTTTATTAAAACACAAGTCCGTGCGTCCATAGGACTTGAACAATTCGCGCATACGTCCATATACTTGACTGAGAGCTTCTGACTCACACTACCACAGGATTATCCAATGAGTTCTTAGTTTTGCTTGGATCTCATTTTCTCGCCAAAACCTGGAGCTCACATCCCACCCGTGAATATCCAGCAACCCCTATTTAAAAACTGTTATTGGCGCAGGTGTTTACATTCACAACCCGTCAACACAACAGGAACACCAGCATATACCTATGATACGCCAAGCCCTGGCTTCATGAACTCTTTACATACCACAGTGACTTTCGCATACAACAAGATCTTAAGCTATATAAAGCTCTGAGGCCTGTACCGTTTTAATAAACATTTCGTAATCTCATAACACTTTAAAAATATTTAAGCAAATAAAATGTGAAAATTAATGCATATCAAGGTGATTTTTTAAATGTTTTATTTCAGTTTAGATAGGCTACAAGTTTGAACCCCCCCCCCCCCCCCCCCCCCAAAAAAAAAAGGTTGAGATAATATATCCACAACAATGGTAATAAAAAAGTAACATTTTTTGGGGACACTTTAGAAAGATATTAATGGAAAATTGCATAGGTGAAAAAAAAGGCTTGAGGCCCTTGCAGATTGTGAGGCACTAAGCTCTCATGTATAAATCCAACACTGTGTAGAAGAAACCCCTTGTTGTACTTTATTTTTCCTCTCAACATACAATTCCATTTTCCCCCCATACCTCTTCACAGACAGTACCTCAGCAAACGTGACGACGTATACGATGTCACCTTGCGATCTGGTAGGCGTTGGCGACATATTTATTTACCTGTCCCGCCATTTCTGCCAGATTCTGGGCTCGAACATTGCCAAATTATCAGTATCAAATATATCTTTCAGTTCAAGGTAAGTAATTTTATCACCAACCGTGTACCATCTTTATTATATTTATGTTATAAAATATCAGGCTATCCTCCGACAAACGGTCGGCAAAGACGGCGGCGACAAAATATCCAGCCGAGCCGCGGTCACGTGTCATTGTGCGCTTCCGGTACTTAATTTGCGGTCTTCCGGCAGTTTTCCGCCAACAACCGCTACCGCCATGTGGCCCCCACGCCGCTCACGCGGTTTATCTGCAATACAAATTTGACCGGCGGGGAAAGGGGGGATATATGTATATATGTATAGTACATTGATGTTCCTTTCTTGATTCATTTATTCATAGAGCAAGCGTCTTCCTATGCAAGCGGGTGTAAACATTGCTAAACACGCGCTGAAACTGCAGACATTATTTTTTTTTATCGTTGCAACGTATTATTTCTTAAGTTCTCATTAAGGGGTCACGGCATTATTTTCCAGTTTATGACAAAAATATCACTTTTTCAATGTGTTCATTTTTGTATTGTTCGGCATTCGTAGAATAGATTACACACACAATTTTTGTCATTCGTAAACAGTTTAGCATTGAAAAGTTAATACTAAAGACACCAACCCATGCACTTTTTTAAGATAAAAAAAGTTTAAAAGTCACTTTTCCAACAATTCTATGTTTCTGTTTGTTGAGTGTGAGATCTCCTAAAATCTCAACTAATATAAAGACTAGAGACGTGAAATTTGGTGTAAATACTCCTAACACAATATTATAGGGTCAGGTCTATTTGAAATTACAGTTTATTGAGTAATGTTTTTAACAATTTGATTTTTATCTAAAAAAGCTACAATTTTGTATTTTTTTCAACATACCAAAATTTTAATATTCTAAAAAATATATTAAAAAACATCTTTGAAGTAAATAAACTAGACCTGACCCTAAACATATGTTTAAAATTCATGAATCAATTATCTGTTTCTCAATACCTTTGTTTGTTTTTGAAATTTTAGCTGTCTAAGTACAGCTTGTTTTTTTTTCATCAAGACGGCGGCTGTTGCCATGGCAACCATGTTTTTTCAAACTTGAAGTCTACAAATGTTACAACATACATGCCTACAAATGACCATTATAAAATAATTGGTCTAACATTGTGAGTAAAAAAAAAAATTTTTTTCCTGCATGCACGAATCTATTGTCGAAAGAACGTGAAAAAGACAGTTGCATGCATTTATCTCCCACTCACTTCAGACATCGTTGCCTAGCTGTAAACCACAACTTAACGTGTCAACCGCCTTTTTAGGAGCGAATGCAGAAGAAGATATTCTGCTTGCAGATCTATTTCATTTGATGTTCTTGTTTATTGGAGATCGTTTTAGGTTATTGTTTATTGGAGATCGTTTTGGGTTATTGTTTATTGGAGATCGTTTTAGGTTATTGTTTATTGGAGATCATTTTAGGTTATTGTTTATTGGAGATCATTTTAGGTTATTGTTTATTGGAGATCATTTTAGGTTATTGTTTATTGGAGATCATTTTAGGTTATTGTTTATTGGAGATCGGTATAGGTTATTGTTTATTGGAGATCATTTTAGGTTATTGTTTATTGGAGATCATTTTAGGTTATTGTTTATTGGAGATCATTTTAGGTTATTGTTTATTGGAGATCATTTTAGGTTATTGTTTATTGGAGATCATTTTAGGTTATTGTTTATTGGAGATCATTTTAGGTTATTGTTTATTGGAGATCGGTATAGGTTATTGTTTATTGGAGATCAATTTAGGTTATTGTTTATTGGAGATCATTTTAGGTTATTGTTTATTGGAGATCATTTTAGGTTATTGTTTATTGGAGATCATTTTAGGTTATTGTTTATTGGAGATCGTTTTAGGTTATTGTTTATTGGAGATCGGTAAAGGTTATTGTTTATTGGAGATCGTTTTAGGTTATTGTTTATTGGAGATCATTTTAGGTTATTGTTTATTGGAGATCGGTATAGGTTATTGTTTATTGAAGATCATTTTAGGTTATTGTTTATTGGAGATCGGTATAGGTTATTGTGTATTGGAGATCATTTTAGGTTATTGTTTATTGGAGATCGGTATAGGTTATTGTTTATTGGAGATCATTTTAGGTTATTGTTTATTGGAGATCGGTATAGGTTATTGTTTATTGGAGATCATTTTAGGTTATTGTTTATTGGAGATCGGTATAGGTTATTGTTTATTGGAGATCAGTAAAGGTTATTGTTTATTGGAGATCAGTAAAGGTTATTGTTTATTGGAGATCATTTTAGGTTATTGTTTATTGGAGATCATTTTAGGTTATTGTTTATTGGAGATCATTTTAGGTTATTGTTTATTGGAGATCATTTTAGGTTATTGTTTATTGGAGATCGGTATAGGTTATTGTTTATTGGAGATCATTTTAGGTTATTGTTTATTGGAGATCATTTTAGGTTATTGTTTATTGGAGATCATTTTAGGTTATTGTTTATTGGAGATCGGTATAGGTTATTGTTTATTGGAGATCATTTTAGGTTATTGTTTATTGGAGATCATTTTAGGTTATTGTTTATTGGAGATCATTTTAGGTTATTGTTTATTGGAGATCATTTTAGGTTATTGTTTATTGGAGATCGGTATAGGTTATTGTTTATTGGAGATCATTTTAGGTTATTGTTTATTGGAGATCATTTTAGGTTATTGTTTATTGGAGATCATTTTAGGTTATTGTTTATTGGAGATCATTTTAGGTTATTGTGTATTGGGGGGTTAGTATAGGTTATTGTTTATTGGAGATCGGTATAGGTTATTGTTTATTGGAGATCATTTTAGGTTATTGTTTATTGGAGATCATTTTAGGTTATTGTTTATTGGAGATCATTTTAGGTTATTGTTTATTGGAGATCATTTTAGGTTATTGTTTATTGGAGATCATTTTAGGTTATTGTTTATTGGAGATCATTTTAGGTTATTGTTTATTGGAGATCATTTTAGGTTATTGTTTATTGGAGATCATTTTAGGTTATTGTTTATTGGAGATCGGTATAGGTTATTGTGTATTGGGGGTTAGTATAGGTTATTGTTTATTGGAGATCGTTTTAGGTTATTGTTTATTGGAGATCGGTAAAGGTTATTGTTTATTGGAGATCATTTTAGGTTATTGTTTATTGGAGATCATTTTAGGTTATTGTTTATTGGAGATCGGTATAGGTTATTGTTTATTGAAGATCATTTTAGGTTATTGTTTATTGGAGATCGGTAAAGGTTATTGTTTATTGAAGATCATTTTAGGTTATTGTTTATTGGAGATCATTTTAGGTTATTGTTTATTGGAGATCGGTATAGGTTATTGTTTATTGAAGATCATTTTAGGTTATTGTTTATTGGAGATCGGTATAGGTTATTGTGTATTGGAGATCATTTTAGGTTATTGTTTATTGGAGATCGGTATAGGTTATTGTTTATTGGAGATCATTTTAGGTTATTGTTTATTGGAGATCGGTATAGGTTATTGTTTATAGGAGATCATTTTAGGTTATTGTTTATTGGAGATCGGTATAGGTTATTGTTTATTGAAGATCAGTAAAGGTTATTGTTTATTGGAGATCAGTAAAGGTTATTGTTTATTGGAGATCATTTTAGGTTATTGTTTATTGGAGATCATTTTAGGTTATTGTTTATTGGAGATCATTTTAGGTTATTGTTTATTGGAGATCATTTTAGGTTATTGTTTATTGGAGATCGGTATAGGTTATTGTTTATTGGAGATCATTTTAGGTTATTGTTTATTGGAGATCATTTTAGGTTATTGTTTATTGGAGATCATTTTAGGTTATTGTTTATTGGAGATCATTTTAGGTTATTGTTTATTGGAGATCGGTATAGGTTATTGTTTATTGGAGATCATTTTAGGTTATTGTTTATTGGAGATCATTTTAGGTTATTGTTTATTGGAGATCATTTTAGGTTATTGGTTTATTGGAGATCATTTTAGGTTATTGTTTATTGGAGATCGGTATAGGTTATTGTTTATTGGAGATCATTTTAGGTTATTGTTTATTGGAGATCATTTTAGGTTATTGTTTATTGGAGATCATTTTAGGTTATTGTTTATTGGAGATCATTTTAGGTTATTGTGTATTGGGGGTTAGTATAGGTTATTGTTTATTGGAGATCGGTATAGGTTATTGTTTATTGGAGATCATTTTAGGTTATTGTTTATTGGAGATCATTTTAGGTTATTGTTTATTGGAGATCATTTTAGGTTATTGTTTATTGGAGATCATTTTAGGTTATTGTTTATTGGAGATCATTTTAGGTTATTGTTTATTGGAGATCGGTATAGGTTATTGTTTATTGGAGATCATTTTAGGTTATTGTTTATTGGAGATCATTTTAGGTTATTGTTTATTGGAGATCATTTTAGGTTATTGTTTATTGGAGATCATTTTAGGTTATTGTTTATTGGAGATCGGTATAGGTTATTGTTTATTGGAGATCAGTAAAGGTTATTGTTTATTGGAGATCATTTTAGGTTATTGTTTATTGGAGATCATTTTAGGTTATTGTTTATTGGAGATCATTTTAGGTTATTGTTTATTGGAGATCGTTTTAGGTTATTGTTTATTGGAGATCGGTATAGGTTATTGTTTATTGGAGATCATTTTAGGTTATTGTTTATTGGAGATCGGTATAGGTTATTGTTTATTGGAGATCAGTAAAGGTTATTGTTTATTGGAGATCAGTAAAGGTTATTGTTTATTGGAGATCGGTATAGGTTATTGTTTATTGGAGATCGGTATAGGTTATTGTTTATTGGAGATCAGTAAAGGTTATTGTTTATTGGAGATCAGTAAAGGTTATTGTTTATTGGAGATCAGTATAGGTTATTGTTTATTGGAGATCGGTATAGGTTATTGTTTTATTGAGATCAGTAAAGGTTATTGTTTATTGGAGATCAGTAAAGGTTATTGTTTATTGGAGATCGGTATAGGTTATTGTTTATTGGAGATCGGTATAGGTTATTGTTTATTGGAGATCAGTAAAGGTTATTGTTTATTGGAGATCAGTAAAGGTTATTGTTTATTGGAGATCGGTATAGGTTATTGTTTATTGGAGATCGGTATAGGTTATTGTTTATTGGAGATCAGTAAAGGTTATTGTTTATTGGAGATCAGTAAAGGTTATTGTTTATTGGAGATCGGTATAGGTTATTGTTTATTGGAGATCAGTAAAGGTTATTGTTTATTGGAGATCGGTATAGGTTATTGTTTATTGGAGATCAGTAAAGGTTATTGTTTATTGGAGATCGGTAAAGGTTATTGTTTATTGGAGATCATTAAAGGTTATTGTGTAATGGAGATCGGTATAGGTTTTTTGTTTATCGAAGATCGTTTTGTGTTATTATTTATTGGGTGCATTATAGCCATTGACTAGTATCAACTAGTCATTTCCTTGTGAGATGCAATTTATTCTTTTTTTTTTTTAAAGCCCCACCTTGGCTCTTTCCAGGAGCTGCAATATAGTCCGGCCATAAATGGGGCCTAATGGCTGAACGCGGTTTCTGGGACCTCTCCACGGGTGATCCTCATCCACATGGTGGCACTTTGTGTCATCGTATGTTTATCGCCTCTGTGATGTCCTAGTGGGGTAAAATGTATTACTACTACTAATTGTTTATTGGAAATGTTTTAGGTCAGGGTTTATTGGAGATCACTTTAGACTTGTTTATACAAATTCATTTTAGGTTTTTGTTTTTTGAAAATCAGCATACGTTATTGTTTATCGTTTTAGGTTATTGTTTTATTAAAGATGATTTTATGTTATTGTTTATTAGAGATGATTTTAGGTTATTGTTTATTGGAGACCAGTATAGGTTGTTGTTTATTGAAGACGTTTTAGATTATTGTTTATTTGAGATCGTTTGAGGCTATTGTTTATTGGAGATCGTTTAGGATTATTGTTTATTGGAGATAATTTTGGGATTATTGTTTAGTAAAGATCGTTTTGGTTTATTGTTTATTGGAGATTATTTTGGGTGATTGTTTAATTGAAGATCGCTTTAGGATTTTGTTTATTAAAGATTTCTTGTGTTTACTGTTTATTGAAGATGGTTTTAGGTTATTGGATATCAGTATAGGTTATTGTTTATTTAAGATTTTTTGGGTTATTGTTTGTTGAAGATTTGTATAGGTTGTTTTTTTAAAGATCAGTTTAGGTTGTTGTTGATTTTTGAACATCAGTGTAGGTTGTTGTTTTGTAAAGATCAATATATGGTTTATACACTGAATAAACATAATGGCACAAGTGTAGTTACCCATAAGTGCTCTGGTGCCTGAACCTAGTACCTCCACGCCATGCCCTGAGACCACTCAGCCTCCCGAATAAGTATAGGTTATTGTTTTTTAAAGATAAGTATAGGTTATTTTTTTACTAAAGATTGTTTTAGGTTATTGTTTACTGAAGGTAGTTTTAGGTTATTGTTTACTGAAGGTAGTTTTAGGTTATTGTTTACTGAAGGTAGTTTTGGGTTATTGTTTACTGAAGGTAGTTTTGGGTTATTGTTTACTGAAGATAAGTATAGGTTGTTGTTTATTGAAGATTGTCATAAGTTATTGTTTATTGAAGATCAGTATATGTTATTGTTTATTGACAGCTGTTTTAGATTATTGTTTATTCAAGGTCAGTAAAGGTTATTATTTATTGAAGATCAGTATGGGTTGTTGTTATTGTAGATCATTTTAGATTGTTGTTTATTAAAGAACAGTATAGGTTATTGTTAACTGAAGATTACAATAGGTTATTGTTTTTTTGAAAATCAGTATAGGTTATTATTTACTGAAGACCAGTATATGTTAATGTTTATTAAAGATCAGTATGGGTTGTTGTTTAATGAAAATCAGTAAAGGTTATTGTTTATTAAAGATCACAATAGGTTATTGTTTATTGAAGGTCACTATAGGTTATTTTTTATTAAAAATCAATTAAGGTTATTGTTTTTTTTTTGAAGATCAGTTTAATTTATGTTTTATTGAAGATCAGTGTAGGTTATTGTTTATTGTAGATCAGTATTTGTTATTGTTTTTTGAAGATCAGTATTGGTTATTGTTTATTGTAGATTTTTTTAGGTTGTTTGTGAAGTACAGTATAGGTTATTGTCTCTTGAAAATCAGTTTAGGTTATTTTTTTTTTATTGTTCATTGAAGGAACTAACAAACAAACTTTATTTTCAAAGGGTTACAAATTGGGCACTCAAGTCCGTCTTACATTCAGCCATTACAAACGCACACCTTTCACACAGCAGTTGAATTTTGTCAATAAAGCATGTTATATTTATACAAAAATAAGCATATTATGAATACCCCTCAAAAAAGAAAAAAGAAAACACAATAGCATAGATGGTTAAATGCATGGTCACACTCGTGTGCGCACACACGCCCACATGCACACGCCAACATATTTGCCCACTCCTTATCCACCCGCGTTTAGGTTCTTGGTTATTGAAGATCATCATCATAAATTTTCACTTCTGCCATGAATTGTCGTGGGAAAGACAAATTTCCGATCCACTGCTAGATGTGCAGCAGTGGTCATTGTCATTTCTTATGGGTGTAGAAGCTCTATGGTCTATCTTCTCCTGTTGCGGCCTTTTGCTTTCACATTAGATCTTTTTTTGTGCAGAGCCTGCATTGGTTTTTGTGACCAAACCACTTGATCTTCTGTTCATCAGTAAGTTTGCTGCATGGTCTTGTTCCCACCGTCTGTCTGATAATATCATTTCTAACTTTGTCTCGGATGTTTAAGTTGGCGATTTTTTTCAGGCATCTCATTTCGCAGGTGTTAATTGTACAAAGGTTAGCCTTTGACAATGTCCAAATCTTGTACTGTATGTATGTAAGTTGTACCCCACCAGGACATCACACAAGCGATAAACACCTGGTGACACAAAGTGCTACCATGCGGATGAAGATCACCCGCGGGGGAGGTCCCAGAAACCCCGTTCACCCGTTAGGCATTAATTAGGGCACGGCTATATTTAGGACCCCCGCCAAAAGCCAGAGTGGGGCTTCACCTAACGGAAAACTGCATCTCACAAGGCAATGAAGTGAATATTAGTACTTGCACTGGTAGCACAGTTTTGGTTTGAATATACTGTTTGTAATCTGTATCTTGGAACTCGTACTTGTGTTTGAATGTCCTAATAACGGTGTCATTTGGTATATATGTACACTGGATCGTTGGCATCTTTTTATTGAATATCCGTTTAGATTATTCTTTACTGAAGATCAGTTTTGGTTATTGTTTATTGGAGATCATTTTATATTATTGTTAACTGGAGATCAGTTTGGGTTATTGTTTATTGGAGATCATTTTATATTATTGTTAACTGAAGATCATTTTGGGTTATTGTTTATTGATCATTTTATATTATTGTTAACTGGAGATCAGTTTGGGTTATTGTTTATTGGAGATCATTTTATATTATTGTTAACTGAAGATTAGTTTTGGTTATTGTTTATTGGATATCATTTTATATTATTGTTAACTGAAGATCATTTTGGGTTATTGTTTATTAGAGATCATTTTATATTATTGTTAAATGAAGATCAGTTTGGGTTATTGTTTATTGGAGATCATTTTATTTTATTGTTAACTGAAGATCAGTTTGGGTTATTGTTTATTGATCATTTTATATTATTGTTAACTGAAGATCATTTTAGCTTAATTTTTATGTTTTGTTGTCTCCCTTGTCTCTAATCATTTCAGGTGAGGATCGAAGGCAAGGAAGACGTGGTTCTAGAGACTCCACTGTTCGTAGGGAAACACTCGCCACAGTTTGGACCTGCAGGCAGAGACCTCATGCTGGGGAAGATGTGGCAAGGTCTGGGAGCTCCAGATGATGACCCGTCCTCCAAGGATCTGCCCTGGTACGGAGGCAAATCCATTTACACGGAAAGTGTCAATGGGGACTTCTTTGATGTTCGATCTTAGCCTTTAGATTGAAGAGTGATATCAGATGTGGTGTCAGATTGTATATAACACAGAGTTTCTTAGATTTAACGACCAAGTTCCGTTTCTATTTACAGATAGTAAGTTGAACTGGTCTTGAGACAAATTCATATTTTTTAACTTTTTAAACTAAAAAACTATATTCAAACTGGTTATACAATTGTAAATAAAACAAAACAATTCAGTATATGTACGTATAATTATTGCATATATATGTGTGTATATGATGCTCCAGGCATTAGTTCCAGAACTTTTTTGAAACTGCTAATGTAGTTTTCTTTTTTTATTTAGTATTTTTATTTATTAACTATTTGTGATCATAAGTGTGGATGGTCGAAGTCGAGAAGGAGGTCGACAAGTTTTTGGAACTCATCCTCTGTTTTTGTCTTGCTGATAGCAGATTGTTTTCTGTATTTGTCTTGCGCTTGATTTGGGTGGTTTGGGTGATGGCTTTGCTCACCCTTTTGCAGTTTTCAGCTATATCATTTATCCTTTCTCTCTTGGTCTTCCCCTCGCCTTCCTTGCAGATGTTTTGCTGTAATAAAAAAGTCTCATGTACGGTTTGGTTTGGTTGGTTTCTTACTACATGGTCGAACCATTTAGTGAGAATGCAGCCAAACAAAATTTTATAAGAGAAGTTAAACAGAAGGGCCAGTTACAGAAATCTCTTCCTGTCCGGATACCGCGAGACCTTCCAGGAGCAGAGAAGCCGACTTCAGCTGAAGTCACCTAAGTGCCATTTGAGCGATATACTGCTGAAGGGACATTTTAGGGCTGTCATTTCAACAGGTCAAGGGATACATGTGAATTCCTACTACGGAATGGCTAAACCAGTCAACAAATGCCTGCAGAAGTCAGATGTGTTGGATGAAAGGTGCAAATATCACAGCCATGCTGTAAACGGACACAATTACATCTTCAGATGAATGGAGAAGAAGACGAAGAAGAAGAAGAAGAAGAAGAAGAAGAAGAAGAAGAAGAAGAAGAAGAAGAAGAAGAAGAAGAAGAAGAAGAAGAAGAAGAAGAATTCCTTCTACAAACAGGTCGAACCGAAGCGCACTTACTTTTCACGCAACTAAGAAACATTTCCCCTGCCACTTCAGAAAGACATGTGATTTTCTCAATACGAATATTTAGCATTTAGGTGACTGAAAATATATCAAAGCAAGTGAAAATAGAACCAGTGAGCTTTACATTATCACAAACGACAAGCGAATGTTGCGGCTAGACCACCTTTATCAGCACATTTCGTGATAAACAATGTTTCAGTTACGAACACAGCATCACTTAACTGAGGTATCTCTGAGAGAAATCCACACGTTTGTCTGGCTGGTTAAAGCTCTAACACATGTGTGACTTCTGGCATAGTGCAAACAGATATGTATGAGAATAACATAAATGTACTGTTTGCTTTTGCAAAAATAACAGTAGAAGTTTATCTTATTTATAACATGCGGTGAGAGATTTAAAAAAAAAAAGTTTTATAAATAAAATCCCAACCTGTACCGTACGTGGTGACTATACTAGCCATGCGGACCTGAATCCCCAGCTCAAAGACATCCCTGCCTACACTGCAGTGCCCTTATCTAGATGAAAGGAAGAGCTCTTCACACCTGATGTGGCCAAAATATTTCAGTTTCTGAGATAGCCATCATACTTGATGTTCAGATATTTTAGGATGTCAATATTTATTGTCTTCTTGATCTACAGTATTCTAAGAAGAATCTTTCCATAGCATTTAAGCTTAAAAAAAAGGCAAAAAAAAAAAAAAAACTTTATTTTCTTCCAAACTGAGAAATAGTCTCACATGAACATGTTGCTATATGGGAGACCAATGGTACTGTGAGTAGTTACAAGGGGATCTGGCTGACGCTCAACACTCAGGGAAAAGGCGAGACAGATTTACAATCAGACAGTTACTGGTACCATCAGAATTTTGATTCTTCCTTTGCTGCTGAAGATGGGGACGGAGAGCTTATGGAGGTTTCCCGAGTGCTGTGATCTCGAATCCTAATTCAACATTCAACAATGAAACCCATGCCTTCCAAATTTTGAGACTGGTTTGCTCTATGGAACTTAACAGTAGACTTGTAGTGCTTATTAATCATTGCATTTCCATGGCCATCCTCCTTTTGACTTCTGTTGAACAGTCTCCATTGTTGTTTATTATGGAGCCCAGTTATTCAAAATTTGCTATATTTTCAACAGAAGTTAGTAAACATATACCATGTATAGAGTAAACAATAAGATTTGAGGTTTTGAACAACAGATCCACATCATGATCATGGCACACGGGTAGTATCCCATAAGTGCTCCGTTCTTCTTCTAACTCAAGTCTGAGTCTGAAGAAGTTCAGCACATTGCACAGGCTCTCTGTGAGGATCCTGAAATACTTTGAGTAGATTTTTTACACCAAATTTTGTCCTGGCAGTGTTGTTAGGTTACTCTTTTTGATTTCCAACTGCCAAGGTTTTTTTTTACATGCGCAACAATGCACACGGGCGTCCGATCTCACTTCCCAGAGACCAAGGGGAATTACTAGAAGTTCAAGTCCACGTGAAAAGATCCCAGCCCTTCCGGGGATTGAACACAGAACCTGTAGCACTTAAGGCGGAAGCCATGCCTCGAGACCGCGCAGCAACAGTAAAAGAGTACTGAGAAAGATTATGTGTCTTTAAACTGTTGGAATTGATACAGGCGAAAAGGTTTTCTTTTTGGTTTGAATAAAAATACTTTCATTTATCTTTGTGTACTTAATTTTGATTTATCTGCATTCTTTAATCTTTTACCACGAAAGTGGTTTGTCTTTGTGCATCTGAGTCTTTGGAAACAGGTTACAGAATGGGTCACCCAATATTTGCTCCATTTCTGTACCAATGAAAACCAGACAGAACTTCCATCACTGTCCCATGTGGAAACAAAACTGACACAGACAGCAGTGTCAGTAAAGCAAATAGCATATACACATACTAATTGCAAAATCCAGCCGTCAGATGTGCCAACATAAACAGTCCGGCACTGGAAATGCAGTTTATCGTGAATGGAAGCAGCAGTGACAACATCATCATCATTATCATCATCAGGTGCCTTGCCGACAGGCGTGGGTAATTATGCCTGCATGAATAAGTTTGTGTGCTGACACACCTCTATGTCATGCAACAAGACTGTCAAGAATCTTCTCTCGTTGTCTTCTTCTATCTCTTCTTCGACAGATCTTTCCAGTGGTTACATTTTCCCTCTTCTCACAACATGGCCGAAAAATGATGACCGTCTCCTTCTGATGTCTGTGATTAGTTGTCTTCGGGCTCCCGTCTCTTTCAAAACTATTTGGTTGCTTTTTTTGGCTAAGGTATTTTAAGCATTGTCCTGTAAAACCACATCTCTGAGGCCTCAAGAGATTGTTTGGCCTGCCCACCGATTGTCCAGGACTCACAGCCATATGTTAAAACTGGATGTATGTAGCAAGCAAGAATTCTTTTTCTAACCTTTAATGACAAAGATATATTGCATAAGATGTTCTTAATTTTATAAAATGCAGTTTTTGCCTGTCCTCTTTTTGACAGTGGCAAGGAAAGACGATTTAAATTTTAAACTTTTAGTATCTTCATGCCTTCTTTAATAATGTCACAATTTATAGCCTACTTTTCTTGATTTTTGCTGCGGCACCTATGGCATACACACCCAGTTTGAGAACCTCTGCTGTAATGCCTCGGTCGAGTCAGCATGCAAGGACCTCGCCAGCTGCTGTACCACGCAACCAGGTTGCAGTTTTCCCCGCTATGACAGACTTAGGCAAAAGCAACTATTGTGCTAATGAGAGAGTTATTTCAGTCCATCGCAATGTATGCCAAAAACGGGTGTAAGGTAACCATGATTTGTATTCGGCCCGAGCGCAAATATTCAGCCGAATACCGAATAGTTATTAGGTCCACTATTCGGCCCCGAAGTGAATACGAAGTAATATTAGGTACAGCCCTAATTGAAAGTAATGTCAAATAAACACACTCTGTAGAATTTGACACATATTTATATGTGTTTTTTGTTGTTGTTGCAGTATGCAATGGTACTTGGGCATCCTTTTGTTCAATGCTACTACAATAGACACATTATAGTGACTACCGGCACCTTTTATTGCTGCTTTGTGGTGAGCACCCACACCTTTTTCTTTTCAGAAAAATAAAACCTTGCTTATATCAACTTCAACATATGGTGTTCCAGTAAGCTTACATTATCATAGTTTGCCATCCAACAGCACCACCATGTCCAAGATCATGGATTAGGTCAGTGCTCTTGTCCTACTCCCATCGATGTGGCTAAGCCATCTAGAGTTTTATTTCTCTTTCTTCCCTGGTTCTTTTCCCATAAATTCTTGCCTGCTGTCACCACATTCTCAAGTATATTCTTTCTCATAACATGTCTTTTCTTTTAAAAACCATACTGGAGGAAACAGTTGAAGGCAAGAGAGCAAGAGATAGACAATGGTACAAGTGGGCAGACAGTATTAATAGATGGACGAATAGCAGTCTGAGAGAGTGTACTACCAGGACAAGAGTTAGAGAGTTTTGGAGATTCATTGCAGCGAACCTTCAATGTGGAGATGGCACCTAACTGATTGACTAGCATGTCCAAAACATATTCTTGGCATTCGCCAGCTGTAAACTCCAGTCAAAGTTCTGACTTTTTGTCCATTTCTGGACTTTGGACTTGTTCCAGAACTTGAATTATGTGTAAATCTGTGTTACAATTCTAGCTTATTTGTATAAAGAGTTTGTTTGTTTGTCGCCCCTCAGGCAGATGTACCTGAATTTAAACGTAACTTCTCTGATTAGTACCCTTATATGACATGATTTTTACGATGGCATTGGCTCTGTTCTCTTTTTTTCCCCCTCCCAAAATGGGACCCTAAAACCCACACGGAACAAACAAAACACATTGACTGTCTTCAAGCCCTGGAACCCACACGGAACAAACAAAACACATTGACTGTCTTCAAGCCCTGGAACCCACATGGAACAAACCAAACATATTGACTGTCTTCAAGCCCTGGAACCGACACGGAACAAACCAAACATATTGACTGTCTTCAAGCCCTGGAACCCACATGGAACAAACTAAACATATTGACTGTCTTCAAGCCCTGGAACCCACACAGAACAAACAAAACATATTGACTGTCTTCAAGCCCTGGAACCCACACGGAACAAACCAAACATATTGACTGTCTTTAAGCCCTGGAACCCACACGGAACAAACCCAACATATTGACTGTCTTCAAGCCCTGGAACCCACATGGAACAAACCAAACATATTGACTGTCTTCAAGCCCTGGAACCCACAATGAAACAAACAAAACATATTGACTGTCTTCAAGCCCTGGAACCCACACGGAACAAACCAAACATATTGACTGTCTTCAAGCCCTGGAACCCACACGGAACAAACAAAACATATTGATTGTCTTCAAGCCCTGGAACCCACACGGAACAAACCAAACATATTGACTGTCTTCAAGCCCTGGAACCCACACAGAACAAACCCAACATATTGACTGTCTACAAGCCCTGGAACCCACATGGAACAAACCAAACATATTGACTGTCTTCAAGCCCTGGAACCCACAATGAAACAAACAAAACATATTGACTGTCTTCAAGCCCTGGAACCCACACGGAACAAACCAAACATATTGACTGTCTTCAAGCCCTGGAACCCACACGGAACAAACAAAACACATTGACTGTCTTCAAGCCCTGGAACCGACACGGAACAAACCAAACATATTGACTGTCTTCAAGCCCAGGAACGCACATGGAACAAACCAAACATATTGACTATCTTCGAGCCCTGGAACCCACAATGAAACAAACAAAACATATTGACTGTCTTCAAGCCCTGAAACAAACCCAACATATTGACTGTCTTCAAGCCCTGGAACCCACATGGAACATACAAAATATATTGACTGTCTTCAAGCCCTGGAACCCACACGGAACAAACCAAACATATTGACTGTCTTCAAGCCCTGGAACACACACGGAACAAACAAAACATATTGACTGTCTTCAAGCCCTGGAACCCACATGGAACAAACCAAACATATTGACTGTCTTCAAGCCCTTGAACCCACACGGAACAAACCAAACATATTGACTGTCTTCAAGCCCTGGAACACACATGGAACAAACCAAACATATTGACTGTCTTCAAGCCCTGGAACTCACAATGAAACAAACAAAACATATTGACTGTCTTTAAGCCCTGGAACCGACACGGAAAAAAACCAAACATATTGACTGTCTTCAAGCCCTGGAACCCACACGGAACAAACCATATTGACTGTCTTCAAGCCCTGGAACAAACCCAACATATTGACTGTCTTCAAGCCCTGGAACACACACGGAACAAACAAAACATATTGGCTGTCTTCAAGCCCTGGAACCCACACGGAACAAACCCAACATATTGACTGTCTTCAAGCCCTGGAACAAACCCAACATACTGACTGTCTTCAAGCCCTGGAACCCACACGGAACAAACCAAACATATTGACTGTCTTCAAGCCCTGGAACCCACACGGAACAAACCAAACATATTGACTGTCTTCAAGCCCTGGAACAAACCCAACATATTGACTGTCTTCAAGCCCTGGAACACACACGGAACAAACCAAAAATATTGACTGTCTTCAAGCCCTGGAACCCACACGGAACAAACCCAACATATTGACTGTCTTCAAGCCCTGGAACCCACATGGAACAAACCAAACATATTGACTGTCTTCAAGCCCTGGAACCCACAATGAAACAAACAAAACATATTGACTGTCTTCAAGCCCTGGAACCCACACGGAACAAACCAAACATATTGACTGTCTTCAAGCCCTGGAACCCACACGGAACAAACCAAACATATTGACTGTCTTCAAGCCCTGGAACCGACACGGAACAAACCAAACATATTGACTGTCTTCAAGCCCTGGAACCCACATGGAACAAACCAAACATATTGACTGTCTTCAAGCCCTGGAACCCACACGGAACAAACAAAACATATTGACTGTCTTCAAGCCCTGGAACCCACACGGAACAAACCAAAAATATTGACTGTCTTCAAGCCCTGGAACCCACACAGAACAAACCCAACATATTGACTGTCTACAAGCCCTGGAACCCACATGGAACAAACCAAACATATTGACTGTCTTCAAGCCCTGGAACCCACAATGAAACAAACAAAACATATTGACTGTCTTCAAGCCCTGGAACCCACACGGAACAAACCCAACATATTGACTGTCTTCAAGCCCTGGAACCCACACGGAACAAACAAAACACATTGACTGTCTTCAAGCCCTGGAACCGACACGGAACAAACCAAACACATTGACTGTCTTCAAGCCCTGGAACCCACATGGAACAAACCAAACATATTGACTGTCTTCAAGCCCTGGAACCCACAATGAAACAAACAAAACATATTGACTGTCTTCAAGCCCTGGAACCCACACAGAACAAACCAAACATATTGACTGTCTTCAAGCCCTGAAACAAACCCAACATATTGACTGTCTTCAAGCCCTGGAACCCACACGGAACATACAAAATATATTGACTGTCTTCAAGCCCTGGAACCCACACGGAACAAACCAAACATATTGACTGTCTTCAAGCCCTGGAACACACACGGAACAAACAAAACATATTGACTGTCTTCAAGCCCTGGAACCCACATGGAACAAACCAAACATATTGACTGTCTTCAAGCCCTTGAACCCACACGGAACAAACCAAACATATTGACTGTCTTCAAGCCCTGGAACACACATGGAACAAACCAAACATATTGACTGTCTTCAAGCCCTGGAACCCACAATGAAACAAACAAAACATATTGACTGTCTTTAAGCCCTGGAACCGACACGGAAAAAAACCAAACATATTGACTGTCTTCAAGCCCTGGAACCCACACGGAACAAACCAAACATATTGACTGTCTTCAAGCCCTGGAACAAACCCAACATATTGACTGTCTTCAAGCCCTGGAACACACACGGAACAAACAAAACATATTGGCTGTCTTCAAGCCCTGGAACCCACACGGAACAAACCCAACATATTGACTGTCTTCAAGCCCTGGAACCCACACGGAACAAACCAAACATATTGACTGTCTTCAAGCCCTGGAACCCACACGGAACAAACCAAACATATTGACTGTCTTCAAGCCCTGGAACAAACCCAACATATTGACTGTCTTCAAGCCCTGGAACACACACGGAACAAACCAAACATATTGACTGTTTTCAAGCCCTGGAACCCACACGGAACAAACCAAACATATTGACTGTCTTCAAGCCCTGGAACCCACACGGAACAAACCAAACATATTGACTGTCTTCAAGCCCTGGAACCCACACGGAACAAACAAAACATATTGACTGTATTCAAGCCCTGGAACCCACACGGAACAAACAAAACATATTGACTGTCTTCAACTAATTACTCTGATCAGTTAATGGTTTTATCGGTCCTGAGGAAGTACTCGCTACACACTTGTATCAGTTATCAGTTGTAGGTCAGAGTTTACAGCAGGGCTGTTCAGCTAAGTTTACTCTAGGGCCAACATTTTGAAAACGGGGATCATTATAGAGGCCCAAGCCCTAGCAAAGTAAGATCATTAATAAAATAGTATCCCATGTTCGTTCTGGGGCCCCATTGTGGGGGGGGGGGGGGGGGGGGGAATAGACCCACTGCCTGATCCAAACAAGCATGTGTCAATCTTGCCTTTCCTCTGAGTGTAGTTGGTAAGCCAGACCCTCTGGTTACACCCAGATGCCTCATTTTATCCAGACCATTATAATCTTCTGTCTCTACTGATTCTATTGCTTGTTCCTAAAGGGCCTTGACCACATCTGCCTTGTCATGTATCAATTCAACACCCAGTGGTGTGGATCCAGCCAATCTGTCTGCCTGTTCCTTACAACCAGTGAAGGAGAAGTAGAAGAATCTGTCTTGAGGATTGAATTGTTACACACTTTTATCAGTTGTAGGTCAGACTTTACGATGGGGTTATCTAGTTAAGTTTACGCAGGGACCGAAATGTTGAAATTGGGGATCATTATGGGCTAGAGCAGTGGTTCTCAAACTGGGTGCTGTGGTACCCAGGGGTGCTGCGAGCATTTGTTAGGGGTTCCACGGCAATAATCAAGAATATTTCAGTATCTGTTTGAGATCAGCGAAAACAGCAGTTTAAAACAGGAATACCGCCAAGGAAGCCAGGAAGAGTTCTGGATTAGGATGTATTAAGAAACCAATGCTATTGGCAAGATTGCAGTGCATTCTCAACGTATACAGGAGCAAACTTTATGGGTCAAGTAATTTGAGTGTAATATTAACGCAACTTCCCATAAACATAAAGGAAATACTGAAAAATTTATCCAAACAGTTTCATTCACTTCGTTAAAGACAACTGAACATTAAATGTGCACTGTTGTTTCTTCGGTTCTTTCCCAATATATCCCCCCAAACAGACAGCTGAATATTTTAAGAGGTGGTAAATAGGCTGCATGCAGTCATTGGACCTAGGCTGCACTCTCTCATAGGATGTAGGTGGGTTGGGGTTAGGCCCAGTTCAAGATGATCAGATGTAGTCAAAAGCGTTAGGAAGCCGAGAAACCCGTTCTTATTGGAATTGTCCTGTGATGTTATCTGCAGCGGTGGGAGGAGGTATTGGGAAAGCACTGTTTCGTCTTTTCCTAAGTATTCAACCCGCTTTAAGGGTCAGTGTGCCAGGAATTAATTTTTTTAGTCTGACAAGGGTGCCGCAAAAAAAGTTTGAGAACCCCTGGGCTAGAGACCCCAGCCCCAGCATAGAAGGATCATTAATATAATTGGTAATGATCCGTGTGCCACTTGCTAAGTCTTCGCTGGCCAGATTTGACCTGCCTGTGGGCCTCAGTTGAATAGCCATTGTTTACAGTAAATTGGTGATCCCTATGGCTGTTCCACTTCTGTGTCAGTGAAAACTGCACAAAATATACTCACTGTCCTTTGTGAAAAGTTGGACATAAGCAGTTCTGGCAAATACTGACAGCTCACACATGCATTAAATGCATAAGATGGCAGCCAGAAGTACCAGTATCAATAATCTGTCAGCAGAACTGCAGTTTGTCAGTTAAAAAACAGCAGTCACAACAAACCAGCAATTGTACACGCATTACTGCATAAGGCATACAGTCAGTTCTGTTACAACCAGCCACACTTATATATCATCATGTAACAGATCCTTTGCAGAACGTCAATCTCATCACAGTCTGCCTGAAAGAAACTCGGTCAAGCTCTCCCGCCTCATGTACTTCAATATTCAAGGAGTCACTTATATCCTGCGCCCATTTTCATGTTGGTCGGCCCTGCCAATCTTTCCTGATAACATGCTTTCTGCTATTATTTTTTTCCAATCTGCCATGGCTCTTGATATGACCAAAATATTTCAGATTCCGAGACAAGATGCTGTTTATTAGAAATTCTTCTTGATGTTCTTAACGCTCAAGGGAAAGGTGAGATGGATCAGACTCTGGTACCATCAGCATTGGAAATCTTTGCTTGCTGCTGAAGATGGGGACGGAGTGCTTATGGGAGTGTTCTGAGTGCTACGATGTCGATCCCTAATTCAACATCTTAATGTTCACATCTTTTAAAATGTCAGTATTTCTTCTCTTCTTTGTCCATGGCTTTCTGTGAATCATTCTATAGCACTTACATAACACTGAAAAACAACAAGAAATCTTGAGTAGATTTAAACACATAAATACTGCTTTATTGTTCTTCCAAATCATTTAGGCTAAATTAAGAATGATGAGACTGTGAAAGCCTGATTCAGAATCTAGACTGTAACTAAGACAAGAAGCATGCATCAAGTAAATTGCACAAGTATTTTGTCAGCATAAAAACACTCCCAAAATTTCATGGCAATATAAACAATTTTCAAAAATAATTTCTTTAAATTAAATTTTAGAACTTTTACAATCTGATTATATATTTTATGTTAAAATTATCACAAACATTCATTAACTGGTGCCTGCGCAGAATAGAGGAAATTAAATGATATGATAAAATCACTAATGTAGAGCTTTGGGAGAGAACTAAACAAGTTCCATTGGACCAAGAGGTGAAGAAAAGATGCTGGTGCTGGATAGGACACAGGCTGAGAGCACCTGAGAGCAATATAACTAGAATACTTTTGCACTGGAACTCACAGGGGCATAGGAATAAAGGAAGACTAAACAAATACATGGAGAAGGGAGCTGGAGAGAAGGTTAAAAAGATGGTTAGAACATGGGAAGAGCTGCATGCGATAGCGAAGGGTAGAACGACTTGGTGTGAGTTGGTTGAGGGCCTATTGGGGGTTAGAAAGGCAGAAGAAATATTACAATAATTGATAATATACACTTATATTTTTAGTGACAAATTCACATTACATTTACTAGTGTCCGTCTTTTGGGATCATTGTTGGGCCTAGAATCTTCAGCCTGAGGATTTAGGGCCCCATGACTAGTGCAGTCACCACAAACAGGCAAAATGGTAAGATTTTTATATTTGTCTTTGACAGAAAAACTTTTCATCAACTTATTAAGATTTCAGACCTAGGTTTCCCAACTCAGAGTCCTGCATTTAAACCGCTTGCCCAGTCATTTGTGTTGCAACCAATAAATACTAAGAAATGGAGAATTTAAATTTGTAAATGACTGTTATGATAAAACTGTCAAATTGGTCATCAAATACCGATATTTGATCTAACATAAAAAAAATTTAAAAAAAGATACAATTCACTGAAACATATTGAGGGAAAGTAAAAGGAAAGGACCCTTTTCCACGCCTTTAGGTGTATAGGGCTAGACCTATATTTTTATAGACCAATCAGCACAAGAGGGGTGATGTGATCAGCATCACGCTGGCCGCCTTTACTTCCCAGGACTGCACCAGGCTGGGAGCCAAGGTCATTTTTGAAAATATTCAGGCTCCACCAGGGAGCAAACCCACGACCATCCGATCCGCAGGCAAGCGTCTAGGTGAGATTGATGCAGCGGGGAGTGACGAGGGGCTCTGGCAGATGCTTGAGTCTCAGAGGAAAGGCAAGACGGATGTTTAATCAGAATGTTACTGGCACCATTAGTATCGGAACTTTGCACTGGCTACTGAAGATTGGGACAGAGCGCTTATGGGAATGCCCCAAGTGCTGTGATGTCGGTTCTTAAATAAACTCATTATACCTTACCAAGGCTAATTACTAAGTATGTACTCCATTCATAACTATAGCTACAATTTCATCTAAATTTCATTAATTTCATTAATATTTTCCACTGCATTGTTTGAATCATTTTGCTGAGAACTGCTTTAAATTTTTTTTTTCTAAATTCAATTTTCCAACAGTATGAGTTTACTGCTAACAGCAAAAATGATCAAATCACCACACTAGAGAATTTTGAAGGTAAAAAACACTGGTACAATTTGTGCATGAAAAATATGACCTGGTCTGTACAATCAAATCACAGTAGAACATGAAAATTGTAAATGTAGCAACAATTCAAATATCAAATACTGGGTAGTTAGCATCCTTTGGATATTTTCTCCAGGTCATGCCAGTGTGTTGAAAAATTAGCAGGCAAATAGACTGGCCGGTTCTGGGCCACTTGGAGGTGAGCTGATGTATGACAAGTTGGATGTTGTGAGGGCCCTTTGGGAGCAAGTGAACAGTGCCGAGGCCCAGATAGATCATTACAGTCTGAGGAGAATGGTACTACGAGGACTTACAAGGGAATCTGGCTGACGCTCGACACTCAGGGAAGAGGCAAGAGGGATATACAATCAGACAGTTACTGGTACCATTGGGAATTTAACTCTTCACTTGCTGCTGAAGATGGTGATGAAGCGCTTATGGGGGTGTCCTGAGTGCTGTGATGTTGATTCCTAATTCAACATTCAACATTCAAATATCACCCCCCCCCCCCCCCCCCCCCCACCTCACCCCCCATTTCAATTTTTAGGTTTTCTCACTTCACACAGTGAAGTGTATAGGATGACATGTTTTCCTAGTTTTTTTGTTTTGTTTAAAATTTAGGGAAATATATTTAAAATGTTTATTTCTTAATTCTGGGCTAAAAAATACAAAACAAATAGGATCATGTTATAAACTTGAAACAAATAGAATGATAATTAAAAATAAAACTCATAAACGAGAATTAATTTATGCTTACAACCTTCAGTTAAAGTAACGTTAATCTCCCAAAAACAGTAGGTCACTTTTCATTCACAAGTTTGTTGGACTGGTTGACTTTCCTGAAGGTTATGGGTGTTTCCCGCTCTGTTGTTTGCTTTGTTTTGTCTTGCATTTACATTTTCATTCTGAGAAAGAGAATGCCTGTGACATAGGTTGCAGCACTCTCTAGAGGGGTTGAGTTAGGTTCAGATGCTCCATGCGTTAAAAGCACTGGCGTGCTAAAATATACAACACCCAATATCAACAGTATTGCGGAACACCCCTCTGACCTTGTGCGAAGGTCATGGGGCTCAGGAACTACCAATCAAAAGTGACCTGGTGTGAATATAGGCAGGGCATGGAGAGATTAACATTGCGTGTTCTCAGGCTTCAAACCCAAGGTTGTTTATATTGCAGTTTTGCTAGTTATGAAATCTTTACAAACATCTGCTTATTTTAGAAATATGTCTGCAAACATGATAGAATACTATACTTATTTCTAAAAGTAATTAACATGTTAATGCAACCATGTTTGATTTTTTTTCTCATTATATTTATACCAAATATTTTATATTTCTCTTTTCAAGTATATGACAAATATTTGAAATTGTTCTGGAAATTTATGTTACCCATTAACTTCTATAATTTTTATATATTAATTTTTCATTTTCTCATTTATGTCAAATAATACTTATCACAGTTTTATTCATGCACACATAAAGTGTATTACTCACCTTTATTCCCAACTTTATAAATTAATAATTATTTTAAGGTTGCAAATATTTTACAAAGATTTAAAAAAAAAAAGGCAACCTCCAAATTCCCAGTATATTTCAACAAAAATGCACATACATAATGAAAAAATGATTGGAATATTCTAGAAGTATGAGTCTCTTATGCTTGATTATGGAAATAATTTAGTAAAGTGTTACAAATGTAGAAAAAAAAAGACCTAACGTGTCTTTGTAATGTCGATAACAACACAACAGTTAATGTTGCAACAAAAGCATATGATTATGCAGCAATGGCGGTTCTAAAGTACTTGTTCTCTCTGCCTTCAGTGACCACGGTAATAGGCAAAAGTGGATGGGTTGTTTTTTGCAAGAATCTCTGCAAGCAAAAAAAAAACAAGCGATACATTTTAGCATGTTTAATATGTGAGACCTGGACACTTACTAAACAAGTTGAACAATAAATGCTCTTGAATACAAATGTTATAGATGTTTTCTAAGAATATCCTGGGTAAAGAAAAGAACAAATGCATCCATACTTTTAGAACTGAGTATTGAAGAAGGTTGGCTATTAAAAGATGATAAAACACAGAATATTTAAACATTTTAACCACTTGAAACATCACAAAAGTTTAGAGAGAACAGTAATAGAGGGGTATGTGCCTGGGAAGAGTGGAAGAGGAAGGCCAAAGAGAAGATGGGTGCAGGATGTGGCAGATGATCTCCAGATGGATGTATCAGACGCAGGCCATCTTGCTTGTAATCGAGAAGTTTTCGGGAGAGGTTATGGGAGCAAGGTTCAAAGGACATGCTACTGACTGACTGACTGAATGTTTAATTGACACCACAGCACTTGCGACTTTCCCAGAAGTGCTCCATCTCCATTTTCAACAGCAATCACAAAGTTACAATTCTGATGTAACCAGTAACAGTCCAAATGTATACCCATCTTATCTTACCCTTGAGTGTGATCACTGACCAGATCCCCTGATTACTTGTTGCAACACCATTCTCCTCAGACCGTGTTGATCTTTGTGTGCCTCCGCACTGTTTACTTGCCCGCCAAAGGGATCTTATAATATCTAGCTTATCATACACCAAATTGTGCAGAACCAGCCAGTCTATCTGCCTGTTCATTTCTGAATACACAGGTGAAACTATTGAAAGGGTGCTGACTACTCGGGCCCCATGAAACGATGCTTGTAGCTCTTCATAGAGTAATCTGGTCTCCACCTTTCTCAGCATCTTAGCATATAACATTTTTGTATGATGTGATGAGTTCGTCCAGCATAAAAGCAAGATCAGAGTTAGTCATCAGGGGAAACGATGTCTTAATTCTTTCAGTCTCAAGGAACTCATCATACGTTCAAAGGTGCCTGTCTAGAAGCCCAATGAACGCAAGATGTGACGATATTATGTCTCTTTTGACTACCCCTTGGACCTCTGATGCTAGGGGGTCTCTATGGCAAAGTGGTAAAGCCGTTTACCTAGTGCTCTAAAGGTCATGGGTTTGTTTCACGGCTGCATTCTTCACTATTTCAGGTACCCCAAACCATGTCCTTAACCTTCTATTAAAAAATATAAGTTTATGTAACCTAATGTGCCATTTCAATGGTTTGAGATGAATTCTGTCCGTTTTCGTACACATACACACACATACATACATCTACACACACATGCTCTCTCTCTCTCTCTCTCTCTCTCTCTCTCTCTCTCTCTCTCTCTCTCTCTCTCACACACACACAGATACACACATGCACGCTCACACACACATGCACACAGACACATACACGCACACACACAGAGTACTGTCCAGCCTACCAAGATAAAGGGACACTCTTCTAATAGAAGAATGATGAAATGGTGCTGTGAAAACTGAAAGGATTCTGAATCAAGAGTGCAACTTTTTCACCTAGGGAAATCTCCAGCATTTAAATCTGGAATGTTACACATGGGGAAGAGAGCTTGAGAGTGATGTTAAAAAGATTGGGAGGACATGGGGTGATATGTATGTGACAGCAAACAGTAAGATAACTTGATGTGAGCTATGATACACTGTGGGATAAAGGGTGGAAACATTCAAGAAGAATGTTTTTTAGTTCATGTTTGATAACTGTGCTTTTTTTTTTATCCTTAAAAATATTTTTTTTTAAACTTAGCTTTCCAATTTTTCCAAAATTCTAAACATTCTAAACAAGTTGAACATCAAGGAAAACTGGTTCATAAACAGCATTCTGTCCCAAAAGTTAAAGTATTTTGGCCACATCAAATGTCATGGTGGCTTGGAAAAGACAAGTGATGGCAGGTGCAGTTTGTGGAAGGCAGAGCAGGGGTTGACCACCGTGAAGATGGATACTGGACATTGAAGATGCATAGGCATTAAAAGCACATGGGGCTGGAGAGCTGGCTAGGGAAAGGGATACTTTCAGGCATGTCGCGAGGAGAGCGACATTCTGTAAAAGACTTGCTGAAAGATGATGGTTAGTTGCGCATCCTTTTCAGGACGTTGCAGAACCAACCCAAACAGCCCCTGTGGTTTTTCTAGGCAAATTTATGTCCAGTAGTTTGCCATTGCTTTCTGGATGGTCGGCTTTCTTGATATGACTGTCGAAACTAACGCAAGGCACATGGCTCCCAGCTGAATGATGATGATTTTTTTCAAATTTACTTAATTCCTTCCAGTCTTGTTTTGTTCTCTGAGCTTTAGTGTTAATTGTGGTTTTTTTTTTTTTTTTACAGACAGGTGAATATCTTATTTATTATAGTGAAACATCAATTTCTAGTAATGTATTCATGTTTTGTTGCTGTTGTTGTTAATAAAGACATTATCAATGTGCTTATTTGTATCCGTCTTGTTTTGTTCTGTTGAGCTCAGAAGTTATATGCTTTCTTTCTTAATTTTATGTTAGAGGTTTGTGGTTTGAGGTTTGAACAATGGATCGTCATCATGGTACACAGGTAGTAACCCATAAGTGCTCCGTTCTACTTCTAACTCAAGTGTGAGTTCAAAGTAGCTCAGTGCAGTGCATGGGCTCTGTAGCACCGGCAAGGATCCTAATATATTTTGCATAGATTTTTAACTCCAAATGTTGCCCGGGCAGTGCTGTTAGGCTACTCTCTTTGATTTCCAACTGCCAAGCGATTTTTCAGGTGCGCAACATTACACACAGGTGTCCAATCTCACTACCCAGAGACAAGGGGAAATTATTAGAAGTCCACGTGAAAAAAATTCCAGCCCTCACCAGGGTCTGAACCCGGGACCTCTAGCATATGAGGTGGACACCATACCTCGAGACCACACAACCCCTGGGTATGAGGTTGGAAACAGTCACCCTCTTTCCTCTTATCGTCTTCATTTCTAATTAAAAAAAAAATTTTTTTTTAATCTATACCCAACATCCTAGTGTAGGAACCTGTCCTAATACTAGGAGCATCCACCAGGTAGCGGATGGTGGAAAGGCCTCTAGATATAGAATAGAGTTTAGCCACAAATATATTGAATAAGTGGCATGGACCAAAACATTTGATGGTCATTGAAAGGAGGCGAGTTAGTTGGTGGAACAGCTAGCTCTTTAAAATACCTCAAAACTCTACGACATGGCCATCGGCGGGTAAGAGGCGCCATAACCTCTCTTCCCTGCTGCTTTGCAGCGTAAGTCTCTTTAGACAAAGGCTAATAGAGTCAAACCATATACAAACAGGTGGAATGCAAGGGGAAACCATTGCTGTATTATTCACAGAAAATCATGCCTTGAAACATAACGAATTCAGATAAAGAACTGATACATGCTGCAGAAGATCACATATTGTGGAGAGGTATGATCACCCACGCCAGTCGGTAAGGCACCTGATGATGATGATGATACCCAATATGGTTCCAATCGACAACATATGCCTGTGACATAGGTTGCAGCACTCTCTAGCGGGGTTGTGTGTTAGACTCAGTTTCTAAATGTTTTTGTAGTGTTAAAAGAGCTGGTGTGCTTAAATAAACAACATGCTTTATCAACAGCATTGCTGAACACCCCCATAACAGTGTGCCAAGGTCGGGTGACTCAAGGTTGACCAATCAGAAGTGATCTAGTGTGTATATGGGCGGTCGCTGGGGAGATTATAGTGGAACTGACCGCCTACATCTACATAAAAAGAAAGGAGTTACTTACATGAGCATATGTCAGTGCATTGTGCTGCTCTTCTTTGGAGGCATTCTTGCCAATCCACACAAACAGGTCTTTTTTGTTGTCATACACAAATGCATCCTGACATATACAGACACAAAAATATAAGTTAACACTTTCATATACTGGAAACAATATCATCAAGTGTCTTGACGACTGGCGATCATGCCTTTTCACAATCTGTGATCAGCAACTGCATGTATTGGTTCGTGTGTTGACACCCCTCCATGCCATGATAAAAGGTGTCAAGAATCTTTGCAGTGGTCACAAAATATTTCAGGTTCCCTCTTCTCATAACATGATCAAAATATGATGACTGCCTTTTTTCTGATGTTTGTGATAGGTTGTTCTCAAACCCTTTCTCTCTTTAAAAAAAAAAAATAAGATTTGCTCTTTTTGCCTATCCAAGGAATTCTGCGAGGTCTTAAGACATTTTGCATGTTTATTAATTGTCCAGGATTCACAGCCATATGTTATACCTGGCTCTATATAGCATATGAGAATGCTTTTCATATACTTTACTGATACAAATCTTCTTAATTTTATAAAATGCACTTTTGAACTTGTTCTGTTCTGTTCTTCATCTGTGTGGTACATTTTCACTGTCAGATGTTATCCATGTACCTAGAGAACATTTTCACTGTCAGATGTTATCCATGTACCTAGGCAGCATTTTCAGTCAGATGTTATCCATGTACCTAGGCAACATTTTCTGTCAGATGTTATCCATGTACCTAGGCAGCATTTTCAGTCAGATGTTATCCATGTACCTAGAGAACATTTTCTGTCAGATGTTATCCATGTACCTAGGCAGCATTTTCAGTCAGATGTTATCCATGTACCTAGGCAGCATTTTCAGTCAGATGTTATCCATGTACCTAGAGAACACTTTCTGTCAGATGTTATCCATGTACCTAGAGAACATTTTCTGTCAGATGTTATCCATGTACCTAGAGAACACTTTCTGTCAGATGTTATCCATGTACCTAGAGAACACTTTCTGTCAGATGTTATCCATGTACCTAGAGAACATTTTCTGTCAGATGTTATCCATGTACCTAGAGAACATTTTCAGTCAGATGTTATCCATGTACCTAGAGAACATTTTCAGTCAGATGTTATCCATGTACCTAGAGAACAATTTCACTGTCAGATGTTATCCATGTACCTAGAGAACACTTTCTGTCAGATGTTATCCATGTACCTAGAGAACACTTTCTGTCAGATGTTATCCATGTACCTAGAGAACACTTTCTGTCAGATGTTATCCATGTACCTAGGCATCCTTTTCTGTCAGATGTTATCCATGTATGTAGGCAACATTTTCTGTACAAATGTAATTACTATCTGGTCACTTAGCCATGTACAAATGTAATTACTATCTGGTCACCTATTCATGTACAAATGTAATTACTGTCTTGTCACTCAGCCATGTACAAATGTAATTACTATCAGGTCACTTAGTCATGTACAAATGTAATTACTGTCTGGTCACTTAGTCATGTACAATTGTAATTACTGTCTGGTCACTCAGCCATGTACAACTGTAATTACTATCTGGTCACTTAGACATGCACAAATGTAATTACTGTCTGGTCACTTAGTCATGTACAAATGTAATTACTGTCTGGTCACTTAGTCATGTACAAATGTAATTACCTTCTGGTCACACACACAAATACAAATGTAATTACTGTCTTGTCACACACACACATCAATCAATCAGGTGCCGTCTCCACAATGAAGGTTGGCTGCAATGGATCTCCAACAAGCCCTGTCTCTTGCCCTTGATGTACACTCACTCATACTGTTGTTCGTCCATCTCTTGATGTTATCCTCCCACTTGTAACGCTGTCTGCCTCTTGCTTGCCTACCTTGAACCTTTCCCTCTAGGATGATCTTTATAATACTGTTATGTCTTTTAATGTGACCAAAATATTTCACTTGTCTCTATTTTATTTCACCTAGCAACTCTCTTTTCATTTCCAATTTCCTCAGTACCTCTGTATTTGATAGCCTTTGTTTCCATGAAATGTGACCTTATCTTCTGTATATCCACATCTCCAAAGCATTGATACGATTTTCCAGTTGTTTGTTCATTGTCCATGTCTCTGTGCCATCCAGTAAGGTTGAGAATACCTAACATTTGACAATTTTCATTTTTATTGTATTGCTTACTTCTCTTGATGTCAGTAACTTTTGCATGTTGTTGAAAATGTTTTTGGCCATCCCTATTCTTTTCTTGACTTCTGTTTCACTTTTGCCGTCACATGTTATTACTTGTCCAAGATTTAAGAAATTTTTAACATGTTCCAATTTCACCCCGTTAACATTGTTAGCTGATTATTTTCTTTGCTAAATATCATGGTTTTTGTCTTTTTCAAATTATTATCTTATCCAAATTCTGCACTCCTTCTGTTTACTTGCTCCTTGCAACTCCTGCTCACTCTCTGCTAGCAACACTGTGGCTAGCAACACACACATACAAATGTAATTACTGTCTGGTCACACAGATATATACAAATGTAATTACTTTCTCATCATTCAGACAGGTACAACAGAGATTACTGTCTGGTCAATCAGTCAGGTAAAATTGTAATAATTGTCTGCTCACTCATTTTTATGGCTACAAATATAATAATGCCATTACTGATTACTTACACTGCTTTTGAAGTCACTTTTGAAAGCTCTGCCCTCTTTGACTTTCTCAAAATTTAGTTCTCCAGCATCATCAGACAGCCTTTTGGGAAGTAAACATTCTTACATTAATTCATATTAACTTAACTCTTTAAGACCCAAACAACGGTGTGAGCGTAGTTTGAGAAGTTCCGTTCTGCCTAAACAACGGTGCCATTGTTAATCGTGTATCTCTTACATTTTGCTTCGCACGCGCGTTCGTACTAGTTTCTAATGTTTGGAGGTAAAAATAACCTTTTCAGGGAAAGTCACTCTGCCGAAATCCTTTTAGTTTCATTTCTTGGACTTAACCACACGTAGATAATTTGAGAGAAAAAAATATCAAAATTTTTTTAACAGTTCATTTTCTAAGTTAGTTTTTGAGTGCACAGAATACCAATGTTCTAACCACAAGAACAGGTCACAGAATGCGTCTTTCTACGGCCGACGCTGAAATTGTTTCAGTCAGATGTTTTTAATTGTGATAATGATAATAAAAATTTAGATTTTTCGGAAAATGATTCGGACAGTGAATTTTCACCAGTGAAGCTGAGCGATCAGCTGTTCGGAATCTAGCGATTCTAACGAGTTTATTACACAGACAATGTCCCATACTACCGTATTTATGGTGTAAGAGAAGGAAAGTGCTCTAAACAAAGAGATAGTACTATACTATGGCAAAGCTACATTGAAATCATCACAGCTACAGTCTGTAAATAACTGTACAAAGTGAAAAGTAAATAGTGTGTGTGTTATGGCTCATTTTTCTGCCATTTTTTCTCTGAAATTTTGCTTAGCACTTGGTGGGAACTAAGAGCCCCTGAGTGATAAATTAACCCAGAGAGTTATCATAACTTTAGAATATGTTAGGAAATTGAACAAACTTTGAAGTTTTGTTCTCAAATTTGGATATTTACTATTTTTGTGGCTGCAAAACCATGGTAAGTGAAGAATTTTTTTGTGAAATGTTGTTCATGTGAAATTAACACCTGCTGAATTCTTCTTTTTCACTAACTATAACAAAATCAAACAAACACATATCATCAGATCAGGACTTGTTTAAGATCCATTGCAGTTAACCTTAACTGTGGAGATGGCACCTGATTGATTGATTGAATATTGTCACACAGTTCAACAAAAAGTTAAAATACCTTGCAATTTAACAGATGAACTAACAATAGAGTTCAGTAACATGTAATAGTGCTTCACTATTCCTTCCCCTGAACTCTCCATACTCTTCTCTTTTTCCCGTTCCTTCTCGGGACTGAGCCTCAAGAGGCAGGGGGTAAGAAGTGTTGGTGTTGTGGGTAGTGGGTTCTCCCCCCCCATTACTTAACCCTAGGTCTAGTGAATATCTGTTCACGAAAGGAGCGTCCATTATGGTGTCAGCCTCTTGACCTAGCAAAACCTCTATTACCTCAAGACCACTGTGCGTGGCGAAGAGTCACAGCCTCCCCGAGGTAGTCCTGGTAACTGGGAGTGGGAATCCCCAGGCAAAACACAATGAATCTAGAGGAGCAAACCTCGATAATAAACCCGGTGCACCACACCGTACTGCCCCCTGTGGGAGGGAAGGAGCCAGAGGTGTGCTGAACAGTCTTAGGAATGGAAACAAGTATGCTAGCCCCCCTGAATACTGGAAACTATCGTGAAGGCACAGGGACGATCCAGTTGCCCCAACTACTCATGCTTAGAGCCATGAAGAGCTCAGTGAAACCTGCAGGCAATCTGGTGGTGGGGAATGAGCACACTGTGAGGCCCACGTTAGCTACGTGTTAAAGGGGAAGGCAGAAACACAACCCATATTTCCTTTAGAACTGGTACAGGGCATTTCTAGCTGCTGCCCGGGGAGGTAGGTAATCCACAGACACCCCAGCACCACAATGTCCCGTTCCTTCTCATCCTCTTCCTCACCCTTCTCTACTCTCCTTTGTTTTCTTCTTCTTCCTTTATTCTCCCGAAGAGCATTGAACCTCAGCTAGTTTACATTAAGCCCTTTGTATACTATCTATTATGTTTTGGATTTTCCAGGTAATATTTTCTGCTATATGTGGTGTTCAGTGTCATGATAAACCTCTCTTAGTCATCTCTTCTTACCTGCATGGTAAATTAATATCATTACTCTTTGTTTCCTTAATGAGGATCAGCTGACAAACGATTTAGAACACTGGGTTCTCTCATGGGAGACTCAGGTTTGAATCCTCGATAAGTTTTCATGCATTTGTTTCTGTCTGGTGCTTACACAAAAATCCTTATTCGTTAAGCTAGTTAGTCACAGTTGACTGAATTAATTTCTTGGTATTAGCTTGACTGCAGTCACCAATATTTTCACCACTTAGTTATTCCTCTTGTGCCAAAGATGGCGCATAGGGCAGAGGTCATAGCTTTCCACGTCTGTCGGTTCGTTGCCACTTGATGTAGGTCTCTCCGTCCCCATCTTTCAATGTTACCAGTAACTGTCTGATTGAACATTCATTTTGCCTTTCCCTTGAGTATTGAGCATCAGCCAGATCCCCTAGTAACTCCTCGTAGTGCTGTTCTCCTCAGATAAAAATGATCTATCTGTTCCCTCTCTTACAACATCTAGCTTGTCATACAATAATTCACCATCAAGAGGTGAAGAATTGGCCAGTCTATCTGCCTGCTCATTTCCCAACACACCAGCATGACCTGGAGAAAATATCCAAAGGACGCTTGATACCTAGGACCTCTGAAGTAATGCTTGCTACTCTGCAGAACGACTGTTAAAGAGTAATTGGTTATTATTACGAGTGATTTGATAGCCTAGACAACGAAACTTCCGACAGGGACTGTACATGTTTTGAACTACTCAATAAACATTTGTACATACATTGTGGACTTTGTGTGTGTTTGGGCGAGGCAAAGGAACTTCTCAAGTTCCTAAGTAATATAATTATCTGTGGACTGTGTGTGTACCCTTCTGTATGGGAACTTCTCAAGTTCCTAAGTAATATAATTAACTGTGGACTGTGTGTATCATTCTGTATGGGAACTTCTCAAGTTCCTAAGTAATACAATTAACTGTGAACTGTGTGTATCATTCTGTATGGGAACTTCTCAAGTTCCTAAGTAATACAATTAACTGTGAACTGTGTGTGTACCGTTCTGTATGGAAACTTCTCAAGTTCCTAAGTAATACAATTAACTGTGGACTCTGTGTGTATCATTCTGTATAGGAACTTCTCAAGTTCCTAAGTAATACAATTAACTGTGAACTGTGTTGTACCGTTCTGTATGGGAACTTCTCAAGTTCCTAAGTAATACAAATAATTGTGGACTGTGTGTGTACAGTTCTGTATAGAAACTTCTCAAGTTCCTAAGTAATACAGTTAACTGAGTCCAGGTGGGTCATTGCAAACTACATACCTGTACAGTTCAGGTGTCTTGTCATCATCATGAAACTCAGAATCATCATCATCATCATCTTCTTCTTCACCAAAGTAGTCAAAGAAACCATTCTATAGCAGATAAAAGATAATTATATAAAAGATATGTACCAGACCAAACAAAAACCTGATAAATAATCTGCACGGTGGCTGCTCATGTTGTTTACAGCTAGGCTGTGATCACTCCCCCCCTCCCCTCCCCACAGCCCCTTTCCAGGTTGAAAACCACTGGTCTAATGCCTTTAGGTGACAAAAACAACAACAACACCAACATTAATGTAAATAATAATAATAATCACATCTTGTCTACCTCCTACTTTTCTTCCTCCTTCTCCTCCTCTACTCCATATTATTCCTTCTCCTTCTTCCTCTTTCTTCGTCTTCCTCCTCCTCCTTCTTGAGCATTCAGCACCCTTGAGGTTCATTGCTTCAGATATCTCCTGTTTCCATTCATCTCTGTTATTGACCTTCTCTTCCCAGCTGATGACTCAAAGTGTTTGTAGGTCTGTCTGGGTATTATCTCTTCTTGGTCTGTTTCATAGTTAACTCTTAGAGTCGCAGGGAACGCGTCATACATTCATAGGTTCCTACGTAGAAGCCCAATGAACGCATGGTATGTCGATTTTACTCTCTCTTTACTACCCATTGGGCCTGTGATGCTAAACCTTTTGGGACTCAAAGAGTTAACTCCCGTTCAGTTCTTTTAAGTACACAGTTTGTGTCTCTCTGTTAGCTCCTGTTCTCTCTATATGTCCTAACTATTGCACATTATCAGCGTCCATGATACCAGTAATTAGAGTCCAAAAAAGTTACACCCTTTACTTAAAAAAAAAAAAGGTTAAAGATCAGTACCATTACATAGTGATTTTAACTGGGAAAAACACACACTAACATCAATATTGATAAATTAGATTCCACTCAGAATGTGACAACTATTATATGAAGATCAATGCAGACAAAACAGACATTATGAAATTCTCTAGGAAAAGAAAAACTACCAATAGCAAAATTGATAAACGCCAGTTAACTCTTTGAGTCCCAGGGGGTTTAGCATCACAGGCCCAGGGTGTACTAAAGAAAGTAATAAAATCGGCGCATCATGTGTTCATTGGGCTTCTAGGTAGGAACCTATGAACGTATGATGCGTTCCTTGGGACTCAAAGAGTTAAAGCAGGCGAAGGAGTTTACCTATCTTGCGAGCATTTTTTAGAAGACTGAAGAATTAATAAGGAAGTCCAAAAAGATACAGTAAAGTCAATCAAGTATTAGGCCAAATGTCACCAATTTTGAAATAACACAACATAACATACCCTTGACCCATTAGGGTCATGGGAGTGTATCGATGGAAGCAATTCTGAAATGCAAGCAAGATCAACACAATATTCTTACCAACACTACGCTATCAATCAAGGTCAAACATGGACAGTCTTCTGAAGACAAAAGGAAAATAGTCACGACAGAAATAAAATGTTTATGTACTATGCTAGATGTAATGAGGAAAGATCAATTTAGGAATGATGATATAAGGAGGAGAGGGTGCACAGAACCAAAACTAAACTTTATCAGTAGACAACAAACCAAATGGTTTGACCATGTAACAAAACTGGCAGCAGACAGGGCCCCACAGAGTGTAGTGTTATACAGATACAATAGTAACAGATCCAGAGGTCAACCATGCAGAAGACGGACTGCAGAAATATAAGAGACACTAAAAAGTACTTTAAATGAAGCGAACAGAAGAGCCAGTTCCAGAGATCTCTTCCTGCCCTGATGCTGTGAGGCATTCCAGGAGCAGAGAAAAGACGAAAGAAGAAGTTCAGTTTCTGTTAACTGACAAAAATAGTACTGAACTATTAGTAGTAGAGCAACTTCAACTAGCAAAAACAACACTAAACTGAGTTACAGTACCTTAGTCTGAAAGTATTTAATGACAAAATAGAAAATGTATGCTTACGCCATTATCATCCTCATCGAAAGTTTCCACATTCGGTTTTCCTCCTCTCTCAGATTTAATACCCTGAAGAACTTGAACAGCCTTGTCGGTTAGATAAAAATTATCTTTATTAGAAAAAAAAAGCATGACCACTCAGTAAAATGCGGCATTCGTGGGTTAGGAGTTGCGAGTCCAACTTGTAATTCCAATGTACCGCGATCGAAACCCACTGCTGGCTGAGTGGATTTTTATATGGTATGGGGCGTCGCAGGCTGACCCAGCATAAAATTGGTACCAGGATGGCGGTCATAGGGAGCAAAGATGGCTGGTGTAATGCTGACAACATTACCCACCTAGTGTCGATGGTCTGTTAAAATATTGGCACTCTTCACATATACCTGGATCCATATAAATGGATCTTTACATTTTCTTAGACTCAGTAAAATAACACCCATTACCATTCAGTAAATTAACTCATCACCACTCTCAGTAAAATAATACTCCTCACCTCTCTCAAAGAAATATCACTTATCACCACTCTCAGTAAAAAAAATACTCATCACCACTCTCAGTAAAAAAAATACTCTTATCACCACTCAGTAAAATAATACTCATCACCACAGTAAAATAACACTCATCATCACTCAGTAAAATAACACTCATCACCACTCTCAGTAAAACAAAATTCCACATCACTCTAAGTAAAATAACACTATTCCCCACTCTCAATAAAATAACACTCATCCCCACTCTCAGTAAAATAACACTCATCACCACTCTCAGTAAAATAATGCTCATCACCACTCAGTAAAATAACACTTGTTACCACAATAAAATAATGCTCATCACCACTCAGTAAAATAACACTCATTACCACTCAGTAAAAGAACACACATCACCACTCAGTGAAATAACACTAATCACCACTCTTAGTAAACTACACTTATCACCACTCAGTAAAATAACACTAATCACCACTCTTAGTAAACTACACTCATTATCACTCAATAAAATAACACTTATCACCACTCAATAAAATAACACTCATCACCACTCAGGAAAATAACAATCATTATCAGTGGATCCCAAAATAACTCCCAGGTAACTAACTACCTTGTATTTCTCATCTTTGTTACAAGATTTTCCATTCCATTGATAAAGTTCCAAGCCCTTGTCCAGAATGAAAACATCATTTGATGTGACCCTTGACCTGTTCATTGGAACCTGTGCAAAGTAAGATACAAACAATAGGAGTTATGGGACATGTAACAAGTGTGGGTAATGGGATATGTAACAAATGTGAGGAATGGGACATGTAACAAATAAAAAGAATGGGACATGTAACAAGTGTGAGGAATGGGACATGTAACAAATGTGAACAACATGACATGTAACAATTATGATGGATGGGACATGTAATAAATGTGAGATATGGGACATGTAACAAATGTGACAAATATGACATGTAACAAATATGAGATGTGGGACATGTAACAAATGTAAGAAGTGGGACATGTAACAAAGATCAGATATGGGACATGTAACAAGTGTAAGATGTGAGGCATTTTTGTGTGTAAAATGTGTAGGAACTGGGACAGGCATGTTGACCAGTAAATTCATGAAGTGTCAATGATGCTTGAGTCAACATTCAGACCGAGAATTTGGCAGGCAAAACCTGGCTCACTGAGGTCTGTGTGAATTGAGTTGAGGCATGAGAATAACTGCCGTGCTTCTGAGCAAGGAATCATTCTAACTGTGAGGACATGATTGTTCCTCGTTGGTGTCTGGCTTCAGTTGGGAACACAAGAGACTCAGGATGGTAGTTTCTGGCCAGTTCATTGTGTAGAATACCTCATGAATGTTCTGACTCGCGAATGTGAGTATCGCAGGGACTTAGAAGTTAGTGGAAGTCACTAGTCATTTCAAAGATAATTGTGCCTGTGTAATACAACCTATTATTCACGGTGAAGCTAAGTAGGAGCCATGGAAAGTGTCCATTCTCACTGCAAGCCTTAGTGTGAGGGTTAGCCGGCTACCGTAGGCACAGAGGCGGAGACAGCTCCTGAATCCAGGACAGGAGTGGCAGCCAGGTTGATGTGGTGTTTCAGAGTGTTGCTAGTAACTATTTTGAGGATGTGGAGTGTTGGTGTAGTAAACTCTTGAATGCCATCATAATGCTATAGATGGTATCTTGTGTGATACCTTATTGCATCCTATTGGTGTCATGTTGGCAGACATGAACATTCTGTTAAATACAAGTATGTATTTGTGAACAGATTGTTATACCGTGCTGAACTGAGTTACACATCATATACAGTGGAACCTTGCTTAACGAGCATAATTCATTCCAGAATCCTATTCGTTAAGTGAAACGCTCGTTATGCGAAACCATTTTTCTCATAAAAATTAATGTAAAATACGATAATGCGTTCCATGTCGAAAAAAGTACTCACAAAATGTTATGTATAACGTTTATTCAAAGAAATTTATATACATATTGTTAAGGAGAGGGAATCATCTTCATCTTTTCTTCCACCGCGGAACGAAACCACCTGAATACGAATTCGATTTGCAAAAAAAAAAAAAAAGGCAAAATAATTATGACACATAGTTAATTATTTTTTTTTTTACTAGAAAGATTTGTTTTTGCTGACGTTTCAAAATTTGGCGAAAATGCGACACAGCATTATCATTAAATAAATTTGCAACACGCATAGCCACTTCCTTATTAGGGTGATGCTTCTCAATGTAAGATGCAACACTTTTCCATGCTTTCAGCATTTCTTTTATTTCGCCAGAAGATTATGGCTTTTCTGTTACCTCCTCCTCCTCTGACAAACTTTTCTCCAAAACTTCTTGCTGTGAAACACAAAGCAACTCCATAAGCTCTTCGGTGATCAGCTCTTGTCTGTTCTCTTCCACTGTCATCCATCTTTAATCCCATGATAGTGGCCAAAGACACAATCTCGTTGACTACAGATTCCCCAGGTACTGTCTCGAACCCCTCAAAGTCACAAATCGACAACGCTCTCTGGCCAAAGCTTCTTCCAAGCAGAAGTTAGGGTTCTCTTGGTAACCCCTTCCCCCGCCGTGTCGATCATCTTGAGGCAGGCAACGATGTGGAAGTGATTTTTCCAAAACTCTCTGAGAGTGAGGTTGGTCCCTTCAGTCACCTGAAAACAATGCTCGTAGAGTGCTTTAGTGTAGAGCTTCTTAAAGTTAGAAATAACTTGCTGGTCCATGGGCTGGAGAAACGGAGTGGTGTTGAGAGGCAGAAATTGGATCTTGATGAACTTAAATTCTTCAGGGAGGTCATCTTGTAGGCCTGGAGGATTCATGTACATATATCACAATATAACACAAGTTTGAGAAAATGTGTGATCACAAGCGACACTACGATGCTACTGGAATGAGTGCTAAACCAGACTGATGTAACATGCGCACAATTCGGCACTTCCCCTCTCCTCGCCACTCGTTATGCGAACGTCGCTCATTAAGCAAGTCATTTTTTTTTACAATTTGTTTTGCTCGTTATGAGAGGTGCTTGTTAAGCGAGGTTCTACTGTAGTATGACTGAATCATCACCTAGATACTATGTTGTATGTGAGGCATAGCTTTCAATGACTTTCAAGTGCACATAAAATGTAGCAGACAATAGACATGTAACAAATGTGAAATGTGGGAAATGTAACAAAAGTTAAATGTGGGACATGTAACAAATGTGAGATGTGGGACATGTAACAAATGTAAAATGTGGGACATGTAACAAATGTTAAATGTGGGACATGTAACAAATGTAAAATGTGGGACATGTAACAAATGTGAGATGTGGGACATGTAACAAATGTAAAATGTGGGACATGTAACAAATGTGAAATGTGGGACATGTAACAAATGTAAAATGTGGGACATGTAACAAATGTGAAATGTGGGAAATGTAACAAATGTTAAATGTGGGAAATGTAACAAATGTTAAATGTGGGACATGTAACAAATGTGAGATGTGGGACATGTAACAAATGTAAAATGTGGGACATGTAACAAATGTGAAATCTGGGAAATGTAACAAATGTTAACTGTGGGACATGTAACAAATGTGAGATGTGGGACATGTAACAAATGTAAAATGTGGGACATGTAACAAATGTTAAATGTGGGACATGTAACAAATGTAAAATGTGGGACATGTAACAAATGTGAGATGTGGGACATGTAACAAATGTAAAATGTGGGACATGTAACAAATGTGAAATGTGGGACATGTAACAAATGTGAGATGTGGGACATGTAACAAATGTGAGATGTGGGACATGTAACAAATGTGAAATGTGAGACATGTAACAAATGTGAGATGTGGGAAATGTAACAAATGTGAAATGTGGGAAATGTAACAAATGTGAGATGTGGGACATGTAACAAATGTGAGATGTGGGACATGTAACAAATGTAAAATGTGGGACATGTAACAAATGTGAGATGTGGGACATGTAACAAATGTGAGATGTGGGACATGTAGCAAAGATGAAATAAACACAGAAGAAGAAGAATTCACCACCAAGTGGTGCAGAGCCAGATAGTCTCTTTGTTTGCTAAGTAGAGTGGTATAGGTTGAAACTCCTTTTGTTTTCCTTACCTCAGTTACTGTGACACAATTTTTGGTGCCAGATACATGTAGCAATCTTGGTTTATATTCCTCTGGTTTCACATGCCTGAAACCACTGTCTGCTCCACCTTTCATTATTCTGTAATTATAATCATTAATATTCTGATTATTGTTATAAAAAAACAACTCTGAATTCAATTAGATGTCAATGTTAACTCACATCACATAGTAATAATTTTAATTCATTCAGGCTCAGAAAATAATAAAAGCTGCCTTAAAATAATTGGGGGGGCAGGGGGGGGGGGGGGGGGGGGAGAGAAGTGGAGAAAAGGGGAAGAGGAGAAAAGGGGAAGGAAGGTGGCAATGGGGAATGATTTAAAAAAATAAAATTAGTTGCCCATTCTTTAAATGAAGTAGCAATACAAACCTCAGCATTGGGGGGGGGGGGGGGGGGGGGGGGGGGGGGGCGCTGCTGTGATTTTACTAGTCACTTTTATGCACAGTAGTTTGCCATTGCTTTCTTGGTGGTCAAGTGCTCCATAACACTTTCAAAATTGTTTGCTGTCAAACTGCATATCAGGAATGATAAAACAACAAAATGACAAATATTTTACTTTTAGGGGTCAAATATATACACCTTCTTCTCCATCTCTAGTCCTGTTCTACTTTTTAGCATCACGTTTGGAATAGACCTCACTTGTGAGACTAGACTTGATTTGGGCTAGGTAGATATTGGTATTTACGGCCTCGGATATTCCATCTAAAGATAAAGTCGGGAGATGTGAACCAGCATCATTGCACACGGTTATAAACCATAAGTGCTCTGCCACCAGAACGGACAGCTGATAAGTGACTGCCCGTGTCACCGTCCGCACCAAACTCCGTAGTGACAGCAACGTTCCTCCATGTACCCCAGAGTGTTAACCGCCTGTTTGCCAGACTTATTCTGCTTTTAATCTCTGTCACACATTTTCCATCTGATGATATAATTGTTCACAGATATTTGAATTTATTAGTCTGGTCTGGTAGTCTGGTAGTCTTAGTTTCAGCTTCATAGCAAACGGGTCACCCCATCTTTTCTCCGCTCCTTTGCTAATGAAAAACACACAGAATGTTTATCACAGTTTTAGAATTGCAGTTCGTCATTGATGTTAGCAGAAGTCGCTAACAGATCAGCAGTTGCCCACGCGATCAATTTTAATCACATACGGGCACCACAACACTGCACGACAGGCATCACGCCATTTTCTGATTCTACAATTCACACCAAGACGTTGGTCACAGTCGAAAAAACATTCCAAATGCAATCCGCAGCTCACAGGGTCACGCCACGCATTCAACTCAGAAGCTGGGCGACAAAACTGTATCCAGTCTACAAATGGAACAAAAATGCATCGGCCACTGTCCGGCAGAAGCAAAAAAATTTGCCTCTGTTTCGAACAGTGCCACTGCCTAACGTCCATTTTGAAAGGAATTTATTGACTTGGTTAAGTCTTTTTCCTTCAATTGTGGAGTTATCTTCTTCTTTGATATAACCATTACTTCCATTTTCTTTTATTCAATGAAAGTCCTTTTTTAGCACTTTCCATCCCCACAATATCCAGCAGTTGTTGTAAATCAGTTGGATTTTCAGCTTCCAAAACTGTAACGTCTGAATAACGCAAATTGTTTGTATTATATTCTCCAACTCTTCTTCCTGCTTTTTCTTTAATTTCCCTCAAAAGTTTTTGGTCTTCCTTTTTGCAAACACATTCTAGTTATATTATTCTCAGGTTTTTTTCAGTGTGTGTCCTATATAATGCCAGCATATTTTCCTTAGTTAGTTGACCTGAGTTGAGTCGAGAATTGACATCACAGCACTCGGGGCATTCCCATGCATGCTCTGTCCTTCTCTTCAGTAGCCAGTGGAGAGTTCCAATACTAATGGTAGATCAGTTAGTTATATTGCTTCAATTAAATTACTGAATTTAAAAAAACACTGCAGAATATAATGACACACAGCCAACAAATGCTGGAGTTGGTTAGCAAGGTCCTGCATAGGGTTGGCAACTTTCATATTGTTACAATGGCCTTTATGTTTCCCCAAAGATTTGAGTTAAGTTGCATGAATAACTAACATCACAGAAATTTTGACATTCCCATAAGTGCTCTGCCTCCAACTTCAGCAGTCAGTGAAGAGTTTTAGTGTTGATAGTACCAGTAACTGTCTGTCTGTCTGTCTGTCTGTCTGTCTGTCTGTCTGTCTGTCTGTCTGTCTGTCTGTCTGTCTGTCTGTCTGTCTGTCTGTCTGTCTGTCTGTCTGTCTGTCTGTCTGTCTGTCTGTCTGTCTGTCCTGTCTGTCTGTCTGTCTGTCTGTCTGTCTGTCTGTCTGTCTGTCTGTCTGTCTGTCTGTCTGTCTGTCTGTCTGTCTGTCTGTCTGTCTGTCTGTCTGTCTGTCTGTCTGTCTGTCTGTCTGTCTGTCTGTCTGTCTGTCTGTCTGTCTGTCTGTCTGTCTGTCGCGTCTGTCTGTCTGTCTGTCTGTCTGTCTGTCTGTCTGTCTTGTCTGTCTGTCTGTCTGTCTGTCTGTCTGTCTGTCTGTCTTCTGTCTGTCTGTCTGTCTGTCTGTCTGTCTGTCTGTCTGTCTGTCTGTCTGTCTGTCTGTCTGTCTGTCTGTCTGTCTGTCTGTCTGTCTGTCTGTCTGTCCTGTCTGTCTGTCTGTCTGTCTGTCTGTCTGTCTGTCTGTCTGTCTGTCTGTCTGTCTGTCTGTCTGTCTGTCTGTCTGTCTGTCTGTCTGTCTGTCTGTCTGTCTGTCTGTCTGTCTGTCTGTCTGTCTGTCTGTCTGTCTGTCTGTCTGTCTGTCTGTCTGTCTGTCTGTCTGTCTGTCTGTCCTGTCTGTCTGTCTGTCTGTCTGTCTGTCTGTCTGTCTGTCTGTCTGTCTGTCTGTCTGTCTGTCTGTCTGTCTGTCTGTCTGTCTGTCTGTCTGTCTGTCTGTCTGTCTGTCTGTCTGTCTGTCTGTGTCTGTCTGTTGTATGTATGTCCCTCTTGCCATTCCATTGAAAGTTTCCCAGATCCCCTGGTCACCCATCACCCAAGTACACCATTTGCTGCAAACCTTAATGATCTATTGACACTTCTCACAAGGGGCAAGTAATTCATATTGCTCCAAACCTCAATGATCTATTCACACTTCTCACAAGGTGCAAGTAATTCATATCTGTGTACTGTGGATTTTAAAAAAAAAAAGAAGAGAGGTACAAGAAGATAATCAAATGCAATGCTATGGGATCTTCATAACCAGTCCAAAGGCTGAACTTCCATGGTGATGAAGATGACGATGAAGATGACGATGAGGATGACGATGAGGTTGACGATGAAGATGACGATGAGGATGACGATGAGGATGACGATGAGGTTGACGATGAAGATGACGATGAGGATGACGATGAGGATGACGATGAGGATCACGATGAGGATGACGATGAGGATGACGATGAAGATGGTGATGATGGTAATGTATTCAAACATACTAAATAATTTATAATTATCCTGCCATCCTGGTAAACACTACTAGCACATGACAAAATCCAACCTACGTCATGGTCTTAAAATAGGATTTAAACAGATCAGATTCGTGACCTTGAACTTCACGGTGTTGTATTGGCACATCATCCAGAAGTGTGTCAAGTTCAACTGTCTTGTATGCTGCGGTACAATACTCATCCTGCACAGAAATAAACAGACAGTGAGGCACAGAATTTTGCCATTAATCAGCGTCCAGAATTTTAAATGTTTTTGAGAAATTAAATATTTGAACAACAAAATTCTTTCTTTCTTAAGTTTCTCTAATATTTTACCTGTCTCTAAAAAAAAAGATTTTTTATTTTTTATTTTTTTATTGATTTTTCATTGAATGCTCTGCTGGTTAATTTTCTAAATCTTGTATTATTTCAGTTGTCCGCTTGCCAAACCATTGGATCCCAAAAATAATTTTGTATAGTGAGATACAGCAGGGTGGATGCACTTATGGTGGCCAGAAACAAATGCTTTAAGGACACACTAACGGCACCACTTAAAGACTTTAATACAGACCCTGATCTTATGCAATATATCTCTGTCATTGAAGCTTAGAAAAAGAATTCTTGCTTGCTACATACATCCAGTTTTAACATATGGCTGTGAGTCCTGGAAAATTGGTAGGCAGGCAAAACAATTTCTTGAGGCCTCAGAGATGTGGTTTTACAGAAAAATGCTTAAAATACCTTGGACAGCCAAAAAGAGCAACCAAGAGATTTTGAAAGAGGTGGGAGCTGAAGACAACTTATCACAAACATCATTTTTTGGTCAAGTTATGAGAACAGGGAAAACAGAACATGTTGTGACCACTGGAAAGATCTGTGGAAGGAGGGATAGAGGAAGACAACGAGAGAAGATTCTTGACAGCCTTGTTGCATGGCATGGAGGTGTGTCAGCACATGAACTGATACATGCTGCAGGAGTTTGCAGATTGTGGAGAGGCATGATCACTACATGCAAATCGGCAAGGCACCGGATGATGATGATAATAGACCCTGACACATGGGAGGCTGCTGCACAAGACTGGACTACATGGCAATCACCTGATTTCAGAATCAAGTATGTTTAATAATCTATTTGTTTTATAAAGAAACTAAGAATTATATTTACTATGCACTAAGCCCAAATGTTAAAACCATGTGGTATTAAACATTGTTTACAATTCTCTAACCCAGGCAAAGAAATGAGTCTTTGTCTAATATTACATATAATTACATGCCAGTTCACCCGAGGAAGCAGGAGGTGTCAGAAATATCCCATAACTAGGCAAGCTTTGTCCTTCTTTACCTACATGGTGGAAGCTCCAGACATTGTGGCTCCAGGGGAAAACACTTCTTAACACTCAATAAGAAGGGGTATAGTCAGTAACTGACTGACAGCCACAAAGAAAGAAAACTGTAGTTTAAAGTGTCTGAAAACCTACTGAGTGAGTGAGTTAGTTAGTCAGTGAGTCATATAATTAATAATTTCAGCATAATCCATAGTTTGACCATTGGTAGTGATAGTGGACCCAGCCAACTTATCAGCTCTTTCATTCCCATCGATGCCCATGTCCCAGCATGAAAATAAAGGTGACTTTACACACAGAGGACTTCTGCAATGACTCAAGCCATTGCCTTCGCACTGACCCTGCCTGTACCCTCCGGATCACACTCACTGAATCAGTGAGTACACTGAGAGAATGCATGGGATCCAGTCCAGCACCTTAGGCCTGTCCCATCAAGGCTCATTCTAGGATTTCTCTGAGACAGCCTCCCTTTCTCATTCGACTCACTTGTAATTAATGTAATCCTTTTTTGTCAGCATGATCAACATTGCTGTCATCATCATAGAGACTGACTACTTGACATACTGACCTGTGTGCTGCATTTTCCTATCCAGAAATGAATATCATACAACAGTTGGTCTCCTCCCTGCTCCCTGTAGGTCTGAGAATAAGAATATATAAAACTGTATCAATCTACAATTTTAAAACACAAAAATGTATGTGAATTTAACACTTATTCTTCTCCTTGAAAGATATAGAACCGAACGAAAAGTTCTCCTTGAATTAAAATTTGACATTACGGCACTCGGGACACTCCCATAAGCGCTCCGTACCCATCTTCAGCAGCAAATTATGAGTTATAACTTAGATGGTGCAAGTAACTATCTAATTGTATATCTGTCTCAACCTTTCCCTGAGTGTTGAGCATCTGCGAGATCCCCTGGTAACTCCTCACAGTGCCATTCTCATCAGAACCTAATGATCTGTGCCTCCTCACTGTTCACTTGCTCCCGAAGGCCGAAGGGCCTTCACAACATCTAGCTTGCCATTTATCAAACTCACCACCAAGGTGTGCAGAGCCAGCCAGTCTATCTGCCTGCTCATTTCTTTTCTTCTCCTTTTAGGTGCATTGTCCCTAGAAGGTGTTGGTGATCATTACTCTGTAACCCTCTCTGTGACTGAATAATGTTTAGGATGCTGTTGCTTACATTATTCTTTTGCTGCTAGTTATTTAAACTGTTCACATACTACTATCAGGCAAATACTGTGGTGTAGTGGCTAAACATTCACCTGTGGATCAAAGGTTGGAGGTTCAAATTTACATCAACCCTGATTTTTTTCCCCACAAAAATGACACCTACTCCCAGGTTGATAAAACCTTAAGTGGGTACCAGATAAAGTCATGGGAGGCAAAAGGTTGCCAGCGTAATCTTGACCACATCTGTCCAGCATAATGTTGACCACAACATTCACTGAATGCTGACTGGTCTATTTTGTTCTGAACGAGAAGCACATGGGCATACTGTTTGTTGCATGATAAGTGGTTAGGACTATGTTGAAGAACATGCACAAATCAGAGGACCAAATGGATCATCACATTCTGGTGAGAGTGATGCAGCGGAGAATAATGAATTTGTGAAAATAAGTTTAGGAAATGAACTGATTATGGCGTAGACAAAGGGGGTAAACTGTTAGCTTGATTCTGGTGAATGCAGTTCGTTCCAGCTGTGAAAGGATTAACTGTCTTTTCATCCCTTTTATCTAAGCCTCCATGCACATATGCATGCATTTTAGCCATCTACTGATTCATCCACCATGGAGGTAAACTTGACATAAATGCCTGCTCAAGTCACAAACACTATTATCTGAGTTAAATAACAAAGTGAGACACACTCGCCTATACAAGAAATATAGAAGTATAAGAGGAATTAGCTTCTTTATCCCTACTTTATGTTACCAGTACCAAACGTGGACAATGAATAAAGCACTAGAACAGAAAATAACAACATGTGAAATATGCTGTCTCCGCAAGCTCACTAACAACACATGAAGAGAAAGGGGTACGTAAACTAGCATTAACAAGGAAGTTGGAATAAGACCATGTCTGGATTATATTCACAGACAAAGAATGAAATGGTTCAGCCATCTAATGAGACTGCAGCCAGACCAAACTGCATATGAGACTTTTTACAGCAGAACACCTGTGAGGAAGATAAGAGAAAGATTAGGAAAGATATTGATAAATGGTGTTGCTGAAACCAGCAACAAAGATGAACAAATTCATCACCCAAGCCATAGGAGAAGCAGAAGATACACAGAAAGCTGCAATAATGGGCTACAAGCTGGTATCAGTGAGACGACAAAACCACAACACTGGGCTACAACCTGGTATCAGTGAGACGACAAAACCACGACACTGAGCTACAAGCTGGTATCAGTGAGACGACAAAACCACGACACTGAGCTACAAGCTGGTATCAGTGAGACGACAAAACCACAACACTGGGCTACAACCTGGTATCAGTGAGACGACAAAACCACGACACTGAGCTACAAGCTGGTATCAGTGAGACGACAAAACCACAACACTGGGCTACAACCTGGTATCAGTGAGACGACAAAACCACAACACTGGGCTACAAGCTGGTATCAGTGAGACGACAAAACCACAACACTGGGCTACAGCCTGGTATCAGTGAGATGACAAAACCACGACACTGGGCTACAACCTGGTATCAGTGAGACGACAAAACCACAACACTGGGCTACAAGCTGGTATCAGTGAGACGACAAAACCACAACACTGGGCTACAAGCTGGTATCAGTGAGACGACAAAACCACAACACTGGGCTACAACCTGGTATCAGTGAGATGACAAAACCACAACACTGTGCTGGTATCAGTGAGACGACAGAACCATGACAATGTGCTACAAGCTGGTATCAGTGAGACGACAGAACCATGACACTGTGCTACAAGCAGATATCAGTGAGATCACAAAAGAAGAAGACAGGGCTGTTACAATCAGAAGTGACCAGATTTAGCATTCTTGAGGTAACATTGTTAAGGCAAACTAGTCTCCTGGTGCAAGCCTTGCATTTTTATGAACCAGCTGGCACTCACTCAGTGGGCTATGTGGTCACTATCATACCAGTTAGGTTTACTTCTCAGGACAGTGACGCTTATCAGGCAACCACATAAAGCATGACCAAGGAGATAGCTGCAGCTTCTAGAGCACTAGCATGGGTATCCAAGCAAACTGCCATACAGGCAGCAATTGAATCAGACTTCATGAACATGCAGTAGGCAGTATGTGTTCCGAATGGGTAGAAAGCATTCGAAAATTGCACTTAACCTCCCTCACCTGGGTCTACACACCGGGTCATGGGGGCATAAAGATAATGAGTAAGCAATGCACCAACGCATGTGGGAAGAAGCATAGACAGAGCAGATATCATTGACGCTGAACAGACTGGGCTAGTGGATAATGACTAATCTCTGACACTAACATGATTGCATGACATGAGAGTAAAGCATGGTGAAGCAAGTCTATGTCGTCACTGAGACAGAGACAGGAGACATTATAACCAACTTCTGATGAGAACAATTAGTAGAAGTTCCTTGGAGTGGCTGCTGCATCTGAGGATGGAGCACATATGGGAATGCCCAGTGTGTAGTGACATAAATTACGATAACATAACATAACTTCCAAGAACAATTTCTGGTAATGATTTAAAACTGCTACATGGGCAGATGTTGAGAAGTGAATCTGAAGAGGTTTATAAATTGAGAAAAAAGGCTTCTTTCTGTGTATAATACTTGGTTGAAACAAAACAAAAAAAACACAGTGACATTTGTCATTGCTCTTGTGGCAATAAAAGCAAAAGCTGCAAAAATAGTGAATTGCTTTTTCGGTGCTGACAACAACATTCTGGTGAAATTAATTGTAATAAAATGACATTCTTGCAAAATTTGTCAGACGCGCATGCACGCATGCACCCACCCACCCACCCCCACACACAACACACACAAAACACACACACACACATGCACGCACGCATGCACACACACACACATGCACAAACTGTATAAAAGTCAGAAGTGGAAGTTGAAAGAAAAAGAGTAAAAGACAACAAAAGATAGCTGTTTATCAGTGTAGTGCCCATGTGTTTGCTTGAATATAGTCCTTGATGTTACAAACCAAATTCTTGAACAGTGTGGACACAACATCAGTTTATGTCCATAGTAGCTCATGTTTCCTTACTTCTTCTTCTTCGCATTCACCAGCTGTACACTCTGGCGTAAAGTTCTGGTTGTTCGTCCACTTCTGGACTGCAGTCCTGCTCCAGAACCTGAGTGTTGCGTGTGCATCAGTTTTACAGATCTGATTCAATTGAATGTAGACTGCTGGTTCCTTGCCTCTCAGGCAGATGCACTCCGACTTCAAAGGAAGCTCCCCAGTTAGTCGACTCTTACGACATGCTTTTGGGGAGGCAGTGGGTCTATTCTTGTTTTCCCCACAATAGGGCCCCGGAACCCACACGGGGGGGGTTTCCTTACTGATATTTGAAAACCTTGAAATATTTTTTCTTTTTTACTAGCTTGTGGTTCCCATTATGGAAAAGGACTTATCATCCACATGTTATCACTATTTAAATGACATAAAATGTTTAATTACTACCAAGAGGCAATTATTGTTTCCTTATAAAAATAGTTTAGGGCAAATTCTTTCTTGTCCATTCAATTAAACTTAGCAATGTTACAATCTGTTACAATTAATACATTATATTCACAAGATTAATTAATCAAATTTAATTGAAAAGATATGTATCCAAAAGTGAAATAAAAAACTATATATATCCACAGATTGGTTGAATAGGATATTGTAAAATTTACTACTACGACTACCTCCCCATTGCAGTACTTCTTTCAGTGGCCATATTTGTAGGAAAAGCTAACATGAATGTGTAATGCAGATATCCAAAACTGGCCATAGTAGCAGGGAAAGCTAACATGAATGTGTAATGCAGATATCCAAAACTGTCTATAGTTGCAGGAAAAGCTAACATGAATGTGTAATGCAGATATCCAAAACTGGCCATAGTTGCAGGGAAAGCTAACATAAATGTGTAATGCAGATTTCCAAACAACTTTGTACAAGTTAAGCACACAAAAATACATCCCATCCACATTTTTATTTGTCGACTTACAGCCTCTTCTGCATCACAGAACGTCTAGCTTGGTTTTTATTTAGGTCAAGAACAAAGTTACATGTATAAGCAAAATTTGAAATGAATTTTAAAAAATCTTGAAAGGAAAAAAATGAAATAACTTCAATGATAGACATATGGCATTGATGAACATGCTTTATACTTTACAAAAGTGTTAACTAAAACAGAGAGAACTAATAGCTTGCAGTTCCCAGCACTTAAAATTGATTTAATGCAGAAAATCACTAAGTCTTGGGTTTGATTCCCCGTTGAGTACAATTTTTGTCAAAAATGATGTAGACTCCCAGGCTGACCCAGTAAAAAATCCAACACTAGCCGTACACATCACCATACTTCTGACCATCATTCTCTTTACAGTCCTCCCATTTGTATCATTGTCTATCCTCTTCTTTGCCTACATTTAACTTTTCCGTCCAGTGCATTACATGCATTCAGCAGCAGACAGAAGTCTGACAAAAGCAGTCTGACACTAGAAATGCAGTTCCATATCAATGGAAGCATCAAAATATCAATAGGTGCACAAGCATTAAATTGCATAAGGTACAATTAGTTCTTTAGAGTCGACGTGGTGTAGCCGCTAGATGCTCACCTGCAGATTGGAACATCATGGGTTCACTTCCTGGTAGAGCCATACTTTTCTCAAAAATGGCCTTGGTTCCCAGGTCGACCCAGCTAGAGTGAGTACTCCAGTCCTAGGAAGTAAAGGTGGCCAGCATGATGCTGACCATATCACCCATCTAGTGCTATTGGTGTATAAAATATAGGTCTAGCCCTAAATACCCAATACGCCTTTAAGGCGTAGAAAAGGGTCCTTTATTAACACAATCAGTTCTCTGGCAATATACCACTTGCCATTTTCTGAATCTGCAGTTCACGGCGCAAACCATGTATGGCACAGTCAAAATGCATATTAAATAAAATCTGCAGCTCACAGTGTCAAGACATACTCTAAACTTAGTAGCTGGGTGATAAAACTAAATTTTTTTCAGCCTAAGTTTGGAGAAAAATGCAACATCAGAAAAGAAAACTTGCCAGGATTTGAAACAGTAAACCAGAGTACAGGTAAACATCTGGGAGGATAATGTAGATGACAAATGGAATGACAGACATAAACTGCTGAAAATGGGTATGGAGCACTTATGGTAATGCCCTGAGTGATGGTATGTTAGTTCTTAACATAACTCAACTTAATTCACGGGTCTGCTGTCTGCTGAAGATTTCACACAGAATGGACGTAAATTTGTCTAGAAAAACCACAACAGCCAATAAATGCTGGACTTAGTTCTACAATGTCCTGTAAAGGATACCCAACTAGCTAAGTTATATAAAGCCCTGAAGTCCCTATGTTTTAAACTACAGTAGCTAATATCAGAAAACTGTAAAATATATACACCTTTAAAACATACAGATATTGGAAATAAATTGTTGTTTAGTTATTTAAAAGCAAAAATAACAAAAATAGATGCAGAAAATCACAGAAATTATACAATCCTCTAAACTAGTGAAGACATACATGAAAGCTATGGAGTTGTTTATATATATATATATATATATATTAGGAAAATTACATTAAAAGAATATTGAAAGAAAATTTCATCTGTGAAAAAAAAAAAGGAATTTTTATTAAGGCCCCTACATATTGCGAGGTCTTGAGCTGTAATTTATTTTGCTTGCACTTAAATCCAGCACTATATTCCAGTCAGTGGATATGAAACTGTTCACACAATACATTTTTAAAAAATATCTGGGTCTAGTATTATAAGTGTGATATACAAAATGATGGCAGGAAACTCATTTTTGTGTGTGTGTGTTAAGTTATAAAAAACTATAATGACAAGCAATGAAACAAGAAATCTAATTACCATGTTTTTCCATGTATACGACACATTTTTGGGGGTTCTCAAAACAGGCCTTAAAATAAGACTGCAGCTTAGACAATGAAGACAGACCTGCTGAGTTAGTAGTCTTTCCTCTTGAGTGAATGTTCATTAAGCCCATGGTTGAGCCTTTCCTGATGATGGTTCTATGTGTAGGGGCTGCATGGTTTTGAGGCATGGTGTCCGCCTCAAGTGCTAATGGTTCCGGGTTCAATCTCCGGTAAGGGCTGGGATTTTGTCATGTGGACTTGGAGTTCTAGTAATTCTCCCTGGTCTCTGGGTAGTGAGATCAGCCACCTGTGTGCATTGTTGCGCACATAAAACATCCCTTGGCAGTTTGAAATTGAAAACAGTAACCTAACATCACTGCCCTTGCACAATTTTGAGTTACAAATTGACCCAAAGTACTGCAGAGCCTGTGCCCTATGCTGAGCTTGTTTGGACTGAGACTTGAGTTAGAAGAAGAATTGAGCACTTATGCTTGTGTGCCATGATGTTGATCTTTTGTTCAAACCTGAGACATCAATCCTCTTGAGTAATTATTCATTAGGCCCATGGTTGAGCCTTCCCTGATGATGGTTCTACCCTTTTCTACGCTTCTCTCTTTTGGTCTTTCCATTTTCTTTTCCTTACAGGTGTCCATATAACGGCTTGATAGGAATGTCTGACCTTATCCATTATTAGTGTATGGTCGATGTAGTTCCAATGGCACTTCCTTATAAAAATGGATATATTATCTTGCTTACACTCACTCAAATTTGTGAATGTGTCAAAATATTCTGGTCCAAGGTTAGTGAGAATGCTGATGTGAATACTTTTCTGAAGTGTGGTATCTGCAACACCATAGATGGAAGTGAGAATAATTTTCTCTGTGAATATAGTTTTCTTCTTTGAGTTCTTTTTTGAATGCTCAGATCAGACCATCAGGTGGGTTGCCTCTATGAACTCACATGTCAGTTACAGGTCCTTCATCATTCCCTATAACTTGTGCTGCACACTTTGCTCTTGAGGCCTGGTGTCTTTTCGAAGTTGTATGTAGAGTGGGCACGTCTACAGAATGTGCTCAGGTGTTTGTGGTCCTGTTTGAAAATGCACACTGTGGGGACTGTACAAAATTTATTTTATGCATGTGGTAGTTGAGCCTGCAGTGTCCTGTTCTTAGTTGGAAAATTGTTGTTGTTGCTTTCTGTTGAGTCCGCTGATGGAATCTTGAGGATGTTTACTGTTGGTTTGTTCTCTCCACAATTCCTTGTATTCTCCCTTGATAAGTGTTATTATTTCTAGTAACAACAATGGATGGATGCATTGTTTCTCCTTTGCTCCACTTTAAGCAAGTCTCTCTGCTATCTCATTTCCTAGTATGCCGCAGTGAGCTGGGATCCACTGGAAAATGATCTGATTGTGGTGTCAGCAATGCGATAGATGGAAGTGAGAATAATTTTCTCTGGGACTCTCTGACGATGAAGATTTCTGTTCTGATGGCGATTCAATTAATACAATGGATACAATGGATACAATGGATACAATGGATACAATGAAGAAAAACTTCTGATGACAGCTATGGGAGTGAATGAAAGATCAGGGAAATATTTGTTTACATTAGTTACATTTTTTCTTTAAAACTAAGTTTTTCTGTAAAAGTTTCTTTCAATTTTTGGGGTGTGTCTTATACAAGGGAGCTTCTTATATACTGACAAATATGTTACCTAAAAAGTTTGCAGTGAAAATGAAACAAATCGAATTATCAGTATATAATAATGAACTCAAAGCAACTGTTCGACATATTGCATGAAATACTTACATTAAGGATTATATACGAATCCCCTTCAAAGAATTTTCCATATTCACTTTTGGGTAGAACTGTAACTTTGAAATTCTAGAAACAAACAAAAATTGTTAAAGGATTTAAAGCTATAAATTAAAGTTATACATTTTATAGCAGTCAGTTCAAAAATGGTAATACAGCATCAACAAATAAATACACAGTGATAGGTCAGTCGGATAATTATTATCTTCTTTTCTTCTTCTTATTATCTTCTTCTGTTGATAAGAGACTGCTACATCAGGTTGTGCTTCATTTTCACCTTCCTAGCTAGTTTATCAGCTCTTTCATTTCCAGGAACTCCACAGTGGGATGGTATCCATTGCATAACTACCTTACAATGGCTGCCTAGTTTGGAGAGTAGTTTCTGTATACCAGCTAATTTTCCACATTCAAGAGCCTGAAGGACCTATCTTGCATTTGTCAGGAATACCATGGGTTGTGAAATATAATGTATGAATTATATATAGGAAATATAACGAAGAAATATAACTAAATTAGGCAAAGCACTCATGTCTACAGCTTTTTGTCAATATGGTGGATAGGCGGGATTACTGTTTTTAGTCCTAAAATGGGTTCCAGGATGGGCTGTCCTGGGAAAGTAAAGACAGCCGGCGTAATGCTGACCACATTACCCACAGAGTGCTGATGGTCTGTAAAAATATGGGACGCTCTGCCCATATGCCCGATGCGCCAAAAGGCGTGAAAAGGGAACTTTACTTTTTACTTTACTATTTTTTGCCTCTGACAACAGTTAGCCATTGCACTTTCCTCTATACTTAGACTGAGATGATATGGATTCACTGCCCAGTTACTGAGCTGAAGCATGGCATGACACTGTGAGCTGGGGATTTCACCTGGAATGCTTTCCGACTATGCTGAGCATGGTCTGTGTTCTGAACTGCAGATTAGGAAAATGGCAAGTAGCCTTTTGCCAGAGAACTGGTAGTGCCTCATGCCATTAATTGTGTGTGCAACTCCTGATTTGTTGTAAATGCTGCTCCCACGGCACTTCTAGTGGCAGACTGCCTAGCTAGATGTTGTAAGGGTCTTTTTGAAGTGAGTGAACAGTGCAGAAACACCGACAGATCCTCATGGTCTGAGGAAAATGCTTTTGTGGGCAGTGACTAGAGAATCTAGTATGAATTTCCCTGTGTCTGTTGTCATTGGCTCAGCGACCTTCAAGTCTGGCTGGCATGGTTTGTGATGGCCCTTTGATGGCTGCCTTATGCACTTGATGCATGTGTGTGCTGTTGGCTTTGCTGAGATTACAGGCTGTGTCCATTCTGTGTGGTTTTTGTTGGCAAAGAAGCTAAGCAGCCATGGGGGTGACCTGTTTGCTCTGAAGCTGGAAATGTGATTAGCTGACCCCTTGAGGCTTACAGGGCATAAAGTAAAGCTAAAGGTTAAAGTAAAAGGTTAAAGTTAAAGGTTAGAGGTTAAAGTTAAAGGTTAAAGTTCAGAGAATAGACTTAATTGTACCGGATTTATTCCCATACAGCTTGGTCTCTCTCTCCGCAGAATGACTAGCTGCCTGCCGAGAGCATCACACAAAACACGGACTCTAAAGCTCCTGCGATGATCCCTAGGGATCTCCATTAAAACTGCACTTGTAAGCTGAACAACTCAGTCGTGAAATGAACCCACCACCTTCAGAGCGTGAGGCAAACTGCTTGACCACTTTGCCATAGAAAAGCACAATACACAAAGCTTGTTTTTCAAATTTCATTGCCAAAATATACCAATTCAATGCACAGTAAGTAAGTAAGTAAATTTTACCCCAATAGGACATCACTCAGAGAGATAAACACCCGGTGACACAAAGTGCCACCATACAAATGAGGATCACCTGTGGGGAGGTATCAGAAACCATGTTTAATCATCAGGCTATATTGCAGCCCCTGCCAGCCCCTGGCAAAAATCAGGATGGGGCTTTAAAATAGTGAAAAATTGCATCCCACATGGGGACAATGTTTTAATATTCAATGCACACCAAAAAAAACACACACACACAAACACAGACATTAACAGCATAAGTCATTGGTTGTACATACAACTATCTTCCAGATCTGCAGTCCAACCTCCTTCCCAGCACCTTTCCATGCAGGCTCAGTTTGTGCTGCCTCCTCTGTTGAACAGAGACAATGGAAACCCTTTTACTACTGTATAAAACAACACACAGATAAGTGGCAAACAAAAAGTTAAATATTGTCATGGTAATTTATGCAGTTTCGCTAATTGATTCTCCCTTTGCTTATCAGGAAAGACAACTCTATTTATGTGACACTAGAACGTAAAGATAAATAGGGTAGTTTGCTCCCCTGCTCCCAAAACAAAGTTTAAAGTCACTCTAATGATTGTAATTCAATCTTCTTTGCTTAAACATTGACAGCCATATTTTTTGCCTTAACATAAATCTAATGTATTTGCATGATTGTCTAGCAATGAAACTGTCTTCTTATGTGTTCACCCTCTAAAGGTCTTTTCTCCAGGCTATGCCGACCTAGTGGGTAATGAACAGGCAGACAGATTGGCTGGATCTGTACCACTGGGTGGTGAATTGATACATGACAAGGCAGATGTGGTCATGGCCCTTTGGGCACAAGCAACAGAATCAGTACAGAAACAAGATTATTATGGTCTGGAGAGAATGAGGCAACTGGGTGTAACCAGAGAGTTTGGCTGGCTCACTACAATCAGAGGAGAGGCAAGATAGACATATAACCAGATTGTTACCTGTACCATCAGTATTGGAACTCTGTGCTGGCTGCTGAAGATGAGGACAGAGCACACATGGGAATGCACTGAGTGCTATAATGTCAATTCTTGGTTCAACTCAACTCCACTCAACTCTCCCACAAAAGGGTGGCTGGCATATTATGTTGTGGTTTACAGCTAATAGGTGATATCTGCACCATTCAACTCAGAATTTCAAATTTCAGTTACCAGTTACTGCCTGTATTTTACCACTTTTCTGGTGTAGGCAGGGGGGTCTTTGAGCCTGAGGATTTACGGCCGCATGGGTAGTGCTGTTGCCACGACTGTGCAGGTGAGGATTTTATTTTGCTCCTAACAAAAACGAATCCCCAGCCTTACTGAGGATTTGAACCTGGGTCTCCTGCTTGAGAGCCTAGCATTCTAACCATTCAGCCAGCCGCTCCTTTAAAATTTTAACTCTTTGAGTCCCAGGGGGTTTAGCATCACAGGCCCAAGGGGTAGTCAAGAGAGATGTTAAATCGGCGCATTATGCGTTTATTGGGCCTCTAGGTAGGAATCTATGAACGTATGATGCGTTCCTTGGGACTCAAAGAGTTAACAAACCCCTTAAATAGTCGACATGCTTATTTAGGAGCAATGTGTATATTCATAAATTACCTGATCAGGAAAGAAGTAAGGACAGAACCAGTATCAAACTACATCAAGAGACACAAGATTAAAATGGTTTGGACATGTGTAAAGACCACAACTAAATAGTGTACCACAGAGAGCCCTGTCACAGATGCAGTGGAAGCAGAGTCAGAGGTCGACCTTGCAAGTGATAGATGGAGGTATGAGAAGCACACCAATAAATGAGCTGGAGGCTACTTCTAGCCTCCAGAGCTTGAGCCAGCGAAGGAAAGAAAAAGTGCTTACCTGAACAGAAAAGTTTAAATGCATGAACAGCAACCCCATGCACAGAATAACCTAACTAAAAGCTGACTGAAAGACAAAGCTTTCACTGTCTTTCAAAACTGTTCTGCGCCAAAAACAGCAACATCCTTTCTAAAGACAAACAACACAGACCCACAGCCTAACTATGCATTCACAACAACAATCTCTGGCATAGACAGAAAGGCTGAAGAATCTGAACCAGTAATATTGAGTGCAAAGACCCTTGAACATGTCTACAACTCTTACCCAATACCCAAATAGACACACGTTTACACCGATGGATTATTGAAGGTAGCAGACAAAAATTAAGGAGCTGGTTTTGCCATCATGGTGCAAAATGGGACAACAGTGGAAATGTGATGTGCCTCCAAGAAACCAAATTGCTTGAGGAAACAGAAATTAAAAACAGCAAAATTGTTTTCCTTTGTGACTCCTGAGCACATTATGAAGACCTGCCCATTCTAAATACAACTTCAAAAAGAAAACCTAGCCTTAAAAGCCAGTTATGGGGATTCATGATGGACCTGCAGCTGACTTGAGAGTTCATGGAGGCAACCCACCTGATGGTCTAACCTGAGCATACGAAACCAAGTGCAAAGAAGAAGAAGAAGAAATCTCTAGTAAGAGCTTCACTGCCTTGTGTCATTCACTCAATGACCCATAAAGTTCGGTTTCATTCAGTGTTTCTACTGGCAAGAACTTACTGACTAGGATGCCAACTGGGGATATTTTTAGGCGGGCCCTGAAAACAGCCATCTTGCGATGGTGGTGGAAAATGCCCTGAAAAAGACAGTCTCCATCTATGTATACTGGGTCAGAGTCAAACGCAGCAATACTGCTAGGGTACTCCCTAGGAATTCACTAAGAAATTTCAGAGCCCTCGAGATGGGGTGAAATAAAAGAATAGTACCAAAACTATTTTTAGAAAAGTGAATGCATATATATGATGGTGTGACCTCTGTGCTAGTGACACCACAATGCACTAATTTCACCATGGCGTTGACACCATTAGTTTCCCCACTAGATGACATTAAATCTTCAAGACACCTGCATTAAACATTTAGATACTATTTTCAAAAGGCTCTGCATTCACTGGAGCTGCCGTGGTTTAGTGGCTAAACGCTCAGCTGGGATCGGAAGGTCGTAGGCTCGGTTCCTGAAGGTGGCCAGATTTTTTTCCAAAAATGACCTTGTCTCCCAGGTTGACCCAGCCTTGAGTGGGTACAAGATACCGTCCTGGGAAGTAAAGGCAGCTGGCATGATGCTAACCACATAACCCACCAAGTGCCATTCGGTCTATAAAATACGGGTCTAGCGCAATATGGCTGAGAGGCGTGGAAAAGGGTCTGTTACTTACTTTTTACTTCTGCACTAGCTCTTCATTTCACTCTAGCTACACCACAGACAGTAGTACTCCCACCCTCCACCCCAGTTCCTCTCTCTAGCTACACCACAGACAGTAGTACTCCCACCCTCCACCCCAGTTCCTCTCTCTAGCTACACCACAGACAGTAGTACTCCCACCCTCCACCCCAGTTCCTCTCTCTAGCTACACCACAGACAGTAGTACTCCCACCCTCCACCTCAGTTCCTCTCTCTAGCTGCACCACAGACAGTAGTACTCCCACCCTCCACCCCAGTTCCTCCCTCTAGCTGCACCACAGACAGTAGTACTCCCACCCTCCACCCCAGTTCCTCTCTCTAGCTACACCACAGACAGTAGTACTCCCACCCTCCACCTCAGTTCCTCTCTCTAGCTACACCACAGACAGTAGTACTCCCACCCTCCACCTCAGTTCCTCTCTCTAGCTACACCACAGACAGTAGTACTCCCACCCTCCACCTCAGTTCCTCTCTCTAGCTACACCACAGACAGTAGTACTCCCACCCTCCACCCCAGTTCCTCCCTCTAGCTACACCACAGACAGTAGTACTCCTACCCTCCACCCCAGCTCCTCCCTCTAGCTACACCACAGACAGTAGTACTCCCACCCTCCACCCCAGTTCCTCCCTCTAGCTACACCACAGACAGTAGTACTCCTACCCTCCACCCCAGCTCCTCCCTCTAGCTACACCACAGACAGTAGTACTCCCACCCTCCACCTCAGTTCCTCTCTCTAGCTGCACCACAGACAGTTGTACTCCCACCCTCCACCCCAGTTCCTCCCTCTAGCTACACCACAGACAGTAGTACTCCCACCCTCCACCTCAGTTCCTCCCTCTAGCTACACCACAGACAGTAGTACTCCCACCCTCCACCCCAGTTCCTCCCTCTAGCTACACCACAGACAGTAGTACTCCCACCCTCCACCCCAGCTCCTCCCTCTAGCTACACCACAGACAGTTGTACTCCCACCCTCCACCCCAGTTCCTCCCTCTAGCTACACCACAGACAGTAGTACTCCCACCCTCCACCTCAGTTCCTCCCTCTAGCTACACTACAGACAGTAGTACTCCCACCCTCCACCTCAGTTCCTCCCTCTAGCTACACCACAGACAGTAGTACTCCCACCCTCCACCCCAGCTCCTCCCTCTAGCTGCACCACAGACAGTAGTACTCCCACCCTCCACCCCAGTTCCTCCCTCTAGCTACACCACAGACAGTAGTACTCCCACCCTCCACCCCAGTTCCTCCCTCTAGCTACACCACAGACAGTTGTACTCCCACCCTCCACCTCAGTTCCTCCCTCTAGCTACACCACAGACAGTTGTACTCCTACCCTCCACCTCAGTTCCTCCCTCTAGCTACACCACAGACAGTTGTACTCCTACCCTCCACCTCAGTTCCTCCCTCTAGCTGCACCACAGGCAGTAGTACTCCCACCCTCCACCCCAGTTCCTCCCTCTAGCTACACCACAGACAGTAGTACTCCCACCCTCCACCCCAGTTCCTCCCTCTAGCTACACCACAGACAGTAGTACTCCCACCCTCCACCCCAGTTCCTCCCTCTAGCTACACCACAGACAGTAGTACTCCCACCCTCCACCCCAGTTCCTCCCTCTAGCTACACCACAGACAGTAGTACTCCCACCCTCCACCCCAGTTCCTCCCTCTAGCTACACCACAGACAGTAGTACTCCCACCCTCCACCCCAGTTCCTCCCTCTAGCTACACCACAGACAGTAGTACTCCCACCCTCCACCCCAGCTCCTCCCTCTAGCTACACCACAGACAGTTGTACTCCCACCCTCCACCCCAGTTCCTCCCTTTAGCTACACCACAGACAGTAGTACTCCCACCCTCCACCTCAGTTCCTCCCTCTAGCTACACTACAGACAGTAGTACTCCCACCCTCCACCTCAGTTCTCCCTCTAGCTACACCACAGACAGTAGTACTCCCACCCTCCACCCCAGCTCCTCCCTCTAGCTGCACCACAGACAGTAGTACTCCCACCCTCCACCCCAGTTCCTCCCTCTAGCTACACCACAGACAGTAGTACTCCCACCCTCCACCCCAGTTCCTCCCTCTAGCTACACCACAGACAGTTGTACTCCCACCCTCCACCTCAGTTCCTCCCTCTAGCTACACCACAGACAGTTGTACTCCTACCCTCCACCTCAGTTCCTCCCTCTAGCTACACCACAGACAGTTGTACTCCTACCCTCCACCTCAGTTCCTCCCTCTAGCTGCACCACAGGCAGTAGTACTCCCACCCTCCACCCCAGTTCCTCCCTCTAGCTACACCACAGACAGTAGTACTCCCACCCTCCACCCCAGTTCCTCCCTCTAGCTACACCACAGACAGTAGTACTCCCACCCTCCACCCCAGTTCCTCCCTCTAGCTACACCACAGACAGTAGTACTCCCACCCTCCACCCCAGTTCCTAACTCTAGCTACACCACAGACAGTAGTACTCCCACCCTCCACCCCAGTTCCTCCCTCTAGCTACACCACAGACAGTAGTACTCCCACCCTCCACCCCAGTTCCTCCCTCTAGCTGCACCACAGGCAGTAGTACTCCCACCCTCCACCCCAGTTCCTCCCTCTAGCTACACCACAGACAGTAGTACTCCCACCCTCCACCCCAGTTCCTCCCTCTAGCTACACCACAGACAGTAGTACTCCCACCCTCCACCCCAGTTCCTCCCTCTAGCTACACCACAGACAGTTGTACTCCCACCCTCCACCTCAGTTCCTCCCTCTAGCTACACCACAGACAGTTGTACTCCTACCCTCCACCTCAGTTCCTCCCTCTAGCTACACCACAGACAGTTGTACTCCTACCCTCCACCTCAGTTCCTCCCTCTAGCTACACCACAGACAGTAGTACTCCCACCCTCCACCCCAGCTTCTCCACTCTACATACAACTTTAAAAAGACACCTGGCCTCAAGAGCAAAGTGTGCAGTGCAAGCTATGGGAAACCATGAAGGACCTGCTGCTAACATGCGAGTTCATAGAGGCCATAAACCTGATGGTCTGATCCGAGCATACAAACCCGAATGCAAAGAAGAAGAAGGTTGCCATCCCTTATGTATGTGCCTGATAATTATTATTCTTTAGACCATTTCTGTCCTTTTAACATCAGGTTTTGAAGATGTATCCAGTGGGATTCTTGGTATATGCTGCTACGTGGATGCTGATCTTCACAGTCATGAACATTCCATCTACTCATCGCTTGCATGGCCTACCACTATCTCTGCTTTCATTGTGTCTAAGTGACAATTTTTCTCTGTGGGGCCCTATCTTGTGACAGTCCTGACATATGCAAGAAGCATGTGTATGTGCCAGATGATTCTCAACTCGATATCTGTGACAATGTTGAATGTTGTTGAATGTTGTATTTAGAATCAACATCACAGCACTCGGGACACCCTAATAAGCCTCCGTCCCTATCTGCAGCAGCAAGCGAAGAGTTAAAATTCCAATGGTACCAGTAACTGTCTGATTGTATATCCATCTCACCTTTCCCCTGAGTGTCGAACATTGGCCAGATCCCCTTGTAAATCCTCGCAGCGCCATTCTCCTCAGACCGTAATGATATATCTGTTCCTCGGCACTGTTCACTCCTCATAGTATCCAGCTTACACCAGTTTCCCACCAAGTGGTGCAGAACCGGCCAGTCTATTTGCCTGGTCATTTCCCAACACACCGGCATAACATGGAGAAAATATCCAAAGGATGTTAACTATCTGGGAACTTTGAAGTGTTGCTTGCCACTCTGCATGGAGCATGCCTGTCTCCACCTTTTTCAACATGCTCTGTGAGTCGGTTACAATTGTGGCATTTGTGTCCAGTTGTTTCTCAAGCCAGCGAAAGGCAGCAGTGACTGCCTCCACATCCATTCTCAAACTAGACGTTGTGATATATCTGTGACACTTAGAATGCACTTACTTTTGACATGCCTGTCCTCTGCCGAACCGACCTTCTCCATGTTAGAGTCCTTCCAGTCATACTTCTTGGCTTTCACTAACCCTGGAGAGGAGAATGCACAGTATTTACATACTACACATGGTGTTTTACTTAGATATCACACATAGTGTTTTACCCAATTATCATACTTGATGTTTTACTCAATTATCATACATGGTGTTTTACTCAATAGTCACACCTGTGTTTACCCACATACCACATTTAGCATTTTATCCACATTGTGTTCTTAGTGTTTTACCCACATACAAAACTTAGTGTTTTACTCACATATAATACTTGGTGTTTTACCAACATACTGTACTTAGTGTTTTACCCACATACCGTACTTAGTTTTTTACCCCAAAACAGTATTTAGTGTTTTACCCAATTATCATTCATGATGTTTTACCCGATTATCATACATGGTGTTTTACTCAATAGTCACACCTGTGTTTACCCACATACCACATTTAGCATTTTATCCACATTGCGTTCTTAGTGTTTTACCCACATACAAAACTTAGTGTTTTACCCACATATAATACTTGGTGTTTTACCAACATACCGTACTTAGTGTTTTACCCACATACCGTACTTAGTGTTTTACCTCAAAACAGTACTTAGTGTTTTACCCCAATACAATACTTAGTGTTTTACCCACATACAATACTTAGTGTTTTACCCACATACAATACTTAGTGTTTTACCCACATTCAATAATTAGTGTTTTACCAACATACCGTACCTATTGTTTTACCCACATACCGTACCTAGTGTTTTACCCATATACCCACATACCATACTTAGTGTTTTACCCACATACCCCATTTAGCATTTTATCCACATAACGTACTTAGTGTTTTACCCCAATACAATACTTAGTGTTTTACCCACATACAATACTTAGTGTTTTACCCACATACAATACTTAGTGTTTTACCCACATTCAATAATTAGTGTTTTACCAACATACCGTACCTATTGTTTTACCCACATACCGTACCTAGTGTTTTACCCATATACCCACATACCATACTTAGTGTTTTACCCACATACCCCATTTAGCATTTTATCCACATAACGTACTTAGTGTTTTACCCACATACTGTACTTAGTGTTTTACCCGCATACAATACTTTGTGTTTTACCCACATACAATACTAAGTGATTTAACCACATACAATACTTAGTGTTTTACCCACATAAAATACTTAGTGATTTACCCACATACAATACTTAGTGTTTTACCCACATACCGTACTTAGTGTTTTACCCACATTTACACACATATCACATTTGACATTTTACCCACATATCACATTCTTCTACCCTACATTAACTATACAACAGCTGCTGTTGCTACTGCTGCTGCTGCTTTTTCTTCTTCTTTTTCTTCTTTTTCTTCTACTTCTTCTTCTTCTTTTTCTTCTTCTTCTTCTTCTTCTTTTTCTATACAACTATTGACCCGGCACTATACCCAGTGAAACTTAACTAATGGGAAAGAGCATTTTATACAAATGATATAAGTTTGTCCATACTTGTGAACTTTTTTAGGATGAACTAAGTAAGCTTTCTTTTCTTAGATGAGTATTTGAATCTTATTTATGTAGCTTCTCATAAAAGCTGACATAAATTTATTGTTATGTGCATCAGCACAAGTGTAGTCCTAAGCTTGACTTTAACAAATCCCTTATGTCCTTGAACTCACTTGACATTGCCCTTATCTACTGGTGTACTAGAAACGTCAGGAAAAGATAAATCTGGGAGCTTTGTTGCAGATCTGAAATACAGGAAATGACATTATTACTTACTACTGAAAAAAATTTCATTTGAGGGTTGGACATTTTGAAGAGTAAAATACTTCAGTTATACAGTTAATTAGTTTAGTTTTTACTGAATGGTACGCATAATCAGCCTGATTACATCATTTAAAATGTCACTTTTCCACACCTTCAGGCACATAGGGCTAGACCTATATTTTATAGACCAATCAGCACTTGGTGGGTGATGTAGTCGACATTATGCCGGCTGTCTTATGTACCTGGCATACATTTATGGCTGGATGAACCTGGAAGCCAAGATCATATTTCAGAAAAGTCTGGCTCTGTCAAGACTTGAACCCACGAGCTTCGGATCTGCAGGCAAGTGTCTACACCACAACAGGCCCCCCATTCCATAATTTACTTTATATAATAGAATAACAACATAGAAAAATAACAGTAATTTGTGAAGACAGAGAATTTCATATGATCATAATAAAATATGGTCAAATGAAATATGTATATATCATTTGAATATGACGATAATAAAATAAACTTAAGAAGAATTTGGAAGCAACAGAGATGTGGTTTCTGAAACGAATGTTACGAATACCTTGGACGGCCAGAGTAACTAACAACGATTGCTTGAAAGAAGCTAATGAAAGTAGATCTCTATACACAACAATAAGAAAGAGACAAACACTATTCGTTGGCCACGTAAGGAGAAGAGAGGCATTGGAGAACATTGTGACAACTGGAAAGATCAGTGGAAAGAGGCACAGAGGCAGACCAAGAGAGAGGATGCTGGTTGGGCTAAAATGATGGCACAGGGGGATATCATTAAGAGAGATGTTCCAGGTAACCAGGGATCGTGATCTGTGGAGATGCATGAGTGTCTACACCAAGTGGCAGGGCACAATATGATGATGATGATGATAATGATCAAATAAAAAGTCTCTCTTTCAGTCGTGGACTATCGTACAAACATTAAAGAAGAAAACAGGAGCTTTTCATCATAAATGCTTAAAAAAATGTATCAGAACACTATGGGCCAAGAAAAAAAAAATATTGACAACCTAAATCCTCTGAACATCAAGGAAGAATGGCTGATAAACAGCATCTTGTCTTAGAAACTGAAATGATTGGATATATCAAGTTCTATAGTGGATTGGAAAGAACAGAAGTGGAGGACATTGTATTGGGAAGGAGGGGCAGGGGCCAACCAGTACAAAGATAGACAAAGAATAAAGCAGACACTCTCAGTGGGAAAGTGCATGAGGCGGTAGTGCTGGCAAGAGAACGAATTCTTTCAGACAGACCATGATATGAGCAGTGCTCTGTAAAGGACTCCTCACGAGATGATGATAATGATATATTGTTTTGTTAACACCAGAATTGGAAAGAAGGTTGGAACAAGGCTGGGTAAAACTAATGTTTATCTCCCCAGACAAAGTAGGTTACTTTTTATTCACAAGTTTTTTTAGGCTGGTCGACTTTCCTAAAGGTTACGGGTGTTTCCCGCTCTGTTATTTGATTACTGTGATGTCTTGCATTTACGATTTCATTCCGAGAAAGAGAATGCTTATGACACAAATTGCAGCTCTCTATGGGGAGGTTATTTTAGAGCCAGTTTCTCTGTTGTTGTTTTTTTTAAGTGTTAAAAGCACTGGAGTGCTGAAATATACCACACGCGGTATCAACGGCATTGCGGAACACCCCCGTAACCTTGTGCGAAGGTTACAGGGCTCAGGAACTACAAATCAGAAGTGAGCTAGTGTGTATATGGGAGGGGTCTGGGGAGACTAACATTACTTTTACCCAAGTCTGTACCTGGATTACACAAAAATAAAAGACAATAAAGTGATTTGGTCATCTAGAAAGAATAAAGCCAGACGTCTGTATGTGAGACCTTCTTCAAAAGAACATCAGAGTAAAATGTGTAGCTGAAGCCTGTGCGTGCGCGCATGCAGACGCGCGCGCGCGCACACACACACACACATGCACGCACACAAAAATCTATCACTCAAGAAAGTTAAAAAGCCTAAGACAAAAGCAAAAAACCACAACACCGAGCTACAGCCCGTTATCGATGTGATAACAAAAGAAGTAGAATATGTTTTAAAAGGGAGAAAATCCAAAAGGTTGAGAAAGAAAGAAACAATAAATAAAAAAAAAGGGGCAGGATAGGAGAAAATGTAATCCACTTGCAATTTTTTTTAAACCACATCATCTAAACCCTTTTGTTTTGAATAGTGTTAAAACGGGTATTAAAATCTATATTTCAATTTTTTTTTACATGTGAAATTTTTTATGAAGTCACGTGATACACTTTATATCAAATCACTCAGCGTGCCTTTCATAATCAATCCAGCCACTGTTCCTGGATAGCTTACTTGCATGAGATAATACATAATGCATGTTCACAAGGGAATGATGTGTGTCATAAAAGCACACTTTCTTTAGAAATTAATTGATTGGAAACCTTTCATCTTTTCATCAAAAACATCCCCATGTGCCTTGCCAGGTGGTGCTCATCTCGTGTCACAGATCTCGATCCTGTGTGTGTGAGTGTGTGTTTTAAATTGATTCCCCTGACGATTTTTCTGTATGTATCTTCAAGTCATGAAGCATCATCTCTCTGTGTTTGCCTCTTCTACCATTGATCTTTCCAGTCATGATGATGTTCACTAGCGCCTCTTCTACCGTTGATCTTTCCAGTCATGATGATGTTCACCAGTGCCTCTTCTACCATTGATCTTTCCAGTCATGATGATGTTCACTAGCGCCTCTTCTACCGTTGATCTTTCCAGTCATGATGATGTTCACCAGTGCCTCTTCTACCATTGATCTTTCCAGTCATGATGATGTTCACCAGTGCCTCTTCTACCGTTGATCTTTCCAGTCATGATGATGTTCACCAGCGCCTCTTCTACCGTTGATCTTTCCAGTCATGATGATGTTCACCAGTGCCTCTTCTACCATTGATCTTTCCAGTCATGATGATGTTCACCAGTGCCTCTTCTACCATTGATCTTTCAAGTCATGATAATGTTCACTAGCGCCTCTTCTACCGTTGATCTTTCCAGTCATGATGATGTTCACTAGCGCCTCTTCTACCGTTGATCTTTCCAGTCATGATGATGTTCACCAGTGCCTCTTCTACCATTGATCTTTCCAGTCATGATGATGTTCACCAGTGCCTCTTCTACCGTTGATCTTTCCAGTCATGATGATGTTCCCCAGCGCCTCTTCTACCGTTGATCTTTCCAGTCGTGATGATGTTCACTCGCGCCTCTTCTACCGTTGATCTTTCCAGTTTTTGTGATGTTCACCAGTGCCTCTCGTCTCATCTCATGACCAAAGAATGCGGACGGCCTCTGGCTGATACGAGTTCTCAGAATCGTCTAAAAATACTGGAGGGTATGTGGAAAGCCTTAATGGTTTTGCACTCAATGAAAGAAGGCATGGAGACTTCCGGTCAATATGTTTGATGGGCTGGCTTTCTGTTTTAATTGTGACAAATTTTTGTTTCTGACACCTAGGTAGGTAGGTAAGTTTTACCCCAGCAGGACATCACACAAGCGATAAACACTAGGTGACACAAAGTGCCACCATGCGAATGAGGAAAGCCTGTGAAGAGGTCTCGGAAACCCCTTTCAGCTGTTAGGCCATATTTAAGGCCCAGGTATGTTTAGGGCCCCCGGCAAAAGCCAGGGTAGGGCTCCAAAATAACTAAAAATTGCATCAAACATGGGGACGACAAAAAAGTGTGATACCCAGACACAATTATAACCTAAAGCTTCTCATTCAGGGATGCTGGTTAAGCGTGACGACCCCCCCCCCCCCCAGAAAAGCACCTACCTACCTTTCTCTCTCTTTCTATCTCTCCACGCCTCCCTCTCTCTCCACGCCCCCCCTCTCTCTCTCTCTGCGGCCCCCTCCCTCCTCTCCGCAATCTCTCTCTCTCTCTCTCTCTCTAAAAATGAGATAGGGGAAAAATCATTATAGCTGGATACCCGACATTTATGTATGGTAACCAAGGTTACTGTCTAGTCAATGCGGTCACGTTCTCACAACGTGATCATCAATGAAAGCACACAAAGGCTGGCTAGCAGTGGTTCCCAACGTGGCACGTAAAATCTCAGCGGGGCGTTCTTGTTATGTGTTTACAGTAGAAATTAAAAGCGTCGGCATACCAAGGGGACCAGGCTGATGTTCTGGTGCTTTATTAATATCCTACCCCAAAAAGGGAAAATTCACATGTCACGGGACGTCTAATATTTCAGAGAGTGGTAGATAGGCTGTATGCAGTCGTGGGACGTAGGCTACATGCAGTAGTGGGACCTAGGCTGCACTATCTCGTGGGACGTAGGTGGGTTGGGGTTAGGGCCAGTTATAGATGTTTTGGGGTCGTTAAAATCATCAAAAAGCCGGGAAACCCAGTCTTACCGCCCTTTTAAAACTTGGACTGTCCTGTGACGTCATCTATGGTAGGATATTATTAAAGTACTGATGTTCTATAAATTCAAGAATTCACACAAGGGGCTGTGCCACACAAGAATGGATTCCCTCACTTAATGCTTCGTGAATACTTCGCCTAACCTCTTTATCCCATTGTACATAGAGGAGCGTGTGGCTAAACTGTTAAAACATCTGGGCTCTTATGCAGAAGAACCCGGTTCGAATCCGCAGTCGGACCCGGGAGGCTAACCCGGGAGGCTAACCCGGGAAATAAATGCCAGCAGAAGTTAGGTGTGTCAGCCAAAATGCGCAAATATAGCATTCAAGTTGTAATTGGGCACAACGCATTTACGTCTTAAGGTGAAAGCAGAAGAACTACGAAGAACAAGAAGAAAAATAAAGAAGAAGAAATAATGATAATAATAAGTCGCTGTTACAGTATGGCGTTGTTGCAGTTTTTTTTTTCCTGTCAAAAGAGAAAAGAAATACCAACCTGCAGTTTATTTAGTATGTTGATTATGTATATTCTGTAGCCTATTAGTAGTGAACAAATTTCCTTTTAAACAAACAACTAGTAGTCACTTCAAAATGGAAAAAAAAAAGATGAATGCTAGGAATAAAGCGCGTCTTACAGGTCATCAAAGAACAACAAATGAAGTGGTTTGGGCACCTGACAAGAATGCCCTGGTACTATCTGCCACAGCGAGCCACACTAAAACGTTACAACGGGTATAGAGCGAGTGAAAGACCTCGGAAAATATGGAGTGATGGCATTAAGAACTGCCTTAAAGAAATGAACATCAGTCCTAATAGTGCTCTTGACAGATCTCATTAACGATTGTTACATCTCCCCTGACACTTCGATGAGGTACAAGGTGAAATAGAAGAATAAGAAGTCACTTCATTTTTCATTTTTTTTTTTAATTAAAAAAATCCCGAATTGAAATCCATCACCGTTTTTTCATCGCCTTTTTTTCACACAGTCATTAAACATTCTATAAATTATCCATTCTTATGAGCCGGATCGGATTAACACCCAGTGATGACCTAAAACTATATCAAGGCATTTGATTGTGTGCATCACCATAAACTATGACACATAATGAGAGGCACTGGATTTCCAAATCCTCTAGTGCACTTAATGGAATCTCTTTACCACGAACAAAAAGCAGCGGTCAGAGTAAATGGTGAAACATCAGGATCGTTTGAAGTGCAGAAAGGAGTGAGACAGGGCTGCATTCTTTCACCCTCCCACTTTAACATATATGCTGAAAATGTTATGAGAAACGCAATTAGCGATGAGGCATGTGAGAGCTTTGATCCATTAAAAATTGGAGGTAATCCTATCCCAGAACTCAGATATGAAGACGACACAGTTCTCCTTTCCAGCAGTGTACAAGGTTAAGACAAAATTAATTCTTGCCGTCAAAAATTACAGCGAAGAAGTAAATCGTTTTTTTTTTTTTTTTTTTTTTAGATTTTAGAATTTAAAAACAATTATGTCCTCAGTAAATACAGCACACCAACCAGGTATCACAATCGAAAATGAAGAAATAGAAAATATAACAGATTTCGAATACTTGGGCTCTTTAGTGAACAACAGTGGCAACTGCTCAAAAGAAGTCAGAAGAAGACTTGCATTAGCAATGCAGAGATTAGATAGCATGAAGAACCTATGGCAAAGCGCTAGTAAATTAGTTAAAGTAAAAATCTTGAGATCATGCATTTTTCCTGAGGCAGCTTACGGTTGTGAGTCTTGGACTTATAGAAAAATTCTTAGAATACCATGGATCAGGAAGAGGAAAAACATCGACATTCTGAACGAGTTAAACATTAAGGTGAACTGGCTCATAAACAGCATCCTGTCCCGAAAGTTAAAGTATTTTGGCCACATCAAGCGTCATGGTGGCTTGGAAAAGATGGCGATGGAAGGTGCAGGATGTGAAAGGCGAGGCAGGGGTGGACCACTGTGAAGACTGATACAAGACACTGAAGATGCATTGGCATTGAAAGCACATGGGGCTGGAGAACTGGCTAGGAAAAGGGTTACTTTTATGCGTGCCGTGATGAGAGCGACGTTCTGTAAAGGACTTGCTGATTGAAGATGCCCTAAGCATTTATGAGATGTTGGTGCCCCGCCTTTCATCCCTTCCCTCCCTTCCAAGAGCCGTTGGTTAGTTCGACGTTTATCTCCACAGACCCCGCCCAATTATACACTAGCTCACTTCTGAATGGTAGTTCCTGAGCTCCGTGACCTTTGCGCAAGTTTACGTGGAGTTCCGCAATGCGGTTGATATCGCCTGTTGTATATTTCAGCACGCCAGCGCTTTTAACACTCCAAAAACATGGACAAACTGGCTCTAACACAAACCTCTAGAGAGTGCTGCAACCGATGTCACAGGCATTCTCTTTCTCGGAATGAAGACGTAAATGCGAGACATCGCAGAAACTAAACAACAGAGCGGGACACACCCGTAAAGTCGATCAGCCCACTAAACTTGGAAATGAAAAGTGAACTACTCTATTTGGAGAGTCTAACGTCGAACCAACCGAGCAGTTTAAACAGAATTATGGATCCCTGGGCAAACCAGTGTGTTGGGACCCCTACCAACAGCTAAACAGCTAAACAACTGCTGGAATGATAAACGTGGTGGTAATGCACTAGAAAAGCGAATTGAGAATAATCAAACAAGCGCTGACAGGAAATAAATGGATTGAGGACGTTCAAAAGAAACTCAAGATAAACGTTGATGTTGGCCCAGATTCCAGCAAGGAAATTGAAATAGTTGTACAGGATAGAATGTAAGGGAAGGATAAACTGCGAGCGATGTGCAGCTCGCATGGCATTAGACATCGTTTTTTGTCACGTGCCGGGCCAGTGTTGGGGACCGCCTTGTCTGCAAGTGGATCTGCACGCTCATTACCTTGAACACCTGCTTGCCCGGTACAAGAGTAAAGGTTATGCGAGTTATTTGTGATGCATTTAATGAGACCATGCATGTCTGATGAAGACAGGCTGGATTCTCTTGAGCATCTTGTAATCCAGTCATCTCCTTGTGAGTTGCAATTGTTTGCAGCCCTACTCTGGCTCTTGCCAGGGGCCGCGATACAGCCCAACAATAAATATGGTCTAATGGCTGAACGCGGTTTCTGCGACGTCTCCAATGTGATCCTCATCCACATGGTGGCACTTTGTGTCATCGGGTGTTTATTGATTGTGTGATGTCCTAGTGGGGTAAAAATCTACTACTACTATTGAGCATATTAACTGAATCGCTCGGTATGCAAGCCTGTGTGAATTCTTGAGTACCCAGTACGGCAGAATTAGAGGTACAACTGATAGATGAAAACGCTGGTAACAGATGACGCAAGTGTGTACATGGGGACAGATGACGCAATTGTGTACGTGGGGGACAGATGACGCAATTGTGTACGTGGGGGGACAGATGACGCAATTGTGTACATGGGTGGTTCTGTTTATCAGGATGAAAGATCCTGCTGGGGATTTTCAGCGAGAGTGAAGAGAAAGGTCGTCAGTTGTTGTTGTTGTTTTTATAATCTACAACTTCAAATATCTCAACTGAGGTGGAGGCAGTCACAGCTGCTCTGGATGGAAAGCAGAAAATAAGAATTACCAAAAGAAATGGCCCAGGATTCAACAGCCCGAGAATCGCTGCTTTAAAAACCTGTTCTGCCTGAGAGAAGTGGGTCTAAGTTCAGTGATTGATCACATGCTATCTAGTTGAACCCAGATTTAAGGGATTATTAACTCTTCTTAATCCAGTCGTCACTTTTGTTTAGAACTATAGGTGAACCCTGAAATCACAAGATTTCAGAAACATCACCATCATCATCACCATCATCAACTGCCTTTACGGTTATTATGAAACGTTCTGGTAGTTCCTTGCTTAACTTCACGAATGCCCGCACTGATACACACATATGTGCATGCATGTAATATGAAAGTTTTTCTGCTCCTATTCTTTTAATTGGTATCAATATGTTCTCCACTAGACATCTGTTTGTGTGGGGTTTTTTGGTGTGCTTTTTTTTTAAATGCCATAAAATTTGTCCACGCCATTAGTGCCGGTTTCTTTTTTTTTTAAAATAAATTTGTGTCATTTTCAGCAACTATTTGAGTATCGTTTTTATCCCATGAGCTAGTGTAATAGCCATTTTGCGACGAGTACTGGCCCCTTTTTTAAAGACAATTTATGGTGAGTACCGGATTATTTTCTTTAAAAAAAAAATAAATAAAACACCCTGCGTTAGTGTAGTTAAAAATATACGAAATAAAACACAAAATGTAACTGGGAAGTTAAACAGAGAGAATGGAAAGGACTCCCACAAATAAGACCCAAACGTTTCGATTAAGGTCTTTATCAGCGGAATACTAAATTCTTATTATTATTATTATTATTATTATTATTATTATTATTATTATTATTGTATTTCTTCTTCTTCTTTCTTTCTTCTTCTTCTTCTTCTTCTTCTTCTTCTTCTTCTTCTTCTACTTCTTCTTCTTCTTCTTCTTCTTCTTCTTCTTCTTCTTCTTCTTCTTTTTTCTTCTTCTTCTTCTTCTTCTTCTTCTTCTTCTTCTTCTTCTTCTTCTTCTTCTTCTTCTTCTTCTTCTTCTTCTTCTTCTTCTTCTTCTTTCTTCTTCTTCTTCTTCGCGTTCAGCGGCTGTAAAATCCAGTGGAAAAGTTGTGGTTGTTCTTCCACTTCTGGATTTTGGTCTTGATCCAGAATTTGAGTTTTGTGTGCACATCAGTTTTATAATTCTGGCTTATCAATATGGTATTTTCTTTCTCAGGCAGATGCACTCCTACCTCGAAGAAACCACCCGCAATTAGCTGCCTTTTACGACACACTCTTAGAGGAGGGGCGGGGGTAGTGAGGCTATGTCCGTCCCATTTTGTCTCCCCCACGGGGAAGCGGAATCCACACAGGGACAGCACTAAATACAACTGGAAAAAAATCGCAGAAACCTGTTTAACCAAATAAATGTCATCGGCTGACTGTCATTGTTTCTGTTCCATGTTTGTGACGTTAGTTGAGTTGAGTCCAGAATTGACATCACAGCACTAGGGGCATTACAATGCGTGCTCCGTCCTCATCTTCTGCAGCCAGCGCAGAGTTCTAATACCGGTCACAAACTGTTTATATGTCCGTCTTGCCTTTCCTCTGAGTGTAGTGAGCCGGCCAGACCCTCTGGTTACACCCAGTTGCCTCATTCTCTCCAGGCCGTAATAATCTTGTTATCTACTAATTCAGTTGCTTGCCCTCAAAAGGCATTGACCACATGTGCCTTGTCATGTATCAATTCACCACCCAGTGGTGCAGATCCAGCCAATCTGTCTGCATGTTCATTACCCACTACGCCTACATAGCCTGAAGAAAAATATGCTAACTACCCGTGACCTCTCCAGTGAAGCTTGCCCCTCTGCTCGAG